>OX439130.1:2141586-2235569 GCA_949318235.1 Ecdyonurus torrentis
TAAGTTTCAATTAATTCTGGGATTTCTACGGTATTTTATTCTGAAACTGACGAGGATAGTATACAGATATAGCATATATACACAATATTTTACAATTTGTTATATAATTAACAAAACTTTATATGTAAACCAAAAATTTCAATCAATTTCCACCAGTTTATTTTAAGTTATAAGATGCCATGCATCATAATCGTCCAGCCAAAGTAAAATTCAGTTTTAAGAAATGTTTTCAATCAGTTTAAAGTCATTTTCAGTCAATCTAACACAAAAGCATATAAGTTCATTTAGTTCGTTACTGGCAATCACGTCATATGATTTAAAAAATATATATAATTTTAATAAATTTTTGAAATTTAAAAACAAATACAAGTAAGTCAAAATATTTTTCTTTAGACAAGTATATACAATGCTTGAGGTGCTTTAATATAAACATTTCAACCAAAGATTGAGAGATCTTAGAATAACTATGAATAATCGAGCATAACTACAATACAAGGAAGAAACATGTTTTTGTACTTGAATCACATAAAACAGTTAGCTATGAAAAAGGTTTATTATACTCAGGTGAATTATTCTTTAATAAACTACCTGAAAATATAAGAAACATTGAAAGTACTAACATCTTCAAAATCCACTTAAATTTTTTTTTATTACTGCAAAACATATATTGCATAAATGAATTTACCAGTTCCAACTCTTAAATAATTTCTTTTGCTTCAGTCTTACTGTTAAAAAAAAAAAAAAAAAAAAAAAAAAAAAAACTTATATAATATAAAAAAAAATCACAATTAAAAACAGTATAGATATATTTTAATAACTGACAACGTCAGGGCCCTAGAGTGAGTCCACGGCTGTGTTTTTATTGACTATTTATATGTATGTTTATTTTTTTTAAATATTTAATAATCCTAAAGAGTTGTAAAAAAAAAAAAAAAAAAAAAAGTTCCTATAATATGCAGTAAAATATGTATTTTTATGTATAAAACTGTGAAATGTACCTGACTTGTCTTGAGAAGGCCAATAAAAATGATTTGATTTGATTTGATTTGATTTGAGTTGATTTGATTTAAAGGTTACATTAAATGATATAAAATTAATATCTTTGTTTGATTTCAATTTAATTTAAATAAATGTAAATAATTATAATAACAAACATTTCACTAAAAGTAAAAACTTTATATGATATTTAAATTATAAATGTAAGGTATTATTATATGCTGTAGTTCTATTGATGCTATAATACCTGTGCACATCGCACTTTTCACTTTGCCTTATCTTTTTTTTTTTTTTTTTTTTTTTTTCCTGCTTTAATTTCAGTGTTTCAATGAAAGATTTCTAAGAGACAGCTAGCATTTAGGATTAATTTTTAGAGCTTTACGATTTCTTAAAGTTAAATTTTATCAAAATACAAATACAAATTATTTCAACAGTTTAGTTTTTCACTAAATTTTATTTTAAATTACTTACTTTGGTTTATTTAAAATAATATACATCTTATATTTATCATAAACTGTCAGCTATGACTATTGATCGTATGGTGTGTGGTTCTAAAAAGCTTAATTAAGATTAAGTCTACGTGTGAGTTCGCATTGTCGTTCTGGGAGTGGACTTTAGCTCTTGTGCGGCACCCCTGCGAGTCCTAACAATTTTTTTGGGATCGTAAATTTTTCACCTGTTTTTGTGCTGCTCAAAAAAAAAAAAAATTGTCACAAACGTTTTCTTATTGTCATATACTCCCTATTTACTCTAGAATACTTGAAATAGCTTTAAAAAGTGTAAAAGTAAGGGAGTTTTTCGGTCTAAATGCCATATTTTTATCTCAATGTTGACTTTTTCTTCAATATATTTTTTTAATTTTTCAATGAATTATCTATTTTCCACTGTAATGTTATGTAATAATATAACCTCTTCAGGCCCAATATACAATGAGTTGTACATCAATAAACTTCACAAAAAATCTTTAAACGATAAAAAAAAAATTGGAAAAAATAGAGATAAAAATACGTGGATTGTTTAAAAATAAAATTGCGTTTTTAGAGCTATTTTGAGCAATTGGGTAGGGGTCCATGACAGTAAGAAAAGGCAAAAAAAAAAAAAAAAAAAGAAAAGAAAAGAAAAGAAAAGAAAAGAAAAGAAAAGAAAAGAAAAGAAAAGAAAAGAAAAGAAAGAAAGAAAAAAAGAAAGAAAGAAAGAGAGAAAGAAAGAAAGAAAGAAAGAAAGAAAGAAAGAAAGAAAGAAAGAAAGAAAGAAAGAAAGAAAGAAAGAAAGAAAGAAAGAAAGAAAGAAAGAAAGAAAGAAAGAAAGAAAGAAAGAAAGAAAGAAAGAAAGAAAGAAAGAAAGAAAGAAAGAAAGAAAGAAAGAAAGAAAGAAAGAAAGAAAGAAAGAAAGAAAGAAAGAAAGAAAGAAAGAAAGAAAGAAAGAAAGAAAGAAAGAAAGAAAGAAAGAAAGAAAAGAAAGAAAGAAAGAAAGAAAGAAAGAAAGAAAGAAAGAAAGAAAGAAAGAAAGAAAGAAAGAAAGAAAGAAAGAAAGAAAGAAAGAAAGAAAGAAAGAAAGAAAGAAAGAAAGAAAGAAAGAAAGAAAGAAAGAAAGAAAGAAAGAAAGAAAGAAAGAAAGAAAGAAAGAAAGAAAGAAAGAAAGAAAGAAAGAAGAAAGAAGAAGAAAGAAAGAAAGAAAGAAAGAAAGAAAGAAAGAAAAAAAAAGGCATATTTTTGAACTTCTGAGAGCAGCACAAAAACGTGGTTAAAATTTACGTCAATGAAATATTGTTTAAAAAGGTCTGGACTTGTTAGAGTGTTATTTTCTCATATAAAAATAAGATATCTTTAAAGACTTATATATTCATAGTGACATAATGTTACAACAAGCTTTGGTGTTTTGTCAACTATATTTACAATAAAATGTAATTTTAGATTCATAAAAAAATAATGATACATTGTGAATAAAACATTCAGGGACAAGGAATAGGATATTCTGAGTAAAATATTTATGATCTATAATGTTATTAAGTTGCATTTTGGTTACTCAGTATGCAAGAAGAATACTATAGTGTACCGCCAATGTATTGGGCGCAAGCCTGTTTTTGGTTGACAAATAAATAAATGTTATGGTTATTTTAAAGTGTTTTAGATCACTTACAGGTTTTTATATTGTTATTATGTTAGTTTAGGCACATTTTGAAATAAAAAGAATCATCTCGAGAACAGTGGAAATCTAGCATGGTGACCCCCCCCCCCCTCTCATTTTTAATATTTTTGAAGATATCTTAACCTAATGTATCACTGTGCAAAATTTCAAAGTTTTCGTATTCTTTACAACTTTTTAGTCAAATCCCACAGTACATGATTTCCTGCCTTAATTATACGTGGGTCATTTTGGACCCCATGAACATGAATGAATGAACTAAAAAATATTTATTTAACTTTTTTTAATATTTTTAAAATGTAACGAATATTTATAAGTTATTGGTATGTATAATAATAATGGCTAAAAGGAAAACACATAAATTTATAATAAAAAACATGTATGATATTTTTAATAATTGTATATTTATTAAGGCCCAAAAAAGTGCGCAGAACAATTTTTTTCAAAAGTTAAAATATGAGCGCAAATTTACAAAAATTATACATATTTTATCCAAAATGAAGAAAAAAAAATATATAACATATAATATAAAAAAAATTAAAAATTGTTTTATTTTTTTACAATAAATATAACACATTTAGTAAATACTAGAATGATTATTATTTTTTTTTTAAAGCATTTATTTTAAATATATATATTTTTAAATACTAATAATAGTAATATACACATATGTAATACAATATAAATATTATATCGTATTTAGTCTATACATAACATATAGAAAATGGACAAATGAAATATTTTTTAGTGTTTTTTTTTTCTTTTTACAAAATGACTGTGCTATAATAATAAAATAATTATATAAAAGTAATGCTGGCCTGTCAAATCAAAAGAAGAAAATTCTTGATATGAACCGTTATAGGATATATGCATTCATGTTTAAGCTGACGCCATATTGAATCACTCAATAACTTGGGCAGCATAGAAAAGTAACTCATTTTGCCAGTTTAAAAACACTATAAGCAATATTTTTGAGAGCATTGATATTGTATGTTGAATAAGTATTTCAAGTATGTGAGAAAAATAACAATTACAAAAAATTAACTGATTTTTCAAGTAATTTTGAATTAAATGAAATTTGTCCTATGCTGAGCAATGTTATTCATTACTCCAGTATGGCCTCCAAGCGCATTGAATATGACGTCATGTGGATACATCCTGTATGTACACAAACACATGTTATGCCCATTAAATCTTCTGTTACTTCAAAAACTAGAGTGCAAAATAAAATAAAAAATAAATCAATCAATTTAAGAAATTATTCAGTTACATAGATGTTACAAACCTATAACTTAGTTGACAAAAGTTTAAAAAGTAATTTATTGTTAATATAAAAGATTGATCAGGCAAGTCTATTTGGTCGTTGAGGCTAATGCTAATTACTATTTTTTGAATGATAAAAATAAGAATGCTATCTCAATTTTAAAGCCATAGACCACATAAAACAACATATACTTTTTAATGAATAAACACGAAATGGGATCTTCAAAATTGATGACAATTTTTACCAGAATGTTAATGTAGCCCCATTAAAGAGAGCGTAAAAATAGTTTAAAGTATGCAATTTACGTGACTATTCATGTTTATGACGTCAGAAACATGCAAAAATTAGTATGAAATTGTTGTGCGAGTTACATAAATCAAAAATTTCTGATCACAGTAGCTGAGCTACAGTAGGGTTTTGTTACAAAGTAAAGTTATTTATGTAAGTTCCATCAAATGTTTTGTGATATAAATGCTTATGTTTTTCTCTAGTCTATTAGTTTAAATCAATTACTCATGCTTCATCAGATTGTCGTTATTTTTTTATTTATTTTTTTTAATTTTATAAACATGTAATTTCAAAAATCTCTATGCTCTCTTTGAATGTAGCATGAACTGATATACAAAATAGTGATTTTTATTGTGCATATTACTTAAAAATAATATAGAAATGTCGTAATTGATGTATTAAATGGAACACTTGCAATAAATATGTTTTAAATTGTTGCAAAGTGTAAGTGAAAATAATTTTTTCATAAGATAAATGCATTAAGAATAATTCAAATTAATTTAAAAAGTTCGTTCATTATTGCAAGAGGTCCATTGAATTGTATAAGATCACAGAAAGATTTGACTGGTCTTTTTAACTCATTGATTGTTTTAATATTATTTTTACTATCGCTAATTTTCGTTTAATATCCCCCCCCCCACAAATAATCACAATTATAATACATTAAATAATCTTGAAAAAAAATTTGACATAAAAAAAATCCTTTTATACAAAATATTGTTATGGAATGGTATTTTTTTTATTGTTACTTTTTAAAATAGATTTTTGCTTAATTTTTTTTATTTTGCATTTAAATACTATACAAAAAAAAAAACACGTTGAACCTCTGTAAAATTGTTTATACAATGTTTAAATATTTTAAAATATGAACCTCAATGCACACAAGAAATTGTTCTTTTTGAGTTCTATTGTGCTACATTTCAATCCTCCAAGAATTCAAAATGTTTAGTAATTTTGTTTCTGGGACACACAAAATATAAGACTTAATCGCTAGAACTAAAAAAAATATGAATAAATTACTGTTGGCCTTTTTTTTCTTCTATAAAACCAATCATTAACCCGTCCGTTAATTGCAAAACTTTGTACAAGGATTCCAACGTTTTTATTTATTTATTTATTTTTTGTATAATATATAATATAATGTTCCATAACACGTGATCATGCACTGTATGAGTATCATTTTTATCACGGTTGAATTGGCAAAAATATTTTAAGTTAGAAAATACCGACTGTTTCATCCCCCTCCCCTCAAGTTTTCAACCCCATTCATTCCCTTCTTAGGATATTTTTGGGAGAGTTATGTTCTCAAAATGGAAATTAACTGTCCCAAAAGTGGCCCCCTAGGTCTAAATTACCAACTATAAACCCTAAATTAGCCAATCCAAGCTTGATTGCAAGTGTTTTTATATGAAATATCCATATTTTCCATCACAGATATGAAAACATTTCTTTAATTCTTAAGCATATTTAACATATTGGTATTTTAAAACATACATGACAAAAAATATACAATTATAAAACATATAAAAAACTGTCTTATATACTAAAACTAATAATATAAAATATATGGTATGATTTATTTATGACTGAAATATATATGAAGTATTATTTGGATTTGTTTCATTTAATTATACTAAAATATTTCCTGCATTTCTTTGAACCATGCAAATATTTTATGTTTATAAAAATTTTAATATTGATTATTGGCAATTATGGCACTCTTTTTGGTTGTAGAATGCAAATAATGTATAATTAATTAATACATTGACTTAATTGATATATGTATTATTTGTCAGCTTTTCAAGATCTGTCTTTACTTGGTGCAAAAATTTTAAAACGTTATTTTGTATTTTAGCGCTTTTTTTTTTTACACGAATAAGTTTTAAAAGTAAGATTTCGTTTTACTATAGTGTGTTTGCATTCATATAAAAGTTATCTGGTCGCCATTTGTAAGCACTGAATAACCAACGCCTCCGCACTCGAATACGTGACCTTACTACATTGTGACCTTGTCAGCACCGCAAATACTAGTAAGATTTACTCTGGATTTACGGTACAAGCCCGGTGCTAGTATTGTTTGTAAGCCTTTCTGAGAGTTAGGACTATAATAACACTAGAGTGTGGAGATGTTGTGAATTACATATGAGCTGGATTGTAAAATGACAGTTTATATATATATAAAGTTAAATATGAGAGCATTGATGTTGTTTATAGGTAGAGAATTAGGTTTTTAAGTATGCGAGAAAAATAAAATACAGCCTGATTTCTCAAAGAAAATAACCAAAAATGGTATTTTGTTCTATACGTTGAGCAATGTTATTCATTGCTCCAGAGTGCAGTCCCACACCTTTGTCATGCACGTATATATATATATATATATATATATATATATATATATATATATATATATATATATATATATAGAGAGAGAGAGAGAGAGAGAGAGAGAGAGAGAGAGAGAGAGAGAGAGAGAGAGAGAGAGAGAGAGAGAGAGAGCAGTAACAACAACACATAACTCGATCTGCTAGATTTCTCCTAGAATTCCCATGCTTTTAATTGCCTGTCGCGATGGCTGACAACATTCAATATTTTTGCATCAAGATGAATAAGCTTGTACACTGCTTTACAAATTCGCGAAGAATGAACGACCTACACTTTACAAAGTTGCGGTTACCTGGAGGTACTGCTATATAAAACGGACAGGTATGTGAAGCTCCAGATATAGCCGCAAATTTGTAAAGTTTCGTAGCTTCATCTTGACGCGAGAAGCTCGATAAAGTCAACTCTTTCAGACCACTTGTGGTTAAACAAGAAAGAAGCCTGTACGATCTTCTCTCAACTTGTTACGTTAATAAAATTGTTCATTTATACACTAGAAAATACAGTAACAGATTGAAACTAGAGCACCGTACATGAGACCAGATCTTTACAAAGTTATTAATAATAAAAATATATTGGCAATATGTTACATAATGTCATATAAAACTAAAGTTCTGACTGGAGTGCTTGAAGATGAGATATTTTATTGACTCAAGACCTCCTTAAGAAGACAGGCCCTACACAAATGTCAATATAATTATGAAGCAACAATCTAGTAGTCTGTTAAATAGTAAGTTCACTGGTTACAACATGACTTCTTCAATGTTAGATAATGAGAAGAACTGTTCATAAACTCACATAATACGATGATCCAAAGCCCTTCCGTAGCCCCGTAAAATCTTGATGATCCTGCGAGATATGCAACCTGTACCGTATATTTTACGTCTTACAAGTTAGTTATGACTTTACAATAGAAAAGTTGTAGCAGGTTGCATATCTCGCAGGATGAGCGAAAGTTTAAGGAGCTACCTCTGAACTTACAATTTAAGTTTGTTTACTCCACACGGAAAAAATAATTACGTAATTTATGCTACATTTATGTCAAGATAGCATATATAATGATAAATTAAAATAACATAAATAATTATGCCGGTCAAACTAAAATTATTTTCAATGTTATTTTTTATATGTAGTAAACAAATTCATTAGACTAACAAATTTCAAACTTTTTTGGTGTGTAATGCCCGTGTTACTTACACGGATAAAAATAAATAATACGTAATAATTATGCTAGTTCATTTTTAGCACAATTTGTTCAATACAGCATAATTTATGCTATATTGCATAATAACTATCTTATGTAAAATAAATATCATATTGTATAGCATAATTATTTATGTTGTTTTAATTTAGCATTAATTTATGCTATAATGACATAATCACATAAATGTAGCATAAATTATGTTATTTATCTGTGAAAGATGCCTTGATTGACTATATATTTAACTTCTGATATTTCTAAGTCGCCAGTTGAGAGTGATGAAGGTGGCAATCCTCAAGAAGATGAGCAGTGACAACAGTACGCCAGTATCAAACCAGAAGTTACCCTGATGCATGCCAATGGCCTCAAGTAACAAGTTAACTTCTGATGTGTCTAAGTCGCCAGTTGAGAGTGATGAAGGTGGCAATCCTCAAGAAGATGAGTAGTGACAACAGTACGCCAGTATCAAACCAGAAGTTACCCTGATGCATGCCAATGGCCTCAAGGAAGGTCAAAGGTTGCTTGAAGTGACAGTAATCTTCGTCACACACAAGTTTACCCCTGCCGTAGCCGTAGACTGCGACCATCATCCCCTCCAGGCCGTATTTCATGTAGCTGATGTGAAATAACCAGTGTAGCATGGAGGGACTGTCTTTCATGTGGATGAAGAAGCCGGCGAACATGATGGCGGGCATGCAAGTCAGGGGACCAAAGAAAACTCCGTTCTGAAACATTAAAGTCGGGTTTTTGTTAGTTAAATATTTAGTCAACTATAGATTTTTTTATTTATCATCATCATGTTATTAAACCTCTCAAAATCGCGATCTTAAAATTTCAATTATTAATGCGCTAAGGAGCAAACGCCGTTAAGCTACTGAGAACCTACGTCACAGCAACAACTTGCTCTCACGCTAGCTTGGCACTAGAGTTACTTTTGTTACTTTTTTTTTTTTTTTTTTTTTTTTTGCTCTTGCTACTCGATATCATATTTTACGTATAAAGATATTTGCGGCTACAGATATAACACTTTAACATTTTAACACTTAAAGGTAGCTAGGTGAGCGGCTGATATCTGACAAACTGAACGGTTATGAATTATAAAATAGCTCGAAGCTGATGAAATACTACTCAAAACAATGGGTCAAACACATATACGCTAGCTAACATAACCAAATATTTAAATTATTCCACTTTTTATAAATGTAAAAATTCAATTTTAGAGACAACTTTAAGTCTTCAGAGAATCTATTTAAAAAATAATAATAAAACTTTTTAGGTACAACTTTTTAGGTTCATCACAACACTGAAGCAGGCAAAGTTTGTTAAGTGTAAGATGTAGAGAACCGTAACAGAGAAGCGACAACCTCAAGTTTTAGGCAAAACTGCAATACATTTGTTTTGAAAGTCTCGCTAAAAGTACCCAAATTTAAATGACAGTTGAAATACTATTAGCCAATGACAAACCTCCAATTTTGTATGTAGCCAATCATTTAGCTTACAAGTTTGGGTACTTTTAGCAGGTCTTTCAAAACAGATGTATTGTGGGTCTGCCTAAAACATGAGGTTGTCGCTTCTCTGTTAAGGTTCTCTATTAAGATGCACGTTCAAGTGCCAAGAGGAAGTGCAAAATATTGTCAACATCTGGCGATCCAAGATCTGCCAGACTGATATGTACGGTCAAGTGCGAGAAATGCGGAAGTTGAAAATATTTAAAACACGTGTCGATGATAAAGATCGAAGATTTGTCTCGTGATGTTTCTAGATAAGATGACGATAGACAACAAAAATGTGTTTGATGTACACGAGGGTGCAGAACCAAAACATCTGCTTCGTTGATCACTGACCTGCCTCAATACTTTACTTATTGAGACCATATTTTAATTTTTATAAATATTTTTTAACCATAACTTGTATTTTTGCATCTTTGATACAGAGATAAATCTTGAGTATAAATTAAGAGTTGTAATCAGATGGCTTGCATTTCAAAATCTAAAAAGAAAACTTGCAAACTTTATGATGCCATTTGAAAGTTAACAGTAATAGCTACGCCTATATGATTTTTTTTTTTTTTTTTTTTTTAGAACTCATGACCATCAGGTAAGAGAGAAAATAATTAATGAAATTTACATGGGTTCTTATAGGACTAAAATTTCAAAAAATCATAATTTAAAATCTAGCATAGTGACCTCCCCAATTTTTTTTTAAACTTTTGAAGCTACGTTATCCTAATGTATGTATCACTGTGCAAAATTTCAGATTTTTCTTTCTTTACAACTTTTTAGTCAAATCCCGCAGTAGCTGATTTCCCACCTTAAAATGTTCTCGTATGCAGTTTTGTATATTGAGAGACCTATGACTTGATACTTAGGACACTAGCACTTTAGCTGAGTCATTAGTATACACTTAGCTAGGTGTAACATCTCTCTCTCTCTCTCTCTCTCTCTCTCTCTCTCTCTCTCTCTCTCTCTCTCTCTCTTGCTCCTACAGTTTTAACTGTGACACACTGACATGCGCACAGACATCTACGTGCTGAGAAAGCTAGAGAGTGGCGTAGTTACTGTTAGTGTATATGCCGGTATAGAGTGCAAAAATAGTCGATCATTTTGACAAAATAGTCGACTATATAGTTGACGATTGTTGGTGCAAATAGTCGATTGTATACTAAAAAGCCCCATGCTCTAAGCGAAACAGAACACACATGGTGAAGCCCCGTGCTCTGTCAAAAATATTTACCTGGACATTGGTGCAGGAGCCCACGAGCAGCCCCATGCTCTGAGCGACCATGGACACTAGGACACACATGGTGAAGCCCCATGCTCTGACACAAACATTTACCTGGACATTGGTGCAGGAGCCCACGAGCAGCCCCATGCTCTGAGCGACCATGGACACTAGGACACACATGGTGAAGCCCCATGCTCTGACACAAACATTTACCTGGACATTGGTGCAGGAGCCCACGAGCAGCCCCATGCTCTGAGCGACCATGGACACTAGGACACACATGGTGCAGTACATCAGAAATCTTCCCCAGTCACTGGGTTGAGCTGACATCAAGTACACGATACTGCCGTAGCCCAGCGAACATGCCGTCTGAAAATATTGATCAATTAAACACTAGTATTTGTATATCAATTTATACATTCAGTCGATCGGGCAGTCAAGCATCACTCGTTCTTTTGTTCGTTCGGTTATTTTGCGTTCGTTCGTTCCATTCATTCATTTATTAATTCTTTTATTCCTTCGTTCATTCATTCGTTCGTTCATTTGTTAATTCTTTTATTCGTTCGTTCGTTCGTTCGTTCGTTCGTTCGTTCGTTCGTTCGTTCGTTCGTTCGTTCGTTCGTTCGTTCGTTCGTTCGTTCGTTCGTTCGTTCGTTCGTTCGTTCCTTCATTCATTCATTCATTCATTCATTCATTCATTCATTCATTCATTCATTCATTCATTCATTCATTCATTCATTCATTCATTCATTCATTCATTCATTCATTCATTCATTCATGCATTCATTCATTCATTCATTCATTCATTCATTCATTCATTCATTCATTCATTCAACATTCATCATTCTTTTATTCTGTATCCAAAGTACATTCATCTATTCGTCCTTTTATTTTTTATTTAATTATTCATACATTTGTTCATTCATGTAGCTAGTTATTTTCAACACACTACAACATTCCACTATACATTGATAGCACAATAATTATACAAATCATTTAATAAAAAATTATTGTTACACAACTCTATATATGATAATAAAATAATCATATATAGCAGTACATAGGGATAGTTTAGTATGTAGGTACAGTACTGTACATAGAAATTGCAATATGTTAAATATTTGCATATTGATAGTCAATTAATGACATACCTGTATAGGAGCATCAGCCAGCGTGACAGCCAGGTAATACCACTTGAGAGAGTACCAGCGGTTGAAATGTTCTCGGGCGATGATTGGCAGCTCGAGAGGAACTGAGGAGCAACAAGTAATACAAATTAACAATTAACATCAACAAATTTATCTGCGTAATATTTGTGCTAGCTCAATGCAGCAAAATATATATGCTATATTGCATAAAAGAATAATAACTACTCTTCAGTCTCAGACACTTTTAAACAATATTTCACTGGCGTAAACTTTAACCACGTTTTTGTGCGGCTCTATCAGAATGACAAAAATATGTCGCTCTTGGCGATTTTTTTTTTTTTTTTTTTTTGCTTTTTCTTACTGTTACAGTATCTTACTGCTCACTCTAGATTGCTCAAAATAAGCTTTAAAAAACGCGAAATTTAATGGCTATTTTTTTTTGAGACAATCCACATATTTTTATTTCTATTTTTTCTTTTCTTTTTTTCTTTCTTTCTTTCTTTTTTTTTATCGTTTAAAAAAAAATTGTCAATTTTTTTGATGTACAACTCATTGTAAATTGGGACTGAAGAGGTTATGTACAGCATTTTCTATTTTTTTTTTTTAATACAAAATAGCAACAATTGTGCTCTACACTGACACTCTGGCCAAAACAATGTCGTTCCTGCCAAAAGCTGTATCCACGGTGCTAAACCAATCAGAGAGCGAGTTATAAACCTACTAGCCAATCACAGTTGACTTTACAATGTTAATTACACTGTATCCGCTCGAACTATAGTATTGGGAGAAGTGTACAATATAGCGATGAGGCACACTTTTAGGGGGTTGAGAAGTAAAATTAAAAGTTGAAATGTGATTTAGCCGAGATTGGACACCACGACTTGCATATTGCTACTAATGTACTAACATGCTGTACAGTACAATATAACAGGTAAATATACTTACAGGTAACAATCATGGAGATGAGCGAAGTAAACATGAGGAACACGACGGTGTAGAAGAGAAGACCAAAATTGTCGAACACATTGGCGGCATTGTCACCGATCTTGAAGTAGAGACTGCCAATCAGGAGACCGACCAGCAAGTGCATCGTCAGCCGCATTTGCATTAGGAACTGTGGAAAATCAAGTATCTTTGTTAATAATCATACATTTTATTTTAGACACATGCATCAAAAATATGCGCACGTAAAAAAAAAAAAAAAAAAAAAAAAAAAAAAAAAAAAAAAAACTAGAACAGCATAACAAATAAATCAATAATATTGATGTAAGCTCATTCTCAGCCAGAATTTTGCATTACAACACAATTAAACTTATAAATTTATACTATTACATAATATACTGTATAATGCTAATAATGCTATGCCATAAGTGAGTACTAAATAACATGGGTCAGTATAGAAAAATGGCACATTTTCCCAATTTTAAAAATACTTAGCAAATTTTTCTGAGAGAATTGATTCTATTAACAAGTTGAATTAGGTTTTCAAGTATGCGAGAAAAATAATAATGACAAGAAAAGTAATTATTTTCCAAGGAAAATAGCAAAGACTTATGTCTGGTCCTATGAGCAATATGTTATTCGTTGCTCAATTATGGCATAGAAGCGCAATTACAGAGAGACAATTATAATTATTTATACTCTTCAATAACAACAATATCTGTCTCAGAACTGACATACTGCAGAAAAAATTACGTAATTTATTTTAGCTGTGGACTCAATCAAGCTGTGGATAATGGACTCAATGGAGCTTATAGCGCGCGGTCAAATCCAAGGGTCTCCTAATTTATCATTAGACTTACGAAGATTTTTTTTACAATTAAAAAAAAAAAAAAAAAACTTCCACCGATTCTGGAGAAATTTAAATGAGATATAACAGACATACTTTTACGTGTTTTAAAACGTAGAATTTTTTTTAACCATTTTTTGAAAAAGATATAATATAACCTCAATTTAGCATCATTTATGATACAATCACATAAATACAGCATAAATAACGTAATTTATTCTCTCCGCCAGGTATTAAATAAATATAAATAATTATAACATAATAAACAAGAAAAATACTGCATTAGTTGCTATTCTTGGTAAAAATTAAATTCAAATCTTCTTATAGCGTAGTAATTTTCTATTTAGACGCACTGAAATATCCCGCCGCGAGAAGTTAGTGTCTCTTTCACATCATAGATGGTGGCGCGAGCGTCAAATTTTCAAAACTCACTAAATCATGTCCCAAAATTATAAATTTAGACCCAGGTCAATACTTTATAACTGATAATATAATGTTAATAATAACTCGTCATACCCTAAAAGATTTCAGTTAGATTTACATGCTATAACGTGTAAAACACAGATTTGTAAACCAAGTGGTAACGTTGTAAGTCAGACTTGAAATCTGCCAGGCCAATATCTCAAGCTTATCACATTATGATTCTTCTGTTTTCATATGGGAGGTGATGAATGGGTGTTTGTCACTTTGGCATAGCCTGCACCCCCCAACCTTGTTACGCTAACGCAGGCTAAACTCAACTGATCCCACTTGACAACGGAAGTTTCATCTTCGCATTCATCAATAAGAATGTCAAATATAAATAGCAAAAATTTCCATAACAATAACCAATTTAATTATATGTTATGTTGTATGAAAAGTATGAAATAGCATAAAAAATAAATTATGTTTTACAATACATAACAGAACAGTTGCTGCATTGATTGAGCTAACTAATTACTAACTATTTTTGTTTCTTTCAGGTGTAATGATAGCAAGTAACATTTTTTTTTTTTTTAAATTTGCTTAATTAATTATTTACTGTTTAAAAACAAATGAATATTTCTAAACATAAATATATTTTAATTTCTACGTGCCGACTTTTGAAAATTGAGAGTAAACGTGCGTACGTAACTATAATAATATGGTCTCTAATTTAAAATTATATAATATAATTAAGGGCTGAAACACAGTAAATTATACAGTAGTCCATCTCCTATAGCGGGAATGTCAGATCGAATGCGCGCCATAATTCCGACTGGGTGAAGTTGTCAGAACTACACGTAACATTACTTCAAATTACGGCTTCTAGTTCTGTCACCTTCACCCAGTCGGAATTATGGCGCGCATTCGATCTGACATTCCCGCTATAGGAGATGGACTACTGTACCATCTACTGTGGGGCTGAAATAAATTCAGTAGCAAAAGTTTGCAGATCATTTCTGAAAGTGAAAAGTTGTACCTACCTATTTTTTATTGATGTCCATTCAATAACAATTACCTAATCGATACAATTGCAGGATCCTTGGGAACAATTAATTAAAATTAATTAAATAATGAAACTGACATGAGGCTCAAAAATTTCAAATATTACCACAAAATAATAAAAACACGACGTAAAATGTAAATACCTTATCTCTCCGTAGTATACAAAAACTTCTCCGCAACAGAATGTAGAACTGTGTCCACGAGGAGGCTGGGTAACTGCGCGTGCATATTGAGTTTGTGTCCTGGACTGCAAGTCCTCCATTGCTAAGTGTGGCCAGAGTCTTGGCGACCGCACCACTGGGTAACGTCGGGGCTCGAACTGGGGTCTGAAGTCCGTTCACCAGGTGAGGGGACTCTGGTAAGTCATAATTAGATATTATGTCACATACATTATAATTTATACAAGTTTTATTACATTTATGTGGTATACATGCATACATAATATTATATTGCATAAAAAAAATATAATAAAAACTAAAAAAAAAAAAAAAATTTTTTTTTTTTGATTATGCCACCGTGTCTGGAGTCCGTTCATTATAGATGTGCGAACTAAACAATCTTTATTTATTTACAAAAATAATAATAATAATAAAAAAAAAAAAACGCTTTTTAAATTTGTTAATGGCTCTTTATGCGAACAAAATTTCAAAGTCATCACAAAAATTGTTCTTCTAATTACCACCATGACAAACATTATATTAAATATCTAAATAATGATTTTAATGATATTATTATTATGAATATTTATATGGAGAGATATGTATATATTATATAATTTATATTATAATGATGCTTCAAAAAAGTATCATCCTACCTGTACTAACGATGTGACCAAAAATGCTTTTATAACAAGAGCTACAACATTATGCAATAACATAAACATTGATATTTTCAATGATTCCTGTAATACAATAAAAAGTTTGTATTATAGGAATGTGGAAAAGCAATGATTATGGTATTAATGCCTAATTTCTAATCCAAATTTAATGTATATGTGCATGCGTGTGTTATTATTATTATTATTATTTTTAATTTAATTGTAATACTTTGATTATTTGTACTGAGTGTACCGCCAATGTATTGGGCGCAAGCCTGTTTTTGGTTGACAAATAAATAAATAAATAAAAATAAAATAGTTATAAAAATACTTTTTTTAACCTTCTAAAGTAAAGCCATCTCTCTCTCTCTCTCTCTCTCTCTCTCTCTCTCTCTCTCATGTTTTTACCAAGTCATTATATTTTCAGATCTGTCCTATCAGTGTGTGCACCTTGATGTTATGCAACGTTGACAATTAACTTACTAAATATTGCGGCAGGTGTGGGTGCAGAGCTGCCTCGTATCCAGTCACTACACCTGCCGTTCTGTATGGAACTAACCAGAGCATCGTTGTACTGTCCGTAGTCACCCATGGACACCTCTAGAACTAAACAACATCAATCAGCAAATTAATTTCATGTCACACATAAGTTGTCAACAACAACAAAATAATAAAAATAAATCAATCAATAACAAATAATAATAATATTATTTAAAAAAAAAGGAAATGTAATATAGAAATTATAATTTATTATATAGATTGTAATTTTCTATTTCATTTTTTTTTTTATTAATATTATAATTTTTTATTGATTCATTCATTTTGAATATTATTCATTAAGACGGGAAATCAGCTACTACAGGAATTGACTAAAACGTTGGAAAGAAAGAAAAATTAGGATAAGGTATCTTCAAAAGTTTAAAGGATGCTATAGATTTTAAATTATGAATTTTTTGGAATTTTGGTTCCATAAGAGCCCATGTTTCAATAATTATTTTCTCTGATGGTCACGGATTCTGAAAATTTTATCCTATAGCTGATTATATTATACTTTTAAATGCTATCATAAAATTTTAAAGTTTTCTTTTAATATTTGAGATACTAAAATAGCCATCTGAATACAACCGTTAATTAAAATATGAAAAAACATAATTTTTTATAATATTCTTTCAATAAATAAGTAACACTTCTATACCAAATGTCTAGTGACAACGCTGCACAAATGTTTAGCAAGTAGCCATATACGAAATACCTTGATGGTTCACGAGTTCAATCAGTAAAATTGAATGTGTAGTTAGTATGCATCAAGATCACCAATTTTAGAAAAAAGGGTCAAAAAAACTTGGCCAGAGTGTAATATTAATACAAATATTATCTTCAAAAAGTTCCGGAATATTGACAATGTGTATAGATTATCATAAATATTGTGTCACATAATTAGTTAATTACAATTAACAAAGTGTATGTTTGAAGCAACAGTGTTCATATCTGCGTTGTTGATAAGATTGATAACATAGTGACTGACAGCAGCATCGCGACAGTGCAGCTATAGGCCACTGACTTACCTTTGTTATCTCTCAATCTAACCAGCAATGTCAGCTGCTTATCTCTATCTATATAGCTATATGTGGTGCTGCACAGTGTATAACATAATTATATGTATTGTCTAGTCACTTCTGTCTGTCTGTCTGTCTGTCTGTCTGTCTGTCTGTCTGTCTGTCTGTCTGTCTGTCTGTCTGTCTGTCTGTCTGTCTGTCTGTCTGTCTGTCTGTCTGTCTGTCTGTCTGTCTGTCTGTCAGTCAGTCAGTCAGCAGTCAGTCAGCAGTCTGTCTGTCTGTCTGTCTGTCTGTCTGTCTGTCTGTCTGTCTGTCTGTCTGTCTGTCTGTCTGTCTGTCTGTCTGTCTGTCTGTCTGTCTGTCTGTCTGTCTGTCTGTCTGTCTGTCTGTCTGTCAGTCAGCAGTCAGTCAGTCAGCAGTCTGTCTGTCTGTCTGTCTGTCTGTCTGTCTGTCTGTCTGTCTGTCTGTCTGTCTGTCTGTCTGTCTGTCTGTCTGTCTGTCTGTCTGTCTGTCTGTCTGTCTGTCTGTCTGTCTGTCTGTCTGTCTGTCTGTCTGTCTGTCTGTCTGTCTGTCTGTCTGTCTGTCTGTCTGTTTGTAGCTTTGTACACTCACACAACTGCATGCTACTCATTTCTCTACATTAATGTTTATAAGCTTATCTCTCTAGCTATATGAGGTGCTCCACATTGCGTAGCATAATTATATTTTGCGTAACATAATTATATGTAGTCTAGTCACATTATACTGTCTGTGTCCATTTAACTGTATGCTACTCTTTAAACATAGTCTTGTAATAATTAATTTAATATTAATTAAAAAAAAATTTAACAATATGAAATGAAATTATATATTAGCTCTTTCTGTGTGCTTGTCACATGCTACCGACGGCACTTGCTTGCCTCTATACTCACATTGTTCTGACTGGCTCTAAGCATTCATATATGCATACATCACATTCTAATGTATAAGAGAGTACAATGATATCTACAATTATAGTAATATACAAACAACTTTTTATTACCACTATCCACTTACTGTAATCCGCAGGGTTATGATACGGCGGACATACGAGGGACGCGGCATGAGTGAGGAATGGCAGCAGTTGTCTAGGTTCTCCGCGGTAAACACACCGGCCCTCGGCCAACACGAACAGCTGGTCAAGTTGGTCAAACAACATAGCACTAGGTTGGTGTATGGAGATGATGATGGTTCTACCTCCTCGTGCTAGGGACTTTAGCAACGTCATGCACTGCTTGGACGATGAACTGTCCAGACCACTGAAACAACAACACGTAAAACATACATTGTACAAATTGTTCAGTTACATATAGATGTAACTCGACTTCAGTACAAACCAATAACTTCACGCAAAAAAAAAATTAATACTAAAAATGTAATAGGTAAACATATATAACCTAGAACACATGTATTATTATGCTACAATAATACCTAATGCAGGTACACTGTGTAATAATACAGGTGTGACTCAATTAGATTAAAGGCGTATACCACCTTGAACAAAAAAAGTTCTGTAATATATCCTAACAAACCTGAAAATCAACGTTCATTTGGCCGGAGTCATTGATTTCTAATTTATTTTTTTTATTCACAAAATGCCACTGGCGGTCACTGACGTCACAGCTCGCCCGGTTTACGCGCGCGTAAAACAAGCGAGCTGTGACGTCAATGACCGCCAGTGGCATTTTGTGAATAAAAAAAATAAATTAGAAATCAATGACTCCGACCAAATGAACGTTGATTTTCAGGTTTGTTAGAATATTACACAAACTTTTTTGTTCACGGTGTTCTACGCCTTTAAGTGGTATTGTAGCTATATAGCTACCTGTTCCAAATTAAAGTGTACCTATTACAAAATACAGGATACATGTATCTGCCATAGGTACTAATTTTTTCCGTGTTGATTGAAAAAAGTTTAAACTGTCTTGTGTTAGTTTAAACTTTATTTCTTTAGTGGTAAATAGTTAGTTCTGCACATCTTATAAAAAGAAAACTTTGTATATATATCTAGCAAATTTATTTAGCAAATTTATTTTTAGCAAAAAAAAAAAAAAAAAGTCTAAACAGTAACTTTTTGGTTACTTTTTTTCCGTGCAGGATTAGACAATAAGACACAATACAACATTTTAGGGAGAGATGCAGTGTTGTAGTCGATCGATCAAATTTCGATCCGATCACGATCCGATCACGATCATTTAATCGGATCGTGATCGGATCGAACCATTTTATAAAAAAATGATCGTGATCGGATTTCGATCATATTTAGGGCTGTGATCGAACGTTTTTTCGATCCGATCATCATGTTTCATACTTTAGTTTTTACAACCATATAGGTATTTTTTTCTTTCTTTTTGTCTTCTTTTTTTTTTTTTTTTTTCCTCCTTTTTTTTTTATTCATTATAATAAAGCAAAAAATCAAAGTCCAAAATAGAAAAGAGTTTAAAAGTACAGTACAAGCAGTACTCTGCTAGCAGCTGCTAGGTAGATATTGAGATGTTATCTACTTTAGCTAAAAGGTATCGCAAAACAAAACAAAGAAAGCAAAAATGAAAGAAATAAAAGAAAAATAGCAAATACCTGACTCTGAGCTATATAAGCTTTTAGGCTTTCTAGGAAAGAAATTATTATATCAATAGTGTGTCTGTGTCACCAATTTTTTTTTTTTTTTTTTTTTTTTTTTGACATGACATTAAAGGCGGTAAATAAGTTTTGTTTAAAATGAATTCTTGACGTATTATTTTGTTCATATATTCAAGTAACAGAATTTTTTTCTGCATTGAAAGATTGTCAATTTTATTTTAACACAATACATTTCTTGTATGAGTTTTAGAGGTGACTTTATAACCAATTGAAAAATTTTAAGTGCTTTTTACACTAATGATTTTTTCCACGAAATTTTGATGTATTAAAAAACCGCGGTGAGGGGAAATTTTTTCTGAAATAAACAAGGGGGGTTGCTTTGATTAGTGGGGATGAAGACACACAGTACTGTACAATGGATAATTTTTTGGACCTCCATCCAGACACCAGTAATTTGGTCTGTACGTTCTCGCAGGTGTCACGAGATAAGAAAGCAGGCAAAAGTGTATTTTTTATTATTATTATTTTTTTTTACATATTCATAAACGTTAATATATTATAATTTATAATATAAATTAAAGGATAATTTGGGTGACAATTTTTTTCCGTGAAATAATAGCTTAAAAGAATTTTATCACGTAACTGGAGCTCCTAAAAAAGATAAAAGTGGGAAAGAGCTTGGTATTCAGTGTTTGTATTTATCGTGCAAAAATAAACCGAATAACGTCGTATAGCCTTGAAATCTGTTGCAGTTAATCTAATAAAACATCTAAAGGTAAGAACTAACAATTATGTAACACATTTTTTTATTAAAAAAATTTTTACACGGAAATATGAATATAAAAATATTTTTAAGTATAATGTATTATTATACAGTATAATTTCCTTTTTTTTTTTTTTTTCATAATTATTATAATTTACAAGTTCTTATATACCTACATTTATTATTGAAAACGATCGAAATTTTTCGATCTAATGATAGTCGATCAGATCGGATTGTGATCGGATAGTCTCGAGTTTTGATGATCGTGATCGAGATCGGATCGAGCTACATCTCAATTGATCGGATCGTGATCGGATCGAAAAAAGGGCGATCGACTACAACACTGGAGAGATGCACGTTCTAACAAATTTAGACTTGTAGTGTGTAACAAAAGGTGTTCCAACGTTCTCAGATGGTGCTGCGTGAAGTGCTAACTATATAATATAGAGTGTATGCATTCATGTTAAAGTCAACGCCATGTTGAATAACCCAATAACATGGGTGTCATAGGAAAATAACTCATTTTGCCAGTTTAAAAACACTATGCAATATTTTTGAGAGCATTGATGTTGTAAATATGTTGAATTAGTATCTCAGGTATGTGAGAAAAATAACAATAAGAAAAAAATTAACTGATTTCCCCAAAGAAAAATTGCCTTTAACAAAGTTTGTCCTATGTTATTGAGCAATGTTACTCCAGTATGGCCTGCAAGCACATTAAATATGACGTCATCCGCATACACCCTGTACGACTATACAAAACTTACATTGATCCCCGTGATCCACAGCAATCAGATATGCTATTTTAATGGACACTTGTTTTGCAGCTGATGTTAAAAATGTGTATGCTTATTTCTTTTGCTTCCTTCGCTCTTACCTGGTAGGTTCGTCAAAGAACATGACGGGAGGATTGTTGACCAGCTCCAAGGCGATGGCTAGTCGCTTGCGTTGTCCACCAGACAGCTGGGCGGTCAGAGTTCTCCTCGCACTTGCAAGTCCAAGTGCCTCGAGGATCTCTTTCACCTGCAAATACACAAATATTCATCATAATATTGCAATGATTATTAATTACGAGGAAAATTAAAATAAATTAATAGTGGCTTAAAACAAGTTACAGTATGCCTATATACACATCGGACTAAAAAAATAATCGTTGAAAAGCTCATACACAGTTTTGCAATGCTTTAAGTATTGTGGAATCAACGGTTATGACGTCATTAAACGTGGATATTTCAACAGTAAAAACGTAAGTGACGTCACAAGTGATTGGGCTTAAATAGAAAAATTGTAAATTTGTGACGGCTAAGTTTAACTTTATTCCATTGTGATTCTAACGCTTGTGACGTCATTTACGCTTTAATCGCGCGTTACATTGTCAACATTTAGTGACGTCATAACCGTTGATTCTGCAATACTTAAAAAGCATTGAAAAACTGTGTTCCAGCTTTTGAACGCTTGTATGTGTCACTATATATATATATATATATATAAATCAAAAAGCCTCAGTCGATTTAAATCGAGCATGCCTAAAGTATCGCCCATTGTCACATTTGAGGAGAAGGGGGGCGGCTGGGCGATATCGTAAAAGGTCGAACGGCAGGTAACTCAGGTTTTTTGAGTCCAGTATACATACATCACAGTTCAATGACCTGTAGAGTAATTATACATACAGGCAGACATACAACCTTTGCGTAACTAAGTTACCTTCACCTTCCTTGAACAATACAATTTCTCACGACTACACATTTCAAATTGCACACAAATTATAGAAATATGAATAACTTTATAACCATCATTTATTTTTTAATTGTTTTTCCTTTGTAAATTATTAAAGTGTATAGAAATAATCGCTTTTAGGAGAAAACACACACACACTTTACACACATACACACACATACTCACACACATGCACCCTGCACACACATTATTATATATGTGTACACACACACACACACACACACACACACACACACACACACACACACACACACACACACACACACACACACACACACACACACACACACAAACTCCAATTTGGAACATAATTCAACATAATATACTGATTAAAGTATCATGCGATGAAAGTGATATTATAGTGTTGGAATTTATATATAAATATAAACCACATATACGTAAGTTTATATTATAGATATAAGATATAGACCGGTTGCACTCATATTTAAGAGCCGCCATTTTGTTGGTCACAAATACATAGGCTGGCATAGGAAAAACGTCATTTTTATTTTTTTTAATAGCAAAAGAAGCTTCAAAGCTCAATCAAAGCTTTATTTCTAGCTCCTAATAAGTTTGAAGAATATTAGAAAATTTCGTTCAGTGGAAATAAACTCTTTTTATGTGAAAAATTAGGAGAAATGATGTTTCCCCTATACTGGACAATGCATTAGACACCACAAACATGGCGACAAAGCGCAAGGATGTAAAAGGGGTCTATAAGAGTATAGAAAACGACAGTCAATTGCATACATATATATGTTTGCATATCTTATTCAATAAAAGCACTTTTAACTTTCTTTGTTACTATATCAATCAACGTCCCCGATCAATCAATATTAGCAGTTCTTACAGTGACACTAGGGTGACTTTGTTATTTTGCACCATGCAATAATTATTGTTATAATTTCATTATTCATACAACGTATGCATAAAAGTAGGTAGGGTCTGTATTTAGAATTCAATAATATCTATCAGAATATTATAAAAATCTTCTACATCTTTTAGTCAGTGTAAAAACTGGGGCGTATAGGGTGTATGCATTCATGTTAAAGTCAACGCCATGTTCGATAACTCAATAACATGGGTGGCATAGGAAAATATAATTCACTTTTGCCAGATTAAATACATTATGCAATATTTTTGAGAGCATTGATGCTGTAAATATGTTGAATTAATATCTCAAGTATATATGTGAGAAAATAGCAACAATCAAAAAATTAACCGATTTCTCAAAGAAAATAGTCAAAAACGAAGTTTGTCCTATACTGTGCAATGTTATTCACAACTCCAGTATGGCTTCCAAGCGCATTAAATATAACGTCATGTGCATACACCCTATATTCTAAATAGCTTCCTAGGACCAAACATATATACATCAGCATCTCACGGTAATAATTCATTCGTATATAATCAAGTAATTGCTTCAAGTTTTTTTTTTTTTTTTTTTTTTTTTTCCATTTACGAACATTGCATTGCACACTCCTCCCGAATAAATGTGACAGTTTGCTTTAAAGTTTCCCCATGTATTCAACATTTGGAGAGATTAATGCTGCGGTCTGCGGTCAGATTTATTCGGGAGGAGTGATTCTTTACCTCTTCATTCTCTGATTTTTTTTTTTTTTTTTTTTTTCACTGTTGTAAATTTAAACGAGATTTTTTTGAAGCTCTCGGAATTTCAAAAATATTTATCTTTTGTCCAAAAAAAAATTCATACTTTTACAGGCCCCCTACCTACTCTAGATTGATCAAAATAGCTTTAAAACGCGCGTAAATTTCTGGCCAAATGTGTGTATTTTTATCTCAATTTGTTATCTTATTTTGTTCTATTTTTTCCAGTCTTGCAGTCGTTAACGTAAAATAGTTAACGTTAAGTTAACTTTAACGTTTACTTGTTATTTCTATAATATAGATCAACAACATTGAAAAAAGTACCGTTATAGTTATATAGATTATCCAAAATTGACATTAACATAGCGATATCTATAACGTTACTTTTTGAAAGAAATGTTTACTATATACTGACTTAAAAAAAAAAATCAACTGACGAGGTGATAGAAATAATAAATATTAACTTTTATTTATAAATAAGTAAATATAAGTAAAATATTCACTTTATAAATGACTAAATTTATGAATAATCGTAAAAAAATACATATTGTCTAAAAAGCTGTTAACGTTGTAGTCAACGCAAGTTAACGTTACGTTAAAGATAACGTTACAGTTAAGGAGAAATTAGAGTTAACGTTATCGTTAAAGTTTTATATGAAATTAACTTAACGTTATAGGAAATTTAGGTAACGACTACAAGACTAAGTTTTTCTTGAATTATCTGATGTCTAGATGTATTGTATACTGGTCCTCCAGAGGGTTGACAATAATGATGTTCGAAAACCCTGTTCCCTTGCTCCAAAAAATGCGCAATAGCATTTAAAAAGCATTAGGTGATCCGTCATTTTTGTATGGTTTGGTGCAAGAAGCACAGGGTTTTACGAACATCATTACACAGACCTCTTTACGTGTTTGTCACCATACTTGCATGGCTCGGTCACCATGGCAACTGTATGGCAACTAAGCAACACGCTGACAATAGCGTGGGGTTATAACTATATACAAATATGTGGGGGCTGCACTGAAATATTAAGTAAGTAAACTTACTGTAAGTATGCACGACAAATTACAAATCGATTGTAACGTAAATTTCTAATTTTTGAGTAATTACTTATTATAATAATTAATTTTGGAAAACCGAAAAATGACTTATCGCAAAGAAAGAATAATAAATTACGTAATTTATGCTACATTTATATCATTATAGCATAAATGTTGCTAATTTAGAACAACATAAATAATTATGCTGTACAACATAATATTTATGCTATGTTACATCTATATTATTGACTAGTAAAGGAACAATGGTTTTGAGGTCGACTATAAGCGATTTCGGTCACATCCGCTTCCGCTTCTCCTTATACGCATGTGCAGTAAGTCGAAACGGAAGCGGATGTGATCGAAATTGCTTATAGTCGGCTTCAAAACAGTTGTTCCTTTATCAGTCAATATCGTATAGGAGAGATTATGCTATATATGAAACAAATAATGCTGCGTGAAAATGTGCTAGCATAATTACTACGTATTTATCTTTATCTGTGCGGGTGGCACATTATGCATGTGCACATAAGGAAATAGTTACCGACCCTGACGTCATTTAGTGACTTTTAAATATTATAATTAAAAGTATATAATTAACTCAAAAATTAGAAATTCACATATGTATCGGTTCAGGACAAAGTCCTCTTATAGAATATGAAATAAAATACCCCTCCCCCCCTTTTTTTTTGTCTCTTTCACTTGGGCTATTTAACTTTTGTTATGACGTTATGACAAACACAGAATATGCAGAGACAAGAAACAGAACATAAACATTGTTGTTGAAATAACAATTCTAGAGTTAATTTACTACACATGAAAAAAAAGCGTTGAAAAGCTTGTACACAGTTTTGCAATGCTTTAAGTAATGTAGAATTTGAAATACTTTAATTATTGTAGAATGAACGGTTATGACGTCCCTAAACGTTGAGAATCTAACGATAAAAGATAAAAGCGTAAATGACGTCACAAACGTTAGAATCACAATGAAATAAACGTTAAACTTGGCCGTTACAAATCTACGATTTTTCTATTTAATCCTAACGCTTGTGACGTCACTAACGTTTTTAATGTTCAAATATCAACGTTTAGTGACGTCATAACCGTTGATTCCACAATACTTAAGGCATTGCAAAACTTTGTGTATATTAAAAAAATGAAATTGTATTGTCTTATGGCCATTCAATGCAATCAGATGGAGATTTCAGTTGACGCAAAACTCTATAATACATGGTATTCCTATATGCCAATAGAATTTCATTTTTTTATTGCAATTACCGTACAAAAGCTTTTCAACGCTTATTTTTTAGTATGTAACATTAACGGGGAAGTTTCTTAAAAAGAAAAAAAAAAAGTCGTTAATTCTTATCTTGTTATGAAATGCAAAGAGAACGCAGTTTTATTACTATAATATGCTTATATAGTACAAATTTATATAATATCTTATTATAGCATATTATGCTATAATAAGATATAGCTTATGCATGTATTATAATATCCAGGCTCATATACACATAATGTAGTTATGTTTCATATCACATAGCTCATTAGTGCATTACTTTAGTTACAAATCCTAACTTATTTAAGATAATCACTTTTAAGTTATTATGAGTAGCTAAAATAATACATTTTAGCAAATTATTCAGAATAGCTATTTTAACTTAAAATAGCTTTAAAAATCTTTAAAAAACTTAAATGAGCTATTTTTAATAATTTGCTAAAATGCATTTTTTAGCTATACTCATAATCTTAGATGTGTATATCTTAAGTAAGTTAGGATTCAAACTAAAGTAATGCACCAATTTTTAGAATGGTATATTATATTATTATATATGATTATGTGGTACTTCATGAATATTATAATATCTATTTTCTATAATATGGCTTATATATTAACGTATTATATTCCTGTTCAATTTCATTTCTTCGAACAGTCTGAAGCAAACAGAGAGTGCTTTGTAATAACATTATTGCGAGTGTGGGCGAGAGACGTTGCATTGGATGTCTATCATCTTTTGTATGTATAATAACCGTGAGAGAGAGAGAGAGAGAGAGAATGACGTCACCACGATGTTAGGTGCACATGCACTCGATCACTTGCACCGACAGGTGAGGTGGTTGAATCTCTATACCCTCTCGTGTAGGCGAGATGTTGCGCCACTTTTATTTCATCATTCTTTATTAATAATATCTTTATAATGTTTAGAATATCATAATGTAAATACAATATTGCCATCAGAACAAGAAGAATTCATCATTAATATATATTTTTAATATTTATAATATATTATAATGTATATGTAAATATAATATTGTAAGAACAAGAAGAGAGGTCATTTCGACCAAAAGCAACCACTTTTCTGGGATTGTAATTAAGTTATAGAAATAAAATTTCACACGTATTAACTTGAATATTAGATTGATCGCCTGTAATATTTTAGTGTTTGGAGAAAATGGTGCGAGAAAAAAGTAGTGCCTATATGGGGGTAAAAATTTATGGTCTTGTTTTGAAATATATTTTGAATAAATAATATTGTGTGAGTGTGTGTGTGTGTGTGTGTGTGTGTGTGTGTGTGTGTGTGTGTGTGTGTGTGTGTGTGTGTGTGTGTGTGTGTGAGAGAGAGAGAGAGAGAGAGAGAGAGAGAGAGAGAGAGAGAGAGAGAGAGAGAGAGAGAGAGAGAGAGAGAGAGAGAGAGAGAGAAGAGAGAGAGAGAGAGCAAGACAGACAGACATCACTTCAAGGTTTAAGGACACATGCACTCGCTTGCACTGAGGTGGATGAATCACCATCCCCCCCCCCCGCCCCACACACACACACTCAACGTGAGGACGAGACATTGCAGTACATTTTTTTACCATCATTTATTTATAAAATAACCATGTGTGAGAGAGAGAGCAATAAAATGACGTCATCACAAAGTTTAGGTGCACATGCACTCGATCGCTTGCACTGACAAAGAAAGGTGGATGAATCTCTCCTCCCGTGTGTGGGTGAGATTTGGCAGGATAGACAGAGACAGTGTGTGTGTGTGAGAGAGAGAAAGAGAGAGAGAGAGAGAGAGAGAGAGAGTGTTAGAGAGAGAAGAAAGTGTACGTCGTGTGTGTGTTTGTGTGTGTGTGTGAGAGAGAGAGAGAGAGACAGAGAGAGAGCACCAAGTGACGTCACAATATTTAAGTACACATGCACTGGAAGGCTTGCACTCACATGAGTGAGGTGGATGATTGTTCCTAGACTTGATAAAAAACGACGAGGCCGAGTGCAAGTGTACTCCAGCCAGCTCTTCCTGTTATAAAAGCCATGACCCTATATGTAGTATAAAAATATAATATTGTATTATTATTTGAGATAAAATATTTCACAGAAAGAAGTAAAGCTTTTAAATTTTTATCATTGTCGTGAAAACAACATAAAGATAAAAACATAAAGTATTATGAAAACTATTATAAATAATGATTATGATTTTATTGCTGTTTGATGTTATTTTATGTCGCATACTTAAATATGTCATAAATTTATCTACTCGAAGTAAACAAAACTTACAATAGGCGTTACTGGTGACAAATATTTACTATATATTCATTGTTTATATCATAATAAATTCTAACGGTGACAAAACATTTTCAAATATTGTTACGTCTTTAATAAAAAAAAAGAAAAAAAAAAAGAAGTTTAATAGTGTTGTTCGTAAACCCTGTTTTCTTGCACCAAAAATTTTATTTCCATTTGATTATAACCATAGCCGATCGTCATTTTAGTAGCAGAAAACAACTGGGTTTACGAACAGCCTTTTCAAAAATTTCTATTTTTTTTCTATGCATATTTTGGAATAAAGACGATTATTTATTTATTTATTAATGTTTAAATATATGGTGCGAGTACGAAAAAGAGCGGTAATGCGCTTCAACGCCATACTGGTGTAACGAATGACATTGCTATCAGCATAGGACAAACTATTTTTATTTTTTTACCATTAGTTTTCGGATTTAATATTAACTATTATTATATTCGGATATATATTTCGGACAGACAGACAGACAGACAGACAGACAGACAGATAGACAGAGACAGACAGACAGACAGACAGACAGACAGACAGACAGACAGACAGACAGACAGACAGACAGACAGACAGACAGACAGACAGACAGACAGACAGACAGAAAGACAGACAGACAGACAGACAGACAGACAGACAGAAAGACAGACAGACAGACAGACAGACAGACAGACAGACAGACAGACAGACAGACAGACAGACAGACAGATCAATCCCCAATTACGCAGTGCAATGTATACAAACACGTATAGTAAAAGTGACAGACAAGACCGTGTCAAACGAGGCCTCAAAGTAGGCAATGAGAACATAGACTAGATCACCGAGGTCTTGAACTACTGACATCCAAGCTCCAAATAAAAAGTAAAATCAGATGAAAGTGAAAACTTGGCACTCGTGGTAAGTGCTCTCTCGCTGCAGTATGAAAGTTATTGTCGTAGGTCAGGTATATGGGCTTAATTAACCATGCATTGTTATTGTGCTATAGGCAATAGGTATGTAGACCGTTTGAATGCCCTTGCGCTTTGACGCCATATTTGTGGTGCTTAATGCATTGTCCAGCATAGGGAAAACATTAGTTTCATTCATTTATAGAGCAAAAATAAAAGTTTATTTCTCGTTATTCTTGTAGCTTATTAGGAGCTTGAAATAAGGCTTTGATTGAGCATTGAAGCTTAATTTCTTAAAAATATAAAAATGATGGACTATGATGCTGATGGCCTGTGTATTTCTGACCAACAAATAAGCGGCTCTTAAATATTAGTGCAACGTTCGCCGTGTCTGACTGAGTGCCAGTGCTCTCTCTTGTAATTGTGCTAATATGTTATCTGATTTATACATTCTAATTCAATTATTTCAAACAGCTCAAAAAAACAAACTAAAATTACTTTCAATCTTCAATGCTATTCATATTGTGTAAACAGATTCACTGATGAATTGCCAAATTTAAAAATACATATTATAATAATAATCGTTTTTATTTATTTTTTGCATGCCATATTGTTATCGTGCTACACTAATTCCAGTCCCAGTCAAGACATTGTCTTATCAACAGGTAAGAACTTTCCATTTAATGTAAAAAGCACACACGTGCCGGTCACGGCCTAAGTACACAGCCCGGCATTCGCCATGACAGCCTAGAGAAACCGTGGAAACATCTAGACAGGCTGGTCGGTGCAATCACATCGATCATGCAACTCCACGAATGCTGTGAGTCGTCATGGAATGCATGTAAACATGCATCGAGCAACGTGTCTCTCACACGATGTATATATACACAGTACACACCCAACAGTTGCTCGAACCTATATTCGGTGAGGAGTACAATTACGTTTTGTTTAGGATGTCTTGCTAATACCCATGCTTTGTTATTGTGGTAGAGGTCAGGGTAGTAAGGACTGCGAGGTTAGTAGGCCTAATAGGTATACTGACTGACTTACACATGCTTTGTTATTGTGGTAGGTCAGGGTGATACGTACTGACTGATCAACTCTCACTTGCAGCTGTGACGTCACTGGTTCCGGAAAATGCAATGTTGACCTTATGGGCAAAACTAACACGTGACGTCACAAAGCTTAGTGAGCCTATCATCTTTTTTATACTATCTTTTGTGACCAACTGACTTACTTACCCATGCTTTCTTGTTGTCACGAGACAGCTCACTACCAAGCTTGAGCTCTGCAGCCACGTGCATTGCCTCCCCCACAGTAAGCAAAGGTTGCAGACAATCTTGCTGCATGATATAGCACGAGTGACGACGGAAAGTGTCGATGTCCCTCGGTGAACCATTGACTGTGATATCACCACTTAGACTGACGCTCACACCTGTCGTCCTGCAACATAACAAACATTGGAACATCGTTAATTTAAGGCTAAGACAGCCGTCACTCACTAAAAACTTATTTGTGTTGTCAGTTGAGTTTTTAATAAGTTTTATGAAGTTCCTGCGCATCTGTGCACTTATTGACTATCAACTCTCTTTAACTCTTATTGAGTATTATTGAGTATTAACTCTCCGCTAGGTTCTCGCCACGTTTTGAAAAAAAGTGCGTGAAAAATACAGTCTTCTGATTGGTCTTTGGTCTAATGGGGTTATCTCATTGGCTCGCTCTTCGTGAGTATAGTAAAAGGTCTTCTAATTACTCGCTAAGCTTAATGAGAAATTAGTCAACTCCACAACAACTTATTTAGAGCTTGACGAGATTTTTGACGAGCCAATTACGAAGCGCCAATAACACTCACTAACAAATAAGTTCTTAGTGAGTGACGGCTGTCTGAGCCTTAAGGAGTTCTCACACAAGATTCCAATATATATTTAGAACAATGAAACTTGTAATGAACTTTTCTGAAGAGAAAATCATTTAAACAAAAATCATGTCCTAAAACACGTAAAAGTATGTATAGTATATTCTTCATTTAAATATATCCGAAATTGGTACAGTACACGGAAAAAATTAACAAGAAAGTTATTATTTACACTTTTTGTTTAATAAATTGGTCAGATATTTTTATACAAAGTTTTTAAAGATGTGCAGAGCTAACTATTTACCACTGAGGAAATAACGTACGTTTTTATACTATATAACAAGTTACTGTTTAAACTTGTTTCAAAAAAAAAAAAAAAATGAAAATGAGTTGTATACCACACAACAGGCTATACCCAACAACTTGTGATTTAATAGAAATGAGTGAGATGAGGTGGATTAGTGAACCGTCCCGAGATACCTCTGACTTGGCGTGGGCCACTACCACCACTGCCACGACTGGCCGGAGACATGAATACACCTGTCAAGCCTAAACATCTCTCCTACCGTTTTACCTGTGATTCACTGGCAAACGTACGGGCATGAACGTGCAGAGAACATGCGTGCGCACTCGGTGCATACCATATGCACGGCCTCTGAAAAAGCCGACAGGTACCGACCAAGCAACGAACGCACGACCCCTCGCACATCAGACCAGCACGCATACCACTGCGCCACTAGGCTCGGTTATTCAGTTATTGGTTTATTTATACTAAAAAGATATAATTATCTATGTAACTGAACAATTTTTACAATGCAGGTTTTTGGTGTAGTTATCACACACAAAAAAAAAAAAAAAAAAAAAATCCCCATTAGCGTAATGTTAAATTATGGGAACCTTATTTATTTCCCGCGCGCTATACCAATAAGCTGCATATTTTTGATAACAATTTTTTGATAAGAAATGCATTACGAATGTTCAAATTTCTTTTAAATGGTTTGTTCATTGCAAGTGCTCTATCGACCTTTGTTAATATTCAAATTCCTTGCATTTTCGCTTTAGAAGTTAAGAAAAAAAAAAAAAAAAAAAAAAAGGAATTTTTATGTACAAAAAAAGTTGTATGGATAAGCAGCACCATTTTCCAGCTAAAAATTTAATAACTTTGCACCAATGCAATGAAGACAGCAAAATAAATATAGTATGCCAACAGTTTTCATATTCCTATAAGCTTAACTATAAACAAAATATCGGCGTTGAGATTATAACTTTTCTAATACCTCTAACTTAATAGTAATGAAATACTGATACATATTGAATGTGTTTGTGTAAGTAGATAAATAAAGCCAATTTTATGTTAGTTAACTAATTGATAAAATAACATTAATTAGAATTATTTAATAATTAAATGAAGTTCATATATAGGACTTTTTGGGAGTAAAGCTAAAAAATAAATGGTTAAAATTGTCATGGGAACTTTTTTTTTTTTTTTTTTTTTAAACATTAAATTTGTAGATATTTTATCTATAAGCACGCAGAAAAAGAAGAAGAAGAAGGATGTATTTTTTTCTTCATTTATTTTGTGCCGCGTCACGTTGCCTATAGTTTAATGATTTTAAATCATTTTTCATGACACCAAAAATGCCTTTATAAATTGATACTTAAGTAAACTCATTTTCAGCTTTAAAATTTACAAAAAAATTATTTATATATTAGCATAAAGTATGTTGCAAATGCTGTTAGCAACAGATTAAATTTTCTAATTTGTTATTATTAAAATGTAATTTAATACAAATGAAATAATCAACAACAGCTGACTCGTCACTTTCTATAAGGTATTTCTATAGATAGGTAATCCAAAGAGAATATCGTTATTCAATTTTCTGTTGCTTTTCAATTTATTTTATCCTGGAAGTTATATTTTGTTGCCCATTTGATCAATGTAATTTTGACCCGCAATACACGTCTCCAGCTGACCAGTACTTTTCAGCGGGAATCCTCTCTGGATTACATGAGTTATCTACTTACATTAACTTTCTATTAGTGAAAATTTGGAACATTATTTATTATTCACAGATATTTTAATCACACAGTAAAAAATAAACATTATAAAGTTTGTACACAATTTTCCAATGCTTTAACTATTGTGGAATCAACGGTTATGACGTCACTAACATTTTTATCGTTAAAATTTCAACGTTTAGTGACGTCACAAGCGTTGGGACTGTAATTTGTGACGGTCAAGTTTAACGTTTATTCCATTGTGATTCTAACACTTGTGACGTCATTTACGCTTTTATCGTTAGATTGTAAACATTTAGTGACGTCATAACCGTTGATTCCACAATACTTAAAGCATTGCAAAACTGTGTTAAAGCTTTTTAACTATTATTTTTTAGTGTATATTTTGAAAAAAAAAATAAAAAATAAGTGAAATAGGCAGGGTAAATTTGTGATCAATTTGAAAAGTAATTCAAGTGACTAATAATAATTACTGGCATGCTCTGTTCTAGTTATAACTTGCGCTTCGACGCCATATTGGAGCAGTAAATAACATTGGCCTGCACAATCAGAACATAATATAATTGTTTAGAGTGTATTTATAGTTATGCTAGCTCAATAGAGCAATATTTATTCATAACAAAATAATTTATGCTATTTTGTATTAAAGTATATAGCATAAATGTTAAGATGTTCAGCAAATTTTTAAAGCAAGAAATCAGGTACTGCGGAATTTGACTAAAAAGTTATAGAGAAAGAAAAATGTGACATATTGCACAAGATATATTAGGATCAAAAAATGTAAAAAAAAAAAAAAAAAAAAAAAAAAAATGAGGGTCACTATGCTATAGATTTTAAATTATGATTTTTTGAAGTTTTAGTCCCATGATAATTTCAATAATTATTTTCTCTCTTACGGGTTCCGGGTTCTGAAAATTTTATTATAGGTAGCTGTTACTATTGTTAATAATAATGATAACTTTATTAAGGCGTTGTGAGGGCATGACAGCCGCATTTTATAAAATCTTGACCACAATAGTAATATATTACTATATTACTAATTATTATTAGTTATTTTATTAATATATATACATTTTTAACATAAACATAAACGCATGAAAATCGGGAAATGATATTACGATCAAGTGTTTCCTATTCCAGCATGCATATAAGTTACGTCCTTTTTAGATCTTCCAAAAATATTTACTGTGTAATAAGCTAATAATGATCAAATAGTTATACTATTTCTATTGAAGATAACACGTATGTATAGTTTCAAATTTTAGTAACCACTTTTGAAAAAGAAAATTAAAAAAAAAAAAATTAAAAAGGCAAAAATTATGAAACATTTTTTTGTGTGATTTTTTTTAAGTGCATTAAATATATGAATTTATTGTCTTTATATAAAAAGAAAAATACGGTTGTCTATGGATATATTAATAACGTACAAATAGTTATTGTGAAAATAAAGTTGCTCATTTGACTAATGGCAACATCTAATTAGTCACCCGCACAACGTTAATAAGTGGTCAAAACTTTTGCAGTTAAGCGACACACGTGTCTTTTGTGCATCAATCTAAACCAATATATCATTGGTCAGGCATAAACTTCGCCCTTTAAACTGTATTGATTTTATTAATATTACTCAATAGAGAAAAATATTTATTTATTGACCAAAACTGCTACACACATACATATTTTTCCGGATAAGAAATGCAAGAGAAGAAAATTTTAAATTTTTATTTTAAATAATACGTTTATTGCAAATGGTCCATTGAAGTGCAGCTAAATTTTTTTCGTTAATGAACAAAGGAAAACTTAATTTGAAAATTCTTTACTTTAACTTATTCAAAAAAAAAAAAAAAAAAAAAAAAAAAGTCCTAATTTAAAAATGTGCCAGCTATATACTCCGCAAACCTAAATTAGGAAGTTGGTGATCACTCAACAGTGATTTTTTTCAGTCAGTGTGTACAATACTGATATATAGATCGCGAGGAGGACACGACACATGCAGACAGACCCCATCCCAAGTGACGTCATGATCACGAGTTAGTCTCATATGTATATATATTATATCATACAGTGTATTCATCTCATCATGTTCTGCCTGCCTGCCGAATTTTTCTCATATTCTTTGAGCTTATTAAGAGCTAGAAATAAGGCTTTGGTTGAGGTTTGAAGCTTCTTCTGCTATTAAAAAAAAAAGTTTTTTCTATGCTGGCCTATGTATTCCTGACCAACTAAATGGCGGCTCTCTTAAATATGAGTGCAACCGGTATATACAGAGTAAAGTAGAAATGTTATTTAATTTTTCTTTTATCTCAAATTTATACGTTTTATTTATATTAAAAATTGCAATTTAATAGACAAATGAAAAATATATTTTCACGACACGTGCAGAGCTGCAAGCTCATGATTATCTGGTGCGTGACTCAATGTTTCTAACCATATAACATTGTGTATTTGCAGAGGAAGTAATACTAACAATAACTAAGAACTAGGATATGAGCAACCAAGTGGTAGAAATTAGTGACATATTGTGGTTTGTAAGAAAGTAGGAGAGGGGAGGTCAGGAATGTCAATCAGTTGATCTATGATACGGAGTAAAGTACACTATAAATTACCAAGTATTCCAGCTCCGTAAGAAAATTCTGAGGTGTTTTTCATTGTTGAAAGGTAACGATTGCCATTTAAGGGGGTTAGGTGACCGACTGATATCTCGCAAACTAGGACGGTTGCGAATAATAATAATAACACAAAGTAAAGAAGAAATGTTACTTAAAAATTTAGTTATGTTAAACATGTGAAAACACGATCAAATATTTAAGTTATTACACTTTAAAGATAACATGTAAATATGGAAATTTAAATTTGAGCGGGAAATTTTAGTCATATTAGAAGCTTTTTTACAATTAAAAATATCATTAAAAAAATTTTTGGTATAAAAAATTATATTTTAAATTTACTTGATTTTATTTCAAAATTATAGTGTTTGTTTTATTGGAATTAAATCAAGTACAAAAAATTATTGGGAAAATGTAGTTCTTCTTTTAGCGATTTCCGGTCCAAGTCGGTCCCCCACCGCCTTAACGTATAGAAGGTGACCGACTTGGACCGGAAATGTTAAAAGAGGAACTATATTTTCACAATAATTCTTTGTGGATTATTTCCAGCAAAACAAACACTATAATTTTCAAATTAAATCAAGTAAATTTAAAAAAAATGTTTTATTGTGCCGAAAAAAGTTTTAACAATATATTCTTAATTTTATAACAAATTTTCTAATTTGACTAAAATTTGCCGCTAAAATTGAATTTCCACATTTACATGTAATATTTAAAGTATGCAATAACTTAAATATTTGATCGTGTTTTGTGTAGCTAAACTTTTAAGCATAACATTTCTTTTTTACTTTGTGTTAATATTATAATTAGCGACCGTCTATAGTTTGCGAGATATCAGTTGGTCAACTACTCACTTAATATGCGTGTAATTTTCGTGATGTTTTAAACAATAGAGAATTAATTCGTTCAGAGTACTTAGTATTTTCTAGGGACTTTAGTACGGAGAAGAAGCAAGTTTCCTTACAAAAGTTATGTTTTCTATTGGAAAAATTTGTTTTTCATATACAAAAACTACCTTTTTCCAATCAAAAAAGATGTTTTCCATATAGACAAACATGCTTCTCACATAAAAATCACGCTTTTCACTAAAAAAAAAATCAAGTTTTCCATGGAAAAAAACGTTTTACATTCCAAAATTCATGTTTTCCGTAGACAAAACATATTTTCCTTGGAAAAAATAAAGTTATCCGTACACAAAACTTACTTTTCATAGTAAAAAACATGTTTTCCATACATAAAATATCATTTTGATACAAAAACCATGTTTTCCAAAGAAAAATCATGTTTTTACAAACAAAAATCCTGTTTTCCATATAGAAAAAACTATGTTATACATACACAAAGCATATAGGTGTTATATTGGATATTGGAGAAATCGGCGCGAAATCTCTCTTTAAATTACTTATCAATGATAATTGAATCATACGAAACAGTGAATGCATAGTGACTGATATAATGTGTATTATATTTTACTTTCTCTCTCTCTCTCTCTCTCTCTCTCTCTCTCTCTCTCTCTCTCTCTCACACACACACACACACACACACACACTGGTCAAAAAATATAAAAATATTTCAGCTCTTATTAAAAAAAATTAACGTACTCAATACGCAATTGAAAAATTGAAAAAAAAAAAATAAATAAATAAAAAAGTTCTGCCCCTGGGGATAAAATTTGCCTGATATGTATGCGAAAGAGTTCTTGATTTTGTTATGTATTTGAAATATTGTATAAGTTTGTGTTTTACTGTCTGCAGATGTTGTTGTTATATACAAAGACGTAAATTGATTGCGCAAAAGTAAATGTGTGTCATATATTCGTCATATACAAGATATACGCAGACATACATACGTATGATTGTTGGTTTATTTATCATGCTATGCTAAGTGTTGTGGTTGCAGTAATTAATATAACATCAGGCGGTTGAACTCGAGCTCAATTCTGATAAAATGTCTCAACTGACAAAACGGAAATCAAACTCTAATGTTTACATACTTTGACTTGAAAATAACACCACTAGGATAATATCCTTATGCATAATATTATAATATAGTCTTTTTTATTTATTTTTTTTTTCTTCTTCAAAATTCCTTATTGTTTTACCCTATGTACAAACATAATACATTGCGCAGGTTATCAGTTTCAAAAAATCTAAAAAAAAAAAATCTTTGGCTTAAAACACGTAAAAGTACATCTAGTATTCCTCATTTAAATTTCTCCGAAATCGGTGGTGTATTTTTCTCAAAAAATCGCAAAAAAAAAAAAAAAAAAAAAAAAAAGCGTGTTTTTCCCTATATAAACGTAATGTTAAATTAGGGGACCCTTAGCTTTCACCTCGTTACCCCGCACGCTAAACTCAGGCTAAACCTATAAGCTCCATAGCGTACGTACTTATTATATTATTGATTAAAACTGTATCATGTATTATGGTATACTCATGCATGTTATATAAAAACAAACTTGTTATTTCCCACACAGCATAATATGCGCACTGCATCACCAAAGTGCATCAATGCAGTTGCAAGTTGTATTGACGTTCACACAATGTTATTGGTTTTATGCATTGCATTGTCATATAGGAGTCATGATCATGAGTAAATAGAAATAGTGTTAACTATATATTATAATTATTTGTGTATATAGAAAAGAAGTCAAATACATTGCAGAAAGTCAAGTCGCGCCAACATAGATATTATACAATTATGTAAAGTTTTTGGGGAAATATCCTGCCTGGTTTAAAAGTGTACGCAGCCTCCTCTCTCTAGAATTAGTGATAGTAATTATTATAAAAATAGGGAAGCAGTGACTATCTTTGAGCAATACTGTATTGTAATAATAAAAATAAATAAATAAAAAGTGTAAATGGACGCTGTAAATCTTATTTTTAGTTAAATTGATAAAAAATTAAAAAAAACTGTAATTTTAATTTATTGATATTCGAATCAGCTGACAAGATCCAAATGAGGATCTTGGCTGGACAAAAAATGTACGAAAATTGTAACGTAGAATTAAAAAAAAAAAAAAAAAAAAAAAAAAAAAAAAAAAAAATTAAAAAAAGAATAAAATCTTATATCTTATAATAAGCTATACAATTATAGAATGTTTTTATCAGCATTATTTTCAAAAGCAGAAAATGGGAGCATAATGTCTCTAGTACGATGGTATCAAATATTATTATAATGACGTATAATTATAATTAAAACTAATCAATTAAAATGTGTTTTGCTGGACCATATTTTGATGTATGTAAAGTTTATCTGGTGACACAAAGGGCTCCAGTGTTGAAATACATGGGGTATTTAGTTCAATAGGTTGTATGCTCATGACGTCATATTTAATGCGCTTAAACGTCATACGAACAACATTGCTCAGCATAGGACAAACTTGTAGTTTTTCACTATTTTCCAAGGAAAATTAGTCATTTTTTTCCCTCACATATTTAAGTTAATAATTCAAGATATTCAAAACATCAATGCTCTCTAAAATGTTGCCTTATATTTTTTAATTAGACAAAACGAGTCTCATGCATCCCATAATATGTTATTATGATTCAACATGGTGTTGACTTTAATATGAATTCAAACACGATAAACAAGATAAATGATATATGTGCTTCATTATAAAGTCTATGCATTCATGACGCCATACGTTGGATCACTCAATAACATGGGCTGCATAAGAAAATAACTCATTTTGCCAATTTAAAAACACTAAGCAGTATTTTTGAGAGCATTGATGTTGTTAATAGCTTGAATTTCAAGTAAGTTAGAAAAATAATATTTAAAAAAAAAAATTAAGTGCTTTTGTAAAGAAAATAGACAAACACGAAATTTGTCCTATGCTGGGCAATGTTATTCATTACTCCAGTATGGCCTCCAAGTGCATTAAATATGAATTCATGCACATGCATGTGGTGTGTACTGCACAACCGCACGTTGATGCATTTCTCTTTGTGAATGCACTCGAGTCACTTACTTAAAGTTCCAAGTGGAAAACTGAACTGGCGCTATTCCAAATCTAAGAATAAACTTTCGGAAGAATGAAAAAATAATAATAATAACACGAGTATTTATCGTATATAGTTTTTTTTTTTTACTTCTTATTAATTTTTATAAACTTTAATAAACAGGAAGAAAAAGGAAACCATAATTCTGCATGCAAGACAATTATTTCCCAACTTGGCCGTGCAGTTGTTTTATATCAGATATATAAATAATAACATAAATAAATATTAAAATAAATAAATAAATGAACAATAAAGACAACAACACTTATATACCTCTTGCATTGTAAAACTATTTATGTAATAAATAGTAAATTATTATTATTGTTTATTTTATAATTTCAAACCTTAATTGGTTGTAAATTATAATTACTTATTCTGTGCTATATATATTGACATAAATATAGCATAATTTAATACTTTTGGTTACAAAAATATTCGTAAATCGGCCAGTTTTAATTGATTTGACATCTTATTTTGTAATCGTGTCTTTGAGTGCACGTGCAAGTGGAATAGAAAGATGTTCACACAATTAACATTATATAATAGTTAACTAGACCTTATACCTGAGTTTCATAAGGAACTGGAAGTTTGCCAGGGGTAAATTTAAAGGCATAGACAAGAAGAAAACAAAAGCATTTCAAAACACTTGATTGAATTTATATTCATATCATTTACGTAGCAAAATTTCGAATCCGCACAAAATTTACATACTAATTTTTGCTTGTAACATCATTGACTGATAAAGAAACAACTGTTTTGAGGCTGACTTTAAGTGATTTCGCTCACATCTGCTTCCATTTCTGCTTACTACGCATGTGCAATACGTCAAAACGGAAGCATTTGTGAGCGAAAGTGCTTAAAGTCAGCTTTAAAACAGTTGCTGCTTTATTAGTCAATATCTAAAGAGAAATATTCACTCAAATTACATACTTTATAGTTTTTCAACGCTCACTTGTGGTGGGGCCACATTTACATTCGTTTAATCGTAATTAAAAGCACGGTGCATAATATTTCATGTGATCTCTGGCTTTGAAGTAATAAAGGAAGATATAGCAATGATTGGGAACTTGTGACACTTCTAGCCCTGACTGCACCTACTGCAATAACTGGTGTATTTATATATTGATTGATTGGTTTATATATTGATTTATTGATTAATCTATATATTGATTGATTGAGAGGTTGATTCATTGATTGATAATATAGTTTAGACTTACGTGTAGCCGGCCAGGACGTTCATGAGCGAGCTCTTGCCAGCGCCACTCGCCCCCATGATAGCGGACAGTTGACCTGCAGGAAACAAGCCGCTGACACCGCGCAATATCGCCTTTGACTCTGAAACAACAAAATAGAACATTCAGTCATTTGATTTACATAAGCAAACTTCACTTCAAAATAAATAATAAAAGTTGTAACACACAACAGGATAAACCTAACAACGTGTGATTTAATAGAAATGAATGAGAAGAGGTGAATCTCTGACTTGACGTGGACCACTACCACCTTGCACTGCCAGGACTGACTGCATGGCCTCGTGCAGACATCAATACACTTAGCTGTCAACACTAAACATCTCTACATATAGCAATGAGATGAGGTGAACCTCTGACTTGACGTGGACCACTACCACCTTGCACCGCCAGGACTGACTGCATGGCCTCGTGCAGACATCAATACACTTAGCTGTCAACACTAAACATCTCTACATATAGCAATGAGATGAGGTGAACCTCTGACTTGACGTGGACCACTACCACCTTGCACCGCCAGGACTGACTGCATGGCCTCGTGCAGACATCAATACACTTAGCTGTCAACACTAAACATCTCTACATATAGCAATGAGATGAGGTGAACCTCTGACTTGACGTGGAACACTACCACCTTGCGCTGCCAGGACTGACTGCATGGCCTCGTGCAGACATCAATACACTTAGCTGTCAACACTAAACATCTCTACATATAGCAATGAGATGAGGTGAAACTCTGACTTGACGTGGACTACTAACCACCTTGCACTGCCAGGACTGACTGCATGGCCTCGTGCAGACATCAATACACTTAGCTGTCAACACTAAACATCTCTACATATAGCAATGAGATGAGGTGAAACTCTGACTTGACGTGGACTACTAACCACCTTGCACTGCCAGGACTGACTGCATGGCCTCGTGCAGACATCAATACACTTAGCTGTCAACACTAAACATCTCTACATATAGCAATGAGATGAGGTGAAACTCTGACTTGACGTGGACTACTAACCACCTTGCACTGCCAGGACTGACTGCATGGCCTCGTGCAGACATCAATACACTTAGCTGTCAACACTAAACATCTCTACATATAGCAATGAGATGAGGTGAATCTCTGACTTGACGTGGACCACTACCACCTTGCACTGCCAGGACTGACTGCATGGCCTCGTGCAGACATCAATACACTTAGCTGTCAACACTAAACATCTCTACATATAGCAATGAGATGAGGTGAAACTCTGACTTGACGTGGACTACTAACCACCTTGCACTGCCAGGACTGACTGCATGGCCTCGTGCAGACATCAATACACTTAGCTGTCAACACTAAACATCTCTACATATAGCAATGAGAAGAGGTGAATCTCTGACTTGACGTGGACCACTACCACCTTGCACCGCCAGGACTGCATGGAAAACATGCACAGAAAGAATAAATTACGTAGTTTATGCTGCTTTTACGTAGTTCTAGCATAAATGATGCTGAATTATAGAACAAAATAATTATTTATGTTGTACAACATAATATTTATGCTATGTATCACATTCATTATGCAGTGTAGCATAAATTATGCTGTATTGAACAAATTATGCTAAAAATTAGCTACTATAATTATTATTTATAGTTATTTTTGTCTGTGTGCACTGTACAAATTATTTAGCTATATAACTCTTCAGTACAAACCAATAACTTGGTTGAAAAAAAGTTTGAACAGTAACTTGTTAGTATAAACTTCATTTCTTCAGCGGTAAAAATAGTTAGGTAGGTGTTTAAATTTATTTTTAAGACTTTGTATAATAAATTTATTATAAAGAAAAGTTTAAATAGTAACTTTTTAGTTATACTTTTCTAGGTGTGAATATCTCTGTACATTACGTAATTTATGCTGAATTTATGTCATTATAGCATAAATATGATACTAAATGAGAATAGCATAAATATTATGGGCATAAATAGAGCATGCAATGTATTAATATTTATGCTATGTATAAGTATATAGTTAGTAAAATAGTATGCAATATAGCATAAATTATGCTTTATTGATGCTAACAATTTATGTTTATCTCGTTATTTGTCACGCGTAGCAATATGTGTATTTCGTATTTGTCACGCGAAGCAAAATGTGTAAGTCGAGCGCTATAAATAATAAAGAGATAATGCATGGAGATGCATTTCCATTTTTTGAGTTCGGAAACGACTTACGCATTTTGCTTAGGGTAACAAAAAACGAGATATATATTTTGTTATACGCGTGACAAAGTTAGGAGATATATTGCAACAAGATCAATATTGAACAACTGTGTTGAAAATGAGCTTGAATAATTATTACAATTATTTTTGAAAGGTAAGTTATAGAATCACCCCTGATGTTGCATTACACGACAAATAAAAATTACTATATACTTATACTATGAGATTACTCAAGTTCATCTACAGGGCAACATTACATTACTCAACATGCGTACATACACACAAAACAAAAGCAATATGAGGAGTACTTCATTTCATAATAATATGCCGCCAGTTCTCCTCTTTATCTAATAAATATAAAACCAGTTTATACAGAAGTGTTATTTCTGTTAATTTGTCATACAGGCTATATCTGCGAGATATTGAGCACGAGCCAACAGCTGATTGCGACACAAAAGCATGTGGTTCCGGTACTGACTATACTAACTAAAATAGGTAGTAAGGTTATCACATTCTTCTTATGTACGGGGGTGTAACCTTATTTTGTAGACCTGTGATTGGCGTCGAGAGAAAGCCACTTTTGCGGAGATGCCCGAAATCACTTCAACAGCCAATCTTATAGCAGTGGATTACAAAGTTTCATAAAATCAATAATTAATAATATTTATCAACTGAGGAGGATATTTATAGATTTAAAAACAATAGCTGACTTGTTTAGGCATGTTATGATATGATTTTTATGTCCTGACAATTCGTATTAGTTGTACTATGATTTATTAAAGTGACCTCTTTTAACATAGGTTTAGATAGGACGTACAGTGTGAAGCAAAATAAACGCTTTTGTTAAATTGACTGTACTACCTTTATATATAGTTATTACTGACGGTGCTCAGTCTTGCAGTGGACTGACTGTAGATGTCAATACAAACATATACAATGTAGCAATCAACAAGATACAAAGTTGCAGTTTGACTTTGAATGCACCTTGCGACTTAGGTGCACGTGTAAATATACGTATATGTAGTATGCACGTCGCGAGCTGTAAGAGAGCTTGACTCAAATACTATACATACTGACTACAAGCCACGACATCGCAGATCACAATCCATTATCTTGATTAACTATTTCTGTAATGGTTTAAATCAGCGGTGACATATCAGAGGCGCGCTAGAAAAAGGTGCAAAAGAAGCCCCAATTATTATTATTATTTTTGTAACTTTTAAGAAAACTAAGTACTATATTTTATTCCGGAAAAAACTAAATGGGTGATTATAGCCATACTTTAACGTGTTTTAAGCTTTATTTTTTTAATATTATTATTCTATGTTCTGTTTAATCAGATTTTTTTCCCCAGATTTAAAAAAATATACTATACGTTTTTTGTTTTTCCTATTTTTATTGGTTTTAAAAATAAACATTCTCTCTCTCTCTCTCTCTCTCTCTCTCTTCATTTTATAATTATTAATTATATCGCTCTATTACATATTTTATTGTACAGCACAGAAAACATAAATTTAAGAAATTATTCAGTTACATAGATGTAACTCTTCAGTACAAACCAATAACTTGTTTGAAAAATGTTTAAACAGTAACTTGTTAGTATAAATAAACGTAATTTCTTCAGCGGTAAAAAGTTAGCTATATGTATATATTTACATCTTAAAACACTATGTATAATACAACAAATTTATTATACAATTCCAAAATCCAAATAGTATCTATTTAGATAATTCTAAATAGTAACTTTTTACAGATAATTTTTTCCATGAGTAACTATACTATACATAACATAATAGTTAAGATGCTCAGCATAATTTCTTATATTATTACAAAATAGTAATATATATATATATATATATATATATATATATATATATATATATGCTCTATACAATAGCAATATTTGTTCAATATAGAATAAATTCACTGGCAGTGAAAATAAAAAAGTTTTTACGTTCAAGAAAAGGTTTAAGCACTTTTAGTTTTAGGCAAATTACAAAGATAAAGTTATCTGTTCATAGTCATTCAATTGTTAAATAGTGCAGTACTCGATTATAAATGTTTTTAAATAAATACAGTGAAGTCCACAAAATTATATTTTTTTTCTTTATTTTTCGTTCGTTCGTTCGTTCGTTCGTTCGTTCGTTCGTTCGTTCGTTCGTTCGTTCGTTCGTTCGTTCGTTCGTTCGTTCGTTCGTTCGTTCGTTCGTTCGTTCGTTCGTTCGTTCGTTCGTTCGTTCGTTCGTTCGTTCGTTCGTTCGTTCGTTCGTTCGTTCGTTCGTTCGTTCGTTCGTTCGTTCGTTCGTTACCCTTCCTTCCTTCATCTAAAAATTGTAAAGAAGCAATTAAATGTTTGGATATTAAATTTAGAACTTTTAAATTCCCATTGTTAGCTTGTTAACAAAATAAATGATAATTACAATTAATAACTTTGACAGCCAAGACCCGGTAGTGTTGCTTGCCTGTTGTTATCCTTGACTGGAAATCAGACTTGACTTGTGCTCGCTAAAAATAGACGTCGCACATGTGCGACATTATAGCTCCTTGCAAAATCAGTAAAGAAGTATACGGTCATTTTACTAAAAAAATGATTTCTATTGACATATTATGTAAATAACATTTATACTCAGAGTTTTGCATCATCTGAAATCTCCATCTGATTGCATATTGAATGGCCAATGATTCAATACGTACGATAATATTGATTGTCAATTTTTTTGGCGTAATTTCCTATCTTTTAACATTGAACAAATGACATATGAAATTTCAAAAAGTCATTCGTGTCCTATCGTAGCTGTAGAATCGTTGTGAATGGCCATGAGCCAATAGAAATGAATTGGTAAGAAAAATGACAGTACACACTGCACACACACTGGACTATTTAATATTAGTTAATGAAACTAATACAAAGTAAAGTACGTTGAAAATATGTTATTCTTAAAAATGTCAAACTAAAACTAAATGTGCAAATGTGTTAAACTTTATAAAACGTTATTATTGTGCAGTAAATTCTTAACTTGCACTGTTTTAAATGGCAGCAACGTCCAGCATGGTCCAGTACTTGGATGAGTTAGTTAAACTATGTACAAAGACTGGCGGCATATGTGGATGTGCTGGCAGTTTGACCACTGATTGCTAACGTCAAGTTAAGCAACGTCGAGCGTGGTCAGTACTTGGATGGGTAAAACTGTACCGCAACGAAATCATAAAATTTCACAACTATACACTGAAATGCATTACTAAAATTGAAAGTTATTCATTTCGTTTCGGTACAAAGACTGGCGGCATACGTGGCTGTGCTGGCAGTTTGACGCGAGTGATTTCAACTCTTGGTTTTAAACGGTTTGCACAGATCTAGTTGTCAATCCCAGAATAGTGTGATAACGGGTTGAGCCTGAGGTCTGGTAAGCCACAGATCATACATTGAAGCCCATACTGAAAATGTTGAATCCTGGCCTATACACCGAAAAGTACTATAGCGTCACGAATTTTTTAATAGCAATAGTGTCCATAATAGAAACACAAAACATAATTAATTATGAACTTTATAACAATAAATTTTACTTAAAGTTAGAGAAAGTGAATACTAAAATAACAGAATGTAAAAAGTCATTTGAATGGCTATATCATAAATATTGTCTATTTCATCTCTGGTGACACAAGTATAACTTATTTTTCTTCAAATAAAATTGATGTTTCATATTATAAGAGAGGCCATGTGAGAGAGAGAGAGAGAGAGAGAGAACGTTGAATTAAATTGATACGTATTTTATTGATCAACATAATTATATATATTGGAGCCGGTGTGCGAGGTACAGGCAGGCAGGTATGATAGATATAGGTAGATAATTATGACATCTCACACAGCTACTCTTACAACATGCACAAGAAGGCATGCATACAAGAAGGCATACAATAAACAACTGTATGGCAATTCCACACAAACTATAACTAATAAATAAACAAAAAAGAAATCAATAATATATAAATAAAATAATAAATAAATATAAATAATATTAAAATTCGAACAATAACACGAACAAATATAATAAACTATATAAAAGGAGCAAAAAAACGAAAATAATACCAACGAAAAAAAAAGCATGGAAATATAAAATTAAATGACGTAATGTATGCTGCATTTATGTCATTAAAGCATAAATAATGCAAAATAAAAACAACATAAATAATTATGCAGCACCAAATAACATAAGATTTATGCTATGTAATGTAACATAGTTATTATGCAGTATAGCATAACTGTTGAATTAAACAAAATGTGTTGAAAATGGTATAGCATAATTATTACGTACGAAATAATTATTCAACACACAAAAGAGCAAATATGGAACATAAAAACATAAAAAATAAAAATAATAATAATAATAAAAATTAAGAAAAAATAAAAAAATACTAAAAACAAACAAAACATAAAAACAAACGAAATTAAAAAAAAAAAAAAAAAAGGAAAAACAGAAAAACAAACTTGCTACTCCACTGAATGACGTCATTTGAAGTACATTGCACGTACAAATACAAACTCATGTAGACTGCTCACTAATTAGATCCTATATACTTAACTTAATATTTACACAACGTCACAGACACAAAGTCAATAGCCTATCTCAATATCACAACACAAATACAAACACACTTACAAGTTAGAATTTTACAAAAATAAACTTCTAATTTTAAACTTTACAACGGCATTTTTTTTTTCTACTGGCATTTTGCCCGAAATTTTGAGTTTCCAGAAGAAATATCGTTACGTTTATATAAAAATCACGGTCAATCTTAATTTGTTTTTAAAATTTCTGTTTAAATTTTATTTTTGTTGCAAATAATACAGAGTTAGAGTGGTGGATTCTTAAAATAATTTTATATAAAAAAAATGGAAGAACAAGAAAAAAAAATTTAAAAGTAAATTTTATTACTTTCCAGAGCCATATAGTTTAATGATAGAAATTTTGACTTTACATTCACTAAAAAATTGTGTTACATTACTTCAGTACCGAAACCTAACTTATTTGGAGATAATCACTATTTAAGTTATTTTGAGGAGCTAAAATAATATATATTTTAGCAAATTATTAACAATAACTATTTTAAATTAAAAAGGCCTAAAATAACTGAAAACATCTTAAATTAGCTATTGTTAATAATTTTTTGCTAATATACATATTATTTTAGCTGCTTATAATAACTCAAGGTGTTTATCTTAAATAAGTTATAGGATTTCTTGTAGGTGACTATTAATATTACTAATTACTACAATGTATTTTAACTTCCTGTTTAATATTCTGTCTCTGTCTCTGTCTCTGTCTCTGTCTCTGTCTCTGTCTCTGTCTCTGTCTCTGTCTCTGTCTCTGTCTCTGTCTCTGTCTCTGTCTCTCTCTCTCTCTCTCTCCACACATGACAACATAAATAGTTGAGAACGCAGAAGTCAACTTCGCTATAGCTCGTTCTGCAAAGTCAGACTTCCGGCGCAACTTTTGTGTCGATATGTTCCTTTGTTATAACAGCTGATTATGACTTCGTTACCTGTTTACTACGTTTATACATATGGTCGATCATTGTTATTTCTTCGTTTAGAACTTTGAACTTGATAAGAATGAAAGAAACTCCACACAAAAAAGTTCCATATGCTCTTCATGTGACTCAATTTTTGTCAATTTTGTTAGCTCAAAAAACAAGATCAACCAATGAATGTGTCGTATTTTGTTGGTCAGCCAATCACTGTTGTTGAGATTCACTTTACTTTACAGAACAAGCTTATATATCTCCGTGAGTCACACTCAAGTGCGAAGTATATTTAATTATAACAAGCACACATGCACACACACACACACTTGCAGTGTTGATAATATCAGTCAGTCAGCTGTTGTCTCCGATGTTGCATTGACCTCCACCTCGCTCTCTCTCTCACTCTCGCACATGTACGTACCGTCCTCAAGGTCATATTCCAAGGTCGGAGAACCTAACCTTGCAAAGTCGCAGCACGGTAGGCAAGGCAGCCAATGCACCAAAATATTATCACACTTAAGCGGTGACTCACTTTCACACTTAATTTTACTTTTATTTGCTATCAACGGCTACATTTTTTTTTTTTTTTTTTTTTTTTTTTTTGCTGTGCTGTGCTGCGTTGTGCGTGGAAAAAACGTTACTATCCCCTAATTTTTAACCTTTCAGGACCATGTTATCAGCTACTTTTTTATTAGAAAACTACAGCACTGAGTCCGTAAATATATAAATGAGAAATACTAGACACACTTTCGCGTGTTATTGTTGATTCCAATCAGAATCAATAAAATAAACAGAGCGAAAACAAGTGGTGTTGATTTTTTTATCTTCATATCACTCGGAATGAAAAAGAAACTGTTATTTTGTTAATTTTATTTTAATTAAGTTACAAACATAAAATTTAACATTATGAAATTGCACTGGGTGGTAATTATTTTTGTATTGTAATTACCAATTTTTTGAGTAGTGAAAATACGCTTGAGTGTCGAGTTACGTAACTCGAATCTAGCTCAAAATAAAAGAATCGTTGCCTGATTAAACAAAGACATAATTATGCATAAGAACATATGAACAAAATACTGACACGTTGTTGTCCTAACATTTTATTATTGTTTATATAATTCCTAACAGCGATAACATTTAAAAAAAAGTTTTTTTGTTTAAAACACTTTACATTTACGTAGTATCTCATTAAATGCAAAATTTTACGTGATTATATAGCGTATAGTAATTTTTTCCAAAAAAAAAAAATTTTTAATAATAATAATAAATGAATTAAGTAATTTAAAAAAATTCCCACATAAGTGTAATTTTAAGTTTAAGAGTCCTGAGTCTTTTCCTAGCGCACACAATGATTGCTGCTATTGAAGATTCCACCAGAATTAAACATTTTCAATTGACAATGAGTTACGGCGCACTTCAAGTTGCTTGCACTTGGGTGAAAAATATTTTGTTATTTATGCCTTATTGATGTCAGCATAACTTTTGTTATTTTGAAATAGCGTAAATACTTATGCTGTAATAGACACCATGCAGCATAGTTATTATTCGAAATAGCAGACGACTTTGTATTGCGTTCCTGTCTACATTTAACATGATATCTTATGAGGCAATGAAGTAGCTATAACTTGAATTATTGTTATTATTATTTTGTTAATGCTGGAATTTTTTGCTATTTTATTTTACTATTTAAAGCCTCAATGCTTTTGTTTTCTTGAATTTATATATCGATCTTGTTGCGAAAAAAATGCCTATCTCGTTTTTTGTCAGTGGAAGCAAAAAGGTCTATCTCGAGCGCCATCTCTATAACGTTCGGGAATGAGATAGGCCTTTTGCTTCCACTGACAAAAAACGAGATAGGCCTTTTTTTGCAACAAGATCGATATGTATTATATATTTTTTCCTGAAAAAACATACACACAAGACACACACACACATATGCACACACACACATATATACACACACACACACACACACAAAAGACGCACACACACATTGTACACACACACACACACACGAGAATTGCTTCGTATCTGTACCAATAAGTAATAAGTAATAAGCACCAAAAACAGCTAGGCAAGCTAGAAAAAGGCACGGGACTTCTTTTTTTTTTTTTTTTCTGAGAAAAACTATTGCACCGATTTCAGCGACGCACTTTAAATGAGGGACGCTCTTACTTTAACGTGTTTTAAGTATTTTTTTTATATAATTATTATAATTAAATTTCAATGCTAAAGTACGAAGCATTGTGTTTATTTGTAAACTTGTATAAACAATATAGAGAGCGACTTTGCATACATTACATGAGTGCGCACATGCTGGGCTGGGCAAGCAAGCAGGCAAGTGAAGGTTCTTCTGCCATGCTTCAGGAAGCAGACTGACACACACGTCGTTGATGGACAAACACTACAGTATATTATAGCTATGGCTCGCTATATGGTCCAATGCTATTTATATGTACCGCACAGAAATTAAAAACTTGCACAACTATAGATTGAATTACAACACTAAAAGTGCAAGTTATTCATTTCATTTCGGTACAGTCTAGTGTATACGGATAGGGTGTTTGTGCATGACGTCATATTTAATGAGCTTGGAGGCCATACTGGAGTAGTGAATAACATTGCTGACCATAGAATAAACTTCATTTTAGGCAAATTTCTTTGGGTAATCGGTTAATTTTTGTGATTGTGATTTTTCTCACGTACTTGAGATATACTCTAATTCAAAAATTTACAACATCAAAAATATTGCATTGTGTTTTAAAACTGCACAGAAAACATAAATTTAAAAAATTATTCAGACACATTACAAGGAACACTTTAGTACAAACCAAGAATTCTTAAAAAAAACTTTAAAGAGTAACTCGTTAGTAAAAACGTAATTTCTTTAGCGGTAAATAGTTAACTCTTAAGATTCTAAAAAACTAAGTATGTATCTAACGAATTTATCATAAAAAAATCTAAATAGTAACTCTTTAGCTAATTTTTTCCGTGTCGCAAAATATGTTATTTTCCTATGCTATACTGTACATGTTATTGAGTGATATAATATGGCGTCAACTTTAACATGAATACACCCTATAGGGTCTATGCATTCATGTTAAAGTCGACGCCATGTTGGATAACTCAATAACATGGGTGGTATAGGGAAAAAAATCATTTTGCCAGTTTAAAAACACTATGCAATATTTTTGGGAGCATTGATGCTGTAAATATGTTGAATTAGTATCTCAAGTATGTGAGAAAAATAACATGAACAAAAAATTAACCGATTTCCCAAAGAAAATTGGCTTAAATGAAGTTTGTCCTATGCTGAGCAATGTTATGGACTACTCCAGTATGGCCTACAAGCGCAATAAATATGACGTCATCCGCATACACCCTATACACTGCACATACTGCACAGAGACAGACAGTGAGAGAGGGAGAGAGGGAGAGAGAAAGAGAGAGAGAGAGAAGGGCAGCCACGTGACAGCCTTGTGTCCTTACCTCCACACCCGTGTGTACAAACTTAATGTATTGGTCGCGCTATATGGTCGTGGCTGCTTGCTTAATGTATTATATTGTAATATTTTGTATATAAAACTATTACCCAACAATAAAAAGGCCTGCATGTTTCTAACAAACAATATATTATGTATACAATATTGCACCCTCATGGGTTCGAATCTCGGCACGGAATTCTCTTTTGACTTTGATTTTTTTTTTCGCATGGCAATAATGAAGAAATAAATCATTTTAACATGTTAATTAGCTTTAATTAACATTAAATATGCACTAAAATAATAAATGCAGAAAAAATATATATTACACAAAAAATGCACCGAACTGTACAACAAATATATTATGTGCAAAAGTAGTCATCAGTGTAAAAAATCACTTATATAAATTGTATACTATGCATCTTTTTTTTTTTTTTTTAGTGTGTAGTATAACGAAAATATTGTAAATTTTAAAATATTATTAATAAATTATATGCACGGAAAAAATTATCGAAAGAGTTCATATTTAGACTTTTTTATAATAATTTATTTAAATACATACAAATTTTTTGAAGATCTAAAGAGTTAAGAAAAAGAAATAACGTTAAAACTTACAAGTTACTGTTTAAACTTTTTTCAAGCAAGTTATTGGTTTGTACTGAAGAGTTACATCTATATAATTATATAACTAAATAATTTTTTAACTTTGTTTTTCGTGTGTATTAGTGCTGTCAAAATATACACTATTTTCATATATATTCGGATAAAAAATAATCGGGATCCAGCAATTTAAGCAGTTACAAAGTCCGTATAAAAAATTCAACGATAAGTCACTTTAAGGAGAAGGAAGATCAAAAATCGTTCGCATCTAGGCTTGATTTTTCTTACGGATTTCAAAACGGATAAATATTATATATATATATATAGCGGATAAATTTGTAACTGGAATTCAAAAACCAAAATAATTTATACCAGATAAATATTTAAGGTTGTTATTCTGTGATTTAGCATAGATTATGTTGACATGTGCCGATTTTGCTGTAAACAGATTGCTTCTTTCCGGCGAGGAAATTAATCATAAATATTGTCAAAAAATTGTCAATTGTCAAAAAATAAACAATTAAGTATGTCTAGTAGCCCTAATTTAAAAATTTCCAGATTCAAGGTATTTTTTTTTATGTGCAAAAAAAAAAAAAAAAAAAAAAAAAAAAAAAAAAAAAATTGGAGCGACGTCACTGCACGTCCCGAGTATTTATTTTTGTTTGTGTATAATTTTATGTACCATTAAACTTACATTATCATAGTACTAAAGCTGTTTATATATACATCGTGTTATCTAATTACTATAAAACTACATAAAGTTTTTGCTTCCTCTACACATAAAGTAAATTGCACAAGGAAATGTTGCATGCAAACTGCAAGGCCACGTACAGTACGTATGCACTTTGCAAACAACTTCTCCCGGATTAGCAGCTGCATATCGTGATGTACTTGCATATTTTGCAGCTGGAGACCGCGCGGTGCATCACTATCACATCAGAGTTGCATTGTGACTAATGCACTTGCACTGCAACTTACTCACACATTATGTCTCACCCTATATATGAATATAGAATCAATTAATATTTGCACTTAATGGAGGTTATCGGTTTAAAAAATTGTTAAAAATTTTCTATGGCTTAAAACACGTAAAAGTGTGTCTAGTATTTCTCATTCAAATTTCTCCAAAATCGGTGGAGTAGTTTTCTCAAAAATCGCAAAAAACGTGTTTTTCTCCATAAGCGTAATGTTAAATTAGGGGACCCTTAGCTTTCCCCGCAGCACCCCGCGCGCTAAACCGATAACGTCCATTACTTTGGCGTTGTCCTATCGTATTGTGCATTAATTAATATTTTATTATTTGACCTACTTTATTTTGAATTAAATTTCGCACATTGGTTGAGCTAGATTTCATATATAGTATAGTCGGGTTCATATAATGTTGCATACACATCATATTAAATTCAAATTCAAATTCAAAATTTCTTTATTTCTCTCTTTCCTTCAATCGTATACAATATACATCGCATTCGTCAAGGTTAATTAACAGACAGAAAAAGTCAAAACACTTACATACTATATGCACAATTGGTGCTACTTTTACATTTATATTTATATTATTATTAAAATCAATAAAAACATAGCTGTGGGCTCACTCTAGGGCCCTGACTGTCAACTTTTTTTTTTTTTTTTTTTTTTTTTTAAAGAATTATTTAATAAGAACAATTTCAATTTCTTTTTAAAAACATTGAAATCACTAATAAGTCTCATCTCTAATGGTAATTTATTATATAATTATGTTTAAACAAATGCAAAACGGACCGTTTTTTTACATTTCAGTTCTACAATATACTGATGGTAGTTTACTATTTAAATTTCTAGTTTCATAATTATGAGTTGAACTCTTACTATTAAATTTCGATAAATTTTGGTGAACTTTTATTGCACATTCCATTATAAATGTGCCTGTTAATGTCTGTATACCCAGTATTTTAAATAAATCACATAAATAAATTAATAATAAAATTTTAAATAAATTATATGGTAACAATCAAATTTATAAAATATAATATTATATATAGAGAGCGCAGAAATAGTTTTTCAACTATTTGCGTTTCGGGTGCTATTTTAATTACTTAACCAGATCTCCATCGATCCATTAAATTGTGACCTTTTGACCCCATCTAAAAATCACCTATTTTCAACTATTTCATGAAAAACAACTATTTCAACATTATTCACCTATTTGTCAACTATTTTCATCTTTTTTTCGTGATTTGTTGAAAACGTGTACATTTCTAAGGAAATTTGAAATAAGTTTAAAAAAAATTTAAAGAAAACTTTTTAAAAAAATTTTTTTTAAAATTTTTTTAAATTTCCTTAGAAATGTACACGTTTTCAACAAATCATGAAAAAAATATGAAAATAGTTGACAAATAGGTGCAAAATGTTGAAATTGTTGTTTTTCATGAAAATATAATAAAATAAAAATCAACTATTAAATCAACTATATCTTAAAAATTACTTATTTTACCACCTATTTTGCCCCCCCCCCTCCCCAAAAAAACACCTATATAGTTAACTATTTTTGGGGAAAAAACACCTATTTCTGCGCTCTCTAATTATATATATATATATATATATATATATATATATATATATATATATATATATTGTAGAGTAAATATGTAATAACATAAGTATTTGCATGCTGAACATCTTAACTATTATTGCTATTTAGTATTATCACTATACAATACAGCATAATATACATTATATTGTTACAAATGTTGCTGCACTCAGCTAGCATAATTATTGCGTATGTTTATTATTATTCGGTCTGAAAATTGACACACACTCTCCTTCTTTTTCTCCATCTCTCTCAATTTTTTCAAGATTCCAGTTTTTTCCCCATAGGTTTGGTTGTGTTCAAAATTTGGCATTTTATTATTGTATGCATTTTAAATCTTACACACATATATATATATATATATATATATATATATAGTGACACTATACGCATATATTGCTGCATAGTGTATATTGTATCACATTAGTTGTGATGATCAGTCAAAGTGCAAGTAGATAGCCGTACTGTGCCAAATATTGATACACACACACACACATATTGTCTTTGTTTGAATGATTGCCTTGAGACCTATAGCCAGCAGTATATCTCTACTTGCAAGATATCTTATCCTGACTGACTGCCTGATGCTGCAGTTATGTCGTTTGATAAGAAATACTTTGCATTTGTTATAGCGGTTGCTGAGATTACACGTGCCTATTATATCTAGCTTTTGCTATAACTCTAGGCCTAAGCGAAATCATATTACAGAGACTTTATAATATGAAACGAGATCATATAGACACAGAAAATATGCACTAACAAAAAATACTATTTACTTATTTAGACATTTTTTTTATAGTAAAATTGTTAGATATATGTATCCAATTGTTTAGTTAGTGTTTAAACTTTTTTTTTTTAATTAATTAGTTTGTACTGAAGAGTTACATCTATTTAACTGAATAATTTGCACACAATTATAATTTTCCGTGATACAATGTGCTGTAGAACAATTTTAGCTGCTCATGATTTTATGTTTTAAAAAATTTAACATGTTAATTTGAAAAAAAAAATTGTTACCACTAGATAGCTATATTTAGTAACTGAAAAATAAAATAAACTTTACATAGTTATTATGCTGTAATAACTGCAATTATTCACTCCTTGCTATTGGCCTGACTGACAATATGTTACAGATTTGCAATTTGTATAACAATGGACTTCACGTAAAAACATAAATTAAACAATTCATGCTACATTGAACACTTGCTATATTGTAGAGCACAAATGTTATTTTGTAATAACATAAGTAATTATGCTGAACATGTTAACTATTATGTTATGTAGTATAATCACTGTACAATATAGCATACATTATGTTGCTACATTGAACACTTGCTATATTGTAGAGCACAAATGTTGTTATTTTGTAATAACATAAGTAATTATGTTGAACATGTTAACTATTATGTTATGTAGTATAATCACTGTACAATATAGCATACATTATGTTGCTACATTGAACACTTGCTATATTGTAGAGCACAAATGTTGTTATTTTGTAATAACATAAGTAATTATGCTGAACATGTTAACTATTATGTTATGTAGTATAATCACTGTACAATATAGCATACATTATGTTGCTACATTGAACACTTGCTATATTGTAGAGCACAAATGTTGTTATTTTGTAATAACATAAGTAATTATGTTGAACATGTTAACTATTATGTTATGTAGTATAATCACTGTACAATATAGCATACATTATGTTGCTACATTGAACACTTGCTATATTGTAGAGCACAAATGTTGTTATTTTGTAATAACATAAGTAATTATGCTGAACATGTTAACTATTATGTTATGTAGTATAATCACTGTACAATATAGCATACATTATGTTGCTACATTGAAAATTTCTATATTCATAGAGCACGAATGTTGTTATTTTGTAATAACATAAGTAATTATGCTGGATATTTTAACTATTACGTTATGTAGTATAATCACTGTACAATATAGCATACATTATGTTGCTACATTGAACACTTGCTATATTGTAGAGCACAAAATGTTATTTTGTAATAACATAAGTAAGTATGCTGAACATGTTAACTATTATGTTATGTAGTATAATCACTGTACAATATAGCATACATTATGTTGCTACATTGAACACTCGCTATTTTGTAGAGCACAAAATGTTATTTTGTAATAACATAAGTAAGTATGCTGAACATGTTAACTATTATGTTATGTAGTATAATCACTGTACAATATAGCATACATTATGTTGCTACATTGAACACTTGCTATATTGTATAGCACAAATGTTGTTATTTTGTAATAACATAAGTAATTATGCTGAACATGTTAACTATTATGTTATGTAGTAGTACAATCACTGTACAATATAGCATACATTATGTTGCTGCATTGAGCTAGCATAATTATTGGATACTATATACTAATGGTTATATTTAATTTTGCCCGTGTTAAAAATTTGTTCAACTTCTCTCTCTCTCTCTCTCTCTCTCTCTCTCTCTCTCTCTCTCTCTCTCTCACTCCTTCCAACATAAATTTATATATTATGAAAAAGTACCTACGTTTTAGTTACAAAAATCAAACTGAAAGATATATATTGTTCTCAAACTTAAATGTTTTTCTTTTATATACATATCTTTATTTATTAACCAGTATAATTATTGGTGAAGACATGTACACACACGGAAAGAATAATTTACATATATGTTTTAACATAAATTATAATTTATGCTGAATTTATGTTATTATAGCATAAATTCTGCTATATTGGAACTACATAAATATTGATGCTGTACAACATAATATTTATGCTGATACAGCATAATTATTGTCCATTATAGCATAAATTACTCTATATAGAACAAATTTGTACTGAAAATGAGTTAGCATAAATATTACACAATTATTTTTGTCCGTGCACAGCGCGCAATGAGAAACGCATGTCCACCGCAAGTGTATAGGGTGTATGCGGATGACGTCATATTTATTGCGCTTTGAGGCCATACTGGAGTAGTGCATAACATTGCTCAGCATAGGACAAACTTCATTTAAGCCAATTTTCTTTGGGAAATCGGTTAATTTTTTGTTATCGCTATTTTTCTCATAATACTTGAGATACTAATTCAACATATTTACAACATCAATGCTCTCAAAAATATTGCATAGTGTTTTTAAACTGGTAAAATGATTTTTTTTCCTATGTCACCCATGTTATTGAGTTATCCAACATGGCGTCGACTTTAACATAAATGCATAGACCCTATAGGTTGTCAGCTAGTGTGAGAGAAAACTATTCTGTTCTTTATAGTTTAACTGCATATCATCGAAATCAACTATTTAGAAATACAAAATAGCAGATGGCATTACAACATAACATAATATTATCTTCAAAATGCATCTCCACTTAGGATAAGCTGCAGTTAAGATGGCGCAAGGAAGACAGAATTTACTTTCAAACTATTATGTTTTATGTCAAATCACTTTATTTTAATTAATCAAAATCTAGGTGCCACTGGATTTGAAATTAAAAAGTGCAAAACTTTTATAATAAACTTAAAATGCCTATTTTCAAAATTCAAAGAGTTATATACGTTTCTTTTGAAAATTTGCTCATATATTTAATTAACTCCTATTAAGGGTAACAAATAAATTAATAATGTTTAAATATTTCTTTTTGAATTGCAATAGTTTTAAATGTTCATGTGGTGAAAAGTTTGTTAACGTATAGCTTTATTGCAAGCCGACGACATATCAGTCGGCCAACTACTCTCTTTGCAAGATCTTGTCAGTATACATTTCTCCTCTTAGTGTATCTCTATATGCTAAGTATATAATATAGTTAACCAAGACACGCGTACCAGCACGCGCGCTCCTTATCTCATGTGTTCAATTAAAAGGAATAGACCAGAAGAAAAAAATAAGCATTTGTTATATCATAATTAAAAAAAACTCTATGGGACTTACATAAATAACTTTAGTTTGCCTCATAACCCAATTGTAGCTCCGCAGCAGTGATCAGAAAATTTCGATTTATGCAACCCGCACAACATTTTTTTACTAATTTTTACATGTTTCTGACGTCAGAAACATGAATGGTCACGCAAATTGCATACTTACAGTATTTTCACGCTCTCTGGTGGGGCTACAATAACATTCTGGTAAAAATTGTCATCAGTTTTGAAGATCCCACATCGTGTTTATTCATTATACAAAGCACGTGTTGTTTTATGCGGTCTATGGCTTTAATTGTACTGAGCATATTGTTGTAATTTTAAATTGTCGTCAATTGAGGACGCTCCACGCCAACATCTTAAATCTACATTTATGTTAATTTGTTCTCCACTTACTTATAGTTATGAAGCTGGATTTGTTTTAACCCACAATTACTTAATAAGTGAAATCAAACTTAATTGTAATGTTACTGTTATTATAGTAACTGCAATACTTTCTTGTTCGTGAGATATAAGCTCCTTCTATAAACTACACACAAATATAGAGCCAGCTTCGAAAATGTTTTTTTTGTTTTAAACATCTGATTATGACGTTGTTACCTGTTTACAACGTTTATACATATGGTCGATCATTAATAATAATAATTAACGGCTTTTTTATTGGTCGAAATCAGGCGTACAAAGCTCTCAATTTAACCCAACTGTGTAACAGTACAGTCAGTTACAATTTTTGTTAGTATAACATCGACATATAGCATGAAAATTAAATTAATAATTTATTTGATAAATTTTAATTAAAGTTGTTAATTTAATAACTATAGAATTTTAAAATTTAAGTTATAAGTTTCCTTTCACTTAAATTAGTATAGTTGAGAATATATATACACTTAAAATTGTTGTTAGTAGATATGAAAATTAATAATATAATAAAGAATAATGATAATAAAGTGAGAATAATATTATACATTTTAGAGCACCATATAGCAGGGTACATATATTATTATTGCTGCAAATAACGCTCAAATAACATTTTATTTAAGTTTGATTTAAATGTATTTACAGAATATGAATTTCTTTTACTTTAAGGGGTAACATATTCCATAATTTACCTCCCAACACACTGAATGAGTTATCATTGTTATTTCTTCTTTTAGAACTTTGAACTTGATAAATTGATAAGAATGAAAGAAATTTCCCATAAAAAAAAGTTCCAGTCTCAATATGCGACTCACTTTTATCGGCTCAAAAAAAAAAATCAACCAATGAACGTGTCTTATTTTGTTGGTCAGCCAATCACTGTTATTGAGATTCACTTTACTTTGTAGAATGAGCTTTTCTACACGATTTTGCAATGCTTTTTATATGTGGTAGAATCAACGGTTATGACGTCACCAAACGTTAGAGTCTAACAAATAAAACAGACAGGGACAGAGAGAGAGAGAGAGAGAGAGAGAGAGAGAGAGAGAGAGAGAGAGAGAGAGAGAGAGAGAGAGAGAGAGAGAGAGAGAGAGAGAGAGAGAGAGAAGATATATAAATGTAATGTATTAATAAGTACTGTATATGAGATACATATAGTACAAATATTTATGATCGTTAGGATGGAATTTCAATGAGTCATACATATATGTCCAATTAGACGCGACGTAATTATCAAGCATGTGAATATGTACCAATGTATCAACGTATTAACAAGTATATATAGCGGAAACTAAAGAGGCTCAAACACGCAGTAGCTCCAGTGAATCATATTGCAAGCTGTAGATTACTAATTGTTATCAATAAAGTTTCCTTTGTTGTCTGTTTGCCTGCCTGCTAACTGATATTGTCCTCCACTTTGTGTATCTGGACTAAATGACGAGAGTATCCTTCGCGTGTTTCCCATCATCATTGCACTTTTACTTCTTAATATTGTGGGTATAGTTTTGATATATATATAGGGTGCGTCATGTATCACGCTGTTGCTAACGAAATAATGTAACTTGCAAGACAAAACTAAAACAGTAAGGTATAGAGTGTATGCACATGACGTCATATTTAATGCGCTTGGAGACCATACTGGAGTAGTGAACAACATTGCTCAGCATAGGACAAACGTAGTTTTAGGCAATTTTCTTAGGGAAATCGGTTCATTTTTTTTTTTATTATTATTTTTCTCACATACTTGAGATACTATATAATTAATTCAATCTATTAACAACATTAATGCTCTCAAAAATATTGCATAGTGTTTTTAAACTATAACAAAATGAGTTATTTTCCTATGCAACCCATGCTATTGAGTGATCCAACATGGCGTCGACTTTAACATGACTACATACACCCTATAATATAATTATTATTATGTGTGGTCTTGTGATATATTGGATAATTTTTGTTAAGCCAGCACGTATATATATATATATATATATATATATATATATATATACACACACATATATATAATACAAGATAAAAACATAAGAAGAAATTGCAATTACTACCTTTATCTGCCTCAAGATAATGATGATTAATGATATTACAAAACAATAAAACTTAATTATATATAAGCATAGTAAAGAGCTACTACTAATAAGCATAGCTCAGATAGTAATCACTATTTACATGAAAAATTACGAAATTTCTCTGAAATACATGAAATATTGAAAATACATTCAAATGATCTCAACGATTTGTTATTTAAAAATCCTTATGATAATTAGACGTTACAAGAATTACAAAAACGTACAAGTGTTCCATGGAGCCAGTAACAGAGGTTAATTACAACACAAACTAATAAGGGTGGAATATACGCATGTATCTTAAAATTTAACCCAATGAAGGGTACCGCACCCGTAAAACCTACATTGTACAAATTGTTCAGTTATATAGATGTAACTCTTCAGTACAAACCAATAACTTAAAAGTTTAAACAGTAACTTGTTAGTTTAAACGAGGGACCGGATTTTCAGTTGCAAATGTCTGCTTGCGCCTGCAAAAACAGCAGTTACTTTTCCTGCTGCATATCTTATTATCAATTTGTAAAATATTTCCTATCTACCTATAATTTACCTACGTACCAAAATTTATAAATATTTAGTAAATTGTTGTGCGGTACGCGGAGCAACCAAACTTGCAGGCGCAAGCAGACATTTGCAACTGAAAATCCGGTCCCCCCGGCGTTATTTCTTCAGCGGTAAATAGTTAGCTCTGCACATCTTAAAAAACTTTGTATAACATATTTATTGTAAAAAAAAAAAAAGAAGTCTAAATACTAACTCTTTATAGTTATATGTACTTTTTTCCGTGCGGTTTAAAAGTTTTCAAAGTTTCTATGGCTTAAAATACGTAAAGGTTTTTCTAGTATTTCTCATTTCAATATCTCCATAATCGGCGCAGTGGTTTTCTCAATAAGTACAAAATAAAACAAATAAAAATAGTAATACTCGATGTGTACTGAAAAGAAATCTATAGCTTTATTAAATTAAATAAAAAATATCTGTACGGTATCTTAAGTAAATCTATTCTTTAATAATCTATATGCAAATATGTGTCTGTACACTTTGGTGTTTAATAAAAGCTTAATAATAATATATCATGCAAATAAACTGTAGCTTCTATAACAATGTTATAATTATTTTTTTATTATTTCATTAATAATTAAAATATTTGATAATCATTTCAGATCTGACTATCAGATGAAAACTAAAACTAATATCCATTTTCAATAGAAAAGGTAATATACTTTGTTCAATAAATAAATGAATATAGATTATAAAAAGCAGTTTCCTAGATAGTAAATACTGTACCCCGCATTCCCCGCAAAGTGCATGACAAGAACAACATTGTAGCAGGGAGAGAGAGAGAGAGAGCTAGAATAATATACTAATAAAATAAAGTATACTTTGAATTGTCGTAGAATAAAAATGTAATTAACAAACTAAAAAGCCAGATTATGTATAATAATAAATTGTTTTTAATAATGGAAAAATAAATATTATATTTATGTTTAATATAATTAATTTTAATTGTTTAAAAATATTTAAAAACAAAATGTAATAACAACAAAAAAAAATAATGAAAGGAACCAAAAAAATTGCTCCTTCTTCTTAAATTGTTTTTAATTTTAGAAAGAAAAAAAAATATTAAAATGTATTTAAATCGTTTAAATAGAAACAAATTTCGTTTAACAAATTGTTTTTTAATTCAAGAAAAAAAAATGAAAAAAATAAATAAATAAAAGAGAAAAAAAGTAAATTGTTTTAATGGAGCTTATCGGCTTAGCACGCGAGTCTAGGACTCCCCTAATTAAACATTGCACTTATGGGGAAAGGCACCTTTAATTTTTTTACGATTTTTGAGAAAACCACCGATTTCGGAGAAATTTAAATTAGAAGTATGTACTATATACATACTTTTACGTTTTTTAAGACAGAAAATTTTTAAGAATTTTTTTAAATCGATTACCTCCATTGTTGAATAAATAAATAGTAATTAAATAAATAATTAATTCAAGAATGTATATGTAGTTAATTTTGTACATGCTAGGCAAGACCCTTAGCTCGCGACCATAACGTATACTTATGACCACAAGCTCACAGAGGTAGTTCTACACGTAAATAAAACATCCCTACTTTTTACGATCATGGCACGCATGTTTTTTAAATTATTTAAATCCCCTTCATATTTATTGGCTGTTGGTCCTTTTAACTTGAAATTGCGTGCGACATAATTGATGTGGGAAGCTGTACCTCGATATAAAGTGAGGGTCGGCGGCCTTGGTAACCACACAGTTCGCTATAGCAGCAGCAGCAGCTCGCGAGTGCGTGATCATCAGCTGCTAACTCACTATACAAGCCATCAGCTGCTATATAACCTAGTTATAAGGGAATGTAAACAAAAACACCACTCACCTCGCTTAATGCCCATCTTGACAGAATATGACAAATCAGTAAAACCAAGATCCAATGTTCTCTGAATGGCATGATTTGTTATGTTATGTGTAAAAGATTTTTGATGTTGCAATATTATGGGTTTTGGAGATAAAATAGGGACTACATCTCTATTTAGGTCCAGTGTTTCCGGTCTAGAGATGATTAGTGGAGGGACACATTTCTTTGGTCGCACTGTAGACACTAACTGAAGCTCCTCTTCCATTCTATATACACAAGATATTGGACAATGTTTAGCTTGTTGCTAGGCGAAATCACGTACTCTACACAGAGCTTCGCATGTCTGCGCAGCTGCGGCAACACATTACGTTGCCCCTAGCAACCACTGCTAATTAATATCTGATTAATTGAAAAAAAAATCACTTTGTATCACTTGTCATAGCTCACAATGGTAATATAGTTGGTTTTAGAGTCACCGAACCGCACTTCACTCTCTCGCTCACAACACTGAACTAAACTGAACTGAACTGAGGTTGAAACTATCTTAAACTCTCTCCCGCAAAGTTGGCCAAGTACTACGCTGGTGCCATCTGTCTATATCAATTATAACCAGTATTTTAATTTGATAAGATAGAAGAGGAGTGGAGGAATGAGATATTATTATAGATTTATTTACTTGTGCTAAAAATAAGAGGTGCTTTTTGTTGCACAAGCTTTTTACCTATTATAGCTCAGCTATCGCTTTTTTTTTTTTTTTTTTTTTTTTTTAAATAATATATGTAATAATAGTGTAAGTTGCAAGTGTAGACATAAAATATTTAAAATTACAAATCGTAATTTATACATTAAAGATAAATTATTTATTCAAGATAAATAAATAAAAAAAAAGGAACAATTTTAAGCTCATTTAAATATATAAAATTAAAAAGAAATACAAATTAAATATGCATTCGTAATTCATATATAGTTACACAAAAAAATAATATTAAAAAGACACACACACACATATAATATATCATCATATGTGTGTGTGTGTGTGTATGTGTATATAATTTTTTTTTCTGAAAATGAAAAGCAATTAAATTATTAAAAAAAAATCATAATTTAAAATATATATAAATATAAAAGTAGTAAAAAACAAACAGGAGTATTCATTGTCATTCCTATAATAATTATTCATGAAAATGTAAGTGAATTACACACAAACACGCACACACACACACACACACATATATATATATATATATATATATGTAAATATTATTAGTGAATTGTTATTAATAATAACAATAACTTATTATTTTGTGGTACATGTCATTATGCTATTTCATTCTCAGCATTTCTACATCAAAATGTCATTTTACTTATTTATGTCAATACAAATTTAAGAACAATTATGTTAAACTAGCAAGTAAATTAAATTACCTTATTTATGCAGTGTCACATAGGATGTATGCGCATGACGTCATATACTGTGACACGAATAAATTGATCACTACAGGACGAACGTCATTTTTTTTTGGCTATTTTCTGAGGCTTTTATTAGTATTTTTCTCAAATACTTAAAAACTATACTTCAACCTGTTAACAGCACCAAAATGCACTAAAAAAGCATGCTAATTATTTTATATTATGCAAAATTGTCATTTTCCCTTTACGTCTCAATTCTTTTTTTCTTTTTTTGAAAAATTATATTCATAAATAATTACTATATGTATCGTATACCATTTAACTACATGATAGAAGTGACATTCAGCAGTCTTGGGGTGTTCGAGTGCGACGGCGAACATTTATCGAACAGCACACGAACTCGAACAGATCGTTTGCGAGATCGTTTGGATTTTTTGAGGTGTTCGAGTTTGTGTTCGACGAACACTGTTTTGACTGCTGAGTGCCTCATGAATGTTCGACATTTCGAACACTTTCGCAATTAAGTTTTAGGTGTTCGAAGTTTTAAATTAAATAATAGTTCAATATGAAATATTAATGTATATGTAAAATAAAAGAACTTTTGATCTTTTCCATTAATTAAATAGATAAAAATGTGTTTAAATAAAAAATAAGACAAAAAAAAAAAAAAATTTCTCTTTTTTTTTTAAATAACAAATTCGAATACATACTTACGAACTGTTCGATTGAACAGTTCATGATGTGTTCAACCCCAACACTGACATTCAGTATGCACATAACATAGCATAATTAATCTATATGATGCAAACAAAAATAAATATTGCTAAAATTACACATTTATTTATTTTAATAGATCAAACAGTTTTTTTTTAAATTTATTTATTTTTTATTTTTTAAAGGAAATATATTATAAACGTTATAATTATTCTAGCTAAATTTCAGCACAATTCTTTTTATACAGCATACTTTTTTGCTATGTTACAAAGTATATAAATGCTATAAAATGTAGTATAAATTACGTATTTACTTTTTCAATTTGTGATTATGAAATTGTAATGCGTAGTTCCAAAATATTTAGTATTTTCTTCAAATTTGGCACACGGAAAGAATAAATTACATAATTTATGCCAGTTTTATGACATTATAGCATAAATAATGGTACATTAGAACAACATAAATAATTATGATGTACAAAAGTACATATTTATGCTATCTTAAACCGGTAATTGTAAAGTATAGTTTAAATTATGTTGTATTGAAATATGTATGCTGATATGAGCTAGCATAATGAGGAAGACTTCCAAAAAAAATTGAGTGTTAATTTTATTTCATATTTAAAAGAGGACACTGGCTTGAATCGATAGATATGCAAATTTGTAAATTTTGATTTTATTAAATACACGCCAAAAAAAAAAAAAAAAAAAAAAAACTAAAAATGCAATAGGTACACATATAACCTAGAACACAGGTATTATTATACTACAATAATACCTAATGTAGGTGCAATATGAAACATAATAAAGGTGTGACTCACTTAGATTAAGTGGTATTGTAGTTTATAACTACCTGTTCCAAATTAAAGTGTACCTATTGTAAAATACAAGATTCATGTACCTGCCACATAAATAGTATTTTTTTTCCGTGTAATTTTAATTAATTTTTGAAAGTCACGAAATGACATCACAGGTTAAAACTTATGCATGTAAGCATAGTAAAAAGTTGCAGCCTGTGACGTCATTTATTGATTTTAAAAAATTAAATAAAAATACTTCATGAATTCAAAAATTAGAAATTCACAAACGTATAACAATTCAGGACAATGTACTCTTTTTGAATATGAAAAAAAAAAATTAACACCTAAATTTGTGTCTTCTTCGTTATTATTTATTACGTATTTATTTTTATCCGTGATAAACTACGCAATTATTTCTTTTCATTCCTAAATAAAACCAATTTTACTTTGCTCATATTATTTGTATAGGCCTTGAATTGAGGCAGTGTTTTCTTTGACAATGTCGAGCTGCCAAGGCTAGGTACAGCTACTGATTAGATAGGCTCAGATTGGTATAGGGTCATTTGCATGCCACATATATACAGTATACGTATAGATAGACATTTTCTTATGTTGTGTATAGTCTAGCAGCACGTGGCAATCAAATTTAATTATTGATTGGTCAAATCTGCTGGCCTCAATATATATATATATATATATATATATATATATATATATATATATATATATATATATATATATATATATATATATATATATATATATATATATATATATATATATATATATAATAACATTTGTGCTTTAATATCATTTGGATTGCTTAACCCTTTGACCTCTAAGATAATATTGTTTATTTTTATTTCGCATAAATATATTTTTTTTCCTCTTCAGTTCTTAACAAATTATTTCAATGTCGTAAATTGTAACGACGTTTTTGTGCAGTTCTCAGAATGACAAAAAATATGTTTCTTTTGTCAAAAAGGTTATCTTGCTTTCGCGGACCCTACTGAATGATTAATATAGCGTTAAGAATCGCGTAAATTCAGAGGTATTTTCTGGTCCAATTTTGCATTTTTATCTCAGAATTTTCTATTTTTTTTTCTATTTTTTTTTTCTTCTTTTTTTTTTATTGAATTATCTTATGTCAACTATATTGTATACTGAGACTAAAGAGAATATTTGATTAAGGGGAGGGGAGGGGTAAGTAGTGTTCTTACAATCAATCTGGGCCTACTTTTGTTTAGTTATAAAGCAGATATATGCTACGCTTGCTGTAATTTTAAATATAATTCCTTCGTTTCCTATTGTTGGCATTAAGAAAGAAAAAATATATATTTCATATTCTATACTCGACTCAAAAAACCTGAGTTACCTGCCGTTCGACCTTTTACGGTATCGCCCAGCCGCCCCCCTTCTCCTCAAATGTGACAATGGGCGATACTTTAGGCATGCCTGATTTAAATCGACTGAGGTTTTTTGAGTCGAGTATAAAAGGAGACATTGTCTTGAAAAATAATAGATATTCGAATTTTTAATTTTTAAGTTCATACAAAGTATTTTTACTTAATTTTTAAAAATAAAAAATAGCATCATGGTCCGGTAATGCATATTTATGTGCATCGGAAAAAGTTACTGACCGTTACTTCATTTTTCAAAAATTAATTAAAAATACTTGGATAAAAAGACTTTACGGTCTTCATTGAACATACTTTCTTTTCTCAATATTTACACTTTACACCAATATTATTTAGTTTTTCTAAAGATTTTTTAACACCATCAAAAAAAAAAAAAAAAAAAAAAAATGGCATGCAAGTTGTCTATCATATAAATATATATTGTTTAGTTCTGTTTTATCTCAAAAATTGAAATAATTTTATTTAGTCAGCTGCACGAGCTGCACCACGTCACGGCACTTCACGTCACAGGTCAAAGTTCATCTGTATGCAGACTTTGTCCGCGATATCTTTCTATCTATCTCTACTGCAGCTGTGAGTTATCTGACAAGACAACAGAGAGAGAGAGAGAGAGAGAGAGAGAGAGAGAGAGAGAGAGAGAAGAGAAAGAGACACACACACACAGACTCAGAGAGACTCAGTGAGAGAGACACAGAGACAGAGACAGAGACAGAGACAGAGACAGAGACAGAGACAGAGACAGAGATACAGACGGATAGAGAGAGACAGAGACAGTGACAGTGACAAAGAGAACTTTGAATGCTACAGTTTTCTCCAACAATAAACCGTTGACTTTGCAAACATTACCACCAGTCCCACCACGTCACTGGCTAACTCAAATATTATATATACATAATTCAATTTAAAAATAACAAACATGTACAGATATGCTGCGAGATAAAATCAGTTTACTTTATTATGCGTTATTATATAATATATAGACGCACAATTAATTCATATACCGTAAAGTGCTCTATATTTACATAAAAGGCAACGTAATGAATTTTTTATATCGCTCAGCATATACACGTAAAACCTGCATTGTACAAATTGTTCAGTTACATATAGAGATGTTACTTTTTACTATACAAACCAATAACTTGGTTGACAAAAGTTTAAACAGTAATTTGTTAGTAAACGTTGTTTTTTCATTGGTTAATAGTTAGCTCTGAATGCACATCAGATGATGGAGGTATATACCCATCATAGTATAAACCTGTCCACAGCTTTCACTCATATGAAACCAGGAATGGTGGAAACTTTTACCTGGAAAAACAACGCTTACACTTAGCAAAAAGGGTCCTCAATATTGTATACACCCTTATTTTATAATGCACTCCCCAATGAAATAAAGCAATCTGAATCATATGATTCTTTCAAAAAGTCAGCTCAGAAATATCTATTAAAAAATATGTTCCATAGTGTATCAGACTATCTAGCAGCTATAATAATGTAAAGTACTGTTAAATTTTTACTTGCGGTCATATGCACACAGGTTTTCTATATTAATGAATTTTTTTTAAGTGTTATGTTATGTATTTATGTATGAATTGACTTGTTCTACTCTGTAAAGACATGGAACACAATAAAATCTTAAATATTGAAACAAATTTATTATAGAAAAAGGCTACAAAAACTTGTTAGTTACTTTCTTACGTGTAGCATATAACTCAAAGAGATCTACTTAATCTATACATAATGTTTACTTGATTCTTCACTTATAGGTGCTCATGTCCGTATCTGTCAATTTTACGGTTTTGATTTAATGTTACGAGTCCAGGATTTTAATACGTAAAATCATTAAGCATGCGCATGTTGATATAAACTGCAATAAAAATCTTTGCAGTTTTAAGGGTAAAACCACCCCTAACAGTATTTTGAGACTATAATAAGAATTGAGTACAAGGCTGAACCACGTCTTCAGAGTTGGCGACAATTTGGATGTTTCAACTCAAATAGTATGGGCACCAAAAATTAGTTCTAAACCATCATTGTATCAATTTAACGCCGCTCCTTAAAAAGGTTTCTTATTAAATTGATGCAAGACTAAAGTTATATGACTAAAAATAAAGTAGATTATTTCCATGCAATGCATATAATTACTTATAATTTGTGATGTTAATTAACTTATATATTAGATACTTTCATGTGAGGTCATGTGAGATACCTAAGTGCTGTGATTAATGTTAAAGCAAGCAAGCAAGCACATGCAAGCAAGCACATGCAAGCAAGCACATGCAAGCAAGCACATGCAAGCAAGCACATGCAAGCAAGCACATGCAAGCAAGCACATGCAAGCAAGCACATGCAAGCATGCACATGCAAGCAAGCACATGCAAGCAAGCACATGCAAGCAAGCACATGCAAGCAAGCACATGCAAGCAAGCACATGCAAGCAAGCACATGCAAGCAAACAAGCACTGCTCGTCTTTCTCTGTCAATCAACTGCATGATCGGAGAGATTTGTAATCTTCAAGTATTATAAAGTATTTTACAACCATAATCAATTTTATATTGATTTCTTATAATAAAGCAGCACTCAAGTGTCCATATAGAACAATGTTATACTGTTTGTTTCTATTTTGTCTCTCGATCAACTGCTCGCAGATCACCGCAAGTGCCTTATACAAAATATTGTTAAAGTTATATAACATAATATAGTTGATAATCAATGTTATATATGATTTTGTCTCTATATTTGTCTCTGTCAATCATCTGATGACAGAGATTTATATAATTGTCAACTATATAAAGTATTTAACTGCCATAGTTATGATAATTCTTTTTAAATTGATTTTTTCATAATAACGCATCACTATAATAAAGTGTCTATATTGAACAATGTTATATAGTTATTTTGTCTCTATTTGTCTATGTCGATCAACTGCTCACAGTGATTTATAATCTTTAAAAGTGCATACAAGGTATTTAACTATAACATAATTATGATTATCATTTTTATCTTAAATTTTGAAAATAACGCATCATTACTTATTATGGTGCTTCCATGACATTTTTATTATACTGATTATATATAAATACTATACTATACTATACTATACTATACTATACTATACTATACTATACTATACTATACTATACTATACTATACTATACTATACTATACTATACTATACTATACTATACTATACTATACTATACTATACTATACTATACTATACTATACTATAATATACTATACTATACTATACTATACTATACTATACTATACTATACTATACTATACTATACTATACTATACTATACTATTTTTATGTATATTATACTGATTATGTAATTATTTCAGCTCCAAGTTGGTCAACCACTGCATTAATATAAAGTTGTCTTTGTAATAATTGAAAGTTAGTGGTGCAGTTATGTATATATCTTGTGTTGACAGGTGTTGTTATGTTATCATCGTCTTGTACTGCAATCAAGGCAGGTGATAAGAGCGACCGTGAGGTGAGCCACCTGCCTGGAGATCTCTAAGCAAGCTTTGATAAATTATTGTCATCGTCTATACATATAGCATAGCATAGCATAGCATTGGGTTTGACAAACCTTTTGTTGCTATAACTCAACATTAAACATATATATGTATATATATATATAGTATATATGTATATATATATATACATATATATATATATATATATATATATATATATATATATATATATATATATATATATATATATATATACATATATATATATATATATATATTTGACTTGAAACCCGGGTCTAGCTTGAAATGGAGCTTAAACACGAAACACGAGCCAAAGCTAGGAAAGCTCAATATTTGAGCCGAAGTTTGAAAACGAGCTTTCGAACCTATGATGAAAAAAAAAAAACTCGATTTTCATTACGAAAAAATTGTTTTTGAAGGGTAAAAGTCATTAATAAGATGAAAGAATTTTTATTAATATTATAAACAGCTTATTTTGCATAACAGAATATAAAAAACACCATTTTAAACCAAAATTACAAACTTTTATTTTCTTTACTTTCTGCAAAAATTGTTCTTTAGCTCGATTTATTTTCAAAAGCTCGTTTTTTTTACGAGCCATTTACGAACTTAACTCGAAAATAGCTCGTTTTCGAGCTAAAAGCTCGAAACCCGCAGGGTTTACCATTTTCAAAAAAAAAAAAACGAGCACCCGAAGATTTTATCCAGGGCGGGTGCTCGGACCGGTTTAGATTTACAGCTCCTATTTATAGAAAGTATCAATATCAGTTATTTTCTGCTTTATTATTATTTTGTATTATTTATGCATATTTACATAGTTTAAAGAGAAAAATTAATTGAGGATCTTTAATAGAGAGAGAGAGTGAGAGAGAGAGAGAGAGAGAGAGAAAGAGAATGATGATATAAAAGGATAGTATTCAAAATTCAAAATTCTTTTTTTTTTTTATTCATTTCTTTCTCCTACAATCAGTATACAAAAACAATGCATCTGCCAAGGTTAAACATCTACAAAAAAATATAGACACTGAGAAATGATAGTCAAACTTACATACTAACGCATTTTATAAAATGCCACTTTTTTACATAATAAATAATATTGTTATTAAAATTATTTATGAATATCACATATCTTTGGTCAAGATGTTTACAATAAGATTATTAATATTAAATTAAAAATCAATTAAAATCAATTAAAATAAAATAGAATAAAATAGTAGTGGACTCACTCTAGGGCCCGGACTTTGTCAATTTTAAGCGCAATAGCAATACATGGTAATTATACAACATAATGCTACAAATCATCTTCCTGTAATAATAATGACCAGTTTATTTAAAAAAGATACATTAGTTATTGGGCAAGTAAAAGTTAATCACGTATGTAAAATAAATTGGAATAAAGTCTATGATATATAATTAAATACTAATACTAATTGTAATTAGTACACTCTATAAAATGGTGCATTACTTTAGTTACGAATATATACTAACTTTCTAACTTATTTCACACTTTTAAGTTATTACAAGTAGCTATATAAAATAATGCATTTTTGGAAGTTATTCCAAATGGTTAATTTAAGTTGTCTTTAATCTTTTAGATTTTTAAAGCTATTTTAAGTGAAAATATAGCTATTGTTAATAATTTGCAAAAATGCATTATTTTAGCTACTAATAATTAATAACTTAAAAGTGATTATCTTAAATAATTTAGTATTCGTAAGTAAAGTAATGCACCAATTTTTAGAGTGTACATATTATTTGTGAGCATAAAGTAATTCAGTTAAAACTATACATTGATATTATCATTTGAATGATACAAATGATATATATATATATATATATATATATATATATATTCTGTAGATCATGACGTGATCACGCTCGTGCTTATATAGTCTATAATATAAGGAGGCTGTTGCTTAGAAGGAAGGCAAATTTGATCTGTCTGTCTGTCTGTCTGATATTATATCTACTTATATAGTTAACATAACCAACTGAATGTAGCTGCAGCTGTGGCAATTTAAATATTGGAGCATCTTGCGAGCTTTTTGTGTCGCACACACTTATATACTTATACTTTTAAACACACAAATTTGCATAGCAACACATACTGCACATACATATACTGTACACAATACACATACATACACATTACACAGTACACACACACACACACACACACACACACACACACACACACACACACACACACACACACACACACACACACACACACACACACACACACACACACACACACACACACACACACACACACACATACTTACAAAGTTTTCAACAAAAATGTATATCAGAATAAGACTGGAATCGTATTTCAAGAAGTTATAATTCATCTTCTGATGTTTCATCTTACATAAAAATTGCTTTTACTTTGTTTTAGTTCAATTTTAAAATTTTAATCAACATTTCATCGATTTTACTTACTCGCTTCTTGGGAATAAGTTTTACAAATTCTTAATCCAATGTCTTAAATAATCTCAACAGCACTCTCTTGGAAAGTGGGAGAGAGAGAGAAGAGAGAGAGAGAGAGAGAGAGAGAGAGAGAGAGAGGTGATTGGATTTTTCATGAAGAGAATTTATATAACTTTTTGAATTAGATATCATAAATAAATAAATAAATATTATATATATATATATATATATATATATATATATATATATATATATATATATATATATATATATATATATATATATATATATATATATATATGCAACCCTCTGTGAAGCATTTAAATTATGTTAATGTTTGCTGCTCACAGATGTCACTAGCATAGCAGCTTAACTGCGTATCTCATTTTGCGTCGCTCGAGACTCGGCCTCGGCGACCGGTAGGGGTAAGACGTAAAGTAAATTTCGTCGCACATAATATATCATTTTTTGAGGTTTATCCACAAATAATTATATGTTATTGTGTTACTCGTTAATTGATCTTATATAGAGTAATATAGTAGTGTGATATGTAATGGACGCCGTCCATTTGGTCATGCTAATATATTATTCGCCATGCTGTTTCGTAAACGCTTATATACAAATCTTCGTAACGTACGCCGTGCGTTTGTAGGTTTGTGTTGAGCGTATGGACAGTAAAAAGGTTAACTAACGACGGTGTGTGAAAGTATTTAATTTGTCATAAATTAGGTAAACTTATCGGGTTTAAAAACCGTAGATTGGGTTAACCGGCACTCCTTTAAAGTTAATTAGCAGAAATCTCATACTTTTTGGTTTAATCAATATCACTACTTTAATTTGTATATCTTTTTTCTCATTTGCTGCTACATAAATGGGTGGCCAGTCCGTTTTAAAGTAATTTTGCATATTAAGGTTTGGCGATTCCTTTGTATTGTAATTTTGCTATTAAATATCGGTATTTTTTTTTCTCATTTGCTGCTATAAGAAGAAGGTATACATTTTTCTGGTGGAAATAACGTTCAAAAATTGCATTTATTCTTCACATTTTTGTATCGGTAGAAGCTTGTTGGTTTTCAAACTTAAAATTTTCATACATAGCAAACATTTTTGTCATCTACCTCCCCCACCTCCCTTTTCCTTTTCTACGTCAAGGTCAGCTACATAGCTACATAGCTCGACTACGTTTCCAAACAAGCAGAAGGAAAGAAAGTACAGCCACGTAAAAAAGAAAAACAAAATTTTACTTTTTAGTAAATTTTAGATGATGAAAAAGTTTTTTTTTTCAATTTGTTCTTAATAATATAAATAAGTGAATTAACTGTCATACCTGTTTTAAATTTAATTTAAGTAAATAGCATAAATTATTACCAATTTTTTTTAATGAAAGGCAATAAGTGAAGTGAATAATAAGCAATAGTGTTTTTTTTCTTATTTCTGCGTTATATTTTATTAGGATTTCTTCTTCTGCTAATAAAATTTAAATTTTTGAAATTTAAATTAAGGAATCTGCATCTCTCGTTTAGATGGAGAATCTGCCATTTCATGAATAATGGTATGCAACAAGAAGACTCTCAAGCCTACTACAACAGCAACGCGAGCATCGTCAACACAGGCCAGGTTGATGGGCAAAACGCAACATCTGTAGTTGGCTTATACCCTCACACACTAACTACCGTCTCATCGCGTGCCGAGTCAACACCGGGAGTTGCACTTACTCTCGCGGCATTTAGGACAGCGCGCCGTCGCAGCCGATGACAGGTGTTTTTAGCATAAAGTGATTACACAATCATCGGACTTGAAACCTCAAGTTCCTGAGTATTATCATCGTAATAATACCATGCCAAATCAACGTGGATCTCCTCACCAAGTTAATGGTTTATGCAAAGATACGTTGCAGCAAGATTCTTCTAGTATTGTAAACCATAGTAATGAGAGAGATAGAACTTCTTCGGTTAACATATAGAAAATCAAATTACTGATTTTATGTTAACTAACTCCTATTCATCTGCTGCACGATGTGTAGGGCTAGCAGCTAGAGTGACAGACGCACCTAGTTGTCAAGTAACTATATTTGTTACTCGTGGTACAACATCAAGAACTACATCTTCGATGGTTTTTATACCATCACTTGTAAATACTTTGTAAATAATTCATTTGATCAACATTGTATCAAAAAAGCTACGTAGGAAGCAACTTCTACAAACCTGATTTTGACTCCCCGGAAATGTCCACACGCATTACTTATTATTAATGAAAATAATAATAATGTAACCCAGATTCATCAAACCAGGCAACAACTATCCCAGCAATAACTACCCGGCTATGACAAGAATACTACAGGGAAGAGAAAAGCAGACTCGCTAAAACCCTCTTTCCCTCCTATTCCTTAAAAAGAAAAATGATGATCAAATCATTTTCTCATTCGGCTATCATATGAAAATCGTAACAAGCATTCTAACTATGCGGTAAAAATAATTAATGAGACTAATATTTTTTTCCCGTACGTTCCGTAGTTTTCGATTTAAAATCCGAGGCCGAATAAAAAAAAAAAAAAAAAAAAAAAAAAAAAAAAAAAGGTATACTATAACAAAATATTTGTTTATTTTGGGATAGTATACATAATCATTAAATGTTCATCTCATTTAAAAAAAAAATCCCCCATATAAACCATATATGTTATCACATTTTTTTTTAAAAACGTATAACTGTTCTACTTTCTTGTTTGTCACTTAATAACAAAGAAAAATAATTTTCATTCTGTTGTATCATGTTTATTTTTTGTTGCAATATAAGTGCCAATTTTAAAGGGGGGCATTTGCAACCCTCTGTGAAGCATTTAAATTATGTTAATGTTTGCTGCTCACAGATGTCACTAGCATAGCAGCTTAACTGCGTATCTCATTTTGCGTCGCTCGAGACTCGGCCTCGGCGACCGGTAGGGGTAAGACGTAAAGTAAATTTCGTCGCACATAATATATCATTTTTTGAGGTTTATCCACAAATAATTATATGTTATTGTGTTACTCGTTAATTGATCTTATATAGAGTAATATAGTAGTGTGATATGTAATGGACGCCGTCCATTTGGTCATGCTAATATATTATTCGCCATGCTGTTTCGTAAACGCTTATATACAAATCTTCGTAACGTACGCCGTGCGTTTGTAGGTTTGTGTTGAGCGTATGGACAGTAAAAAGGTTAACTAACGACGGTGTGTGAAAGTATTTAATTTGTCATAAATTAAGTAAACTTATCGGGTTTAAAAACCGTAGATTGGGTTAACCGGCACTCCTTTAAAGTTAATTAGCAGAAATCTCATACTTTTTGGTTTAATCTATATTACTACTTTATTTTGTATAATTTTGCTATCCATTTCAAATTAATATAATTCAATAAATCATCTAAATTCTCCGTATATAATGTGTTATGCATTTTATTTCACCAAAACTAAGGTAACCCTACTTCTGCAGCGTATGTAGCAGCCAAGAACTCGTTTTCCCTAGACAACATACTTCATCAGGCATAGTTTTTGCTAAGTTTTAATACATTTATAATATTAATCTATAAAATAGACATAAGCCTGCTACATATATATATATATATATATATATATATATATATATATATGTATGTATGTATGTAATAAAAACTTTATATAAATTAAAAGGAAAAGACACAGAGAAATATAGCAAAGAACACTATGCGCAGAGTCGCAGTTCCTATAAAGAAAAAAATAAAAATAAAAAAATAAAATAAAGAAATAAAAAATGGCACAAATAAGGTGTAAAGAGAAAAAGGCTTCAATTTCAATAAAAATCTTTCAAATGTTGTAGTTTTCTCTTTATTTCCTCAAAATTTTATTTATTTTTAAAGATCGAATTTATGAATTCATAATATTTATTTAAATTTATCACAGAAAAAACAGGTTAATATATATTTTTATATTATTGACATTTTATAGCAATTTAATTGGTTATAATTATAATTTTAAAAATATAAAGATAAATGTACACTTATTAATTAAAATCCAATTTTAAATTGATATATAATTGAAGAATTATTTGAGAGAGCTATACATAGATATATATTTGCTATTTTAATATATAAAATCTGCTTTGGCATATTCATACATCACATTTAAGTTACTCAAAGGCATAGACCAGAAGAAAACATTTACATCACAAAACATTTGATGGGACTTACATAAATAACATTAGTTTGTCTCAAAACACAACTGTAGCAGTGATCACAAAATTTCAACTATGCAACCCTTACAACCTTTTCATATTAATTTTTATCTGTTTCTGACGTCATAAACAGAAATATTCAATCAATTTGCATACTTTACAGTATTTTTACGCTCTCTTGTGGGGTCACATTTACATTGTGGTAATAATTGTCATTAGTTTTGTAGTTCCCATTTTGTGATTAATAAGAACATTTTATATAATGTGGTCTATGCCTTTAAAGTATTTATACACTGAGCCAGTTTCCTGGTCAAAAATCTAAATATTTAGATAATTGAATGTTGATTTTATTTTGTAACAAGATTAAATATAATTTATAAAAAAAAAAAAAAAAAATCACATATTTTCATATAACAACCTTGAATTTATGTTTATGTAATTATGTTCTTTGGAAATGTCTATCCATTGCATTAATATAAATGTCGACGCCATAAGTGAGCACTAAATAACATGAGCTGGTATGGGAAAATGACACGTTTTGCCAGTTTAAAAAAAATTACAAGTTAGAAATGTTTTTGAGAGATATTTCTCAAAGAAAAGAAAAAAAAATGAGCACACACGAAAATTACGTAATTTATGCTATATATAGATGTTTATGGCATAAATGATGATAAATTAGAAAGACATAAATAATTATACAATATAACATAATATTTATGCTATGTAGCATAGTTATTAAGCAATATAGCAAAGGTTTTGCTATATTGTACAAATTGTAATAGAAAAGATCTGGCATTATTATTACGTATTTATTTTTATGTTGCTTAATGTTGTTTATTACTCCAGTATGGCGTCGAAGCGCATCCCACGCTTTTTAATTCATACATTCTATATTGGGTAGTCACACCATGACATTATTAAATTATTTTTCATTGTTGACAAAAAAAAAAAATAATAATAATAATAAACACGATTTTTGTTTACTTACTCTGTAACATATTAAAATAAAGTCTAAAAATTGAAGAAGAAAAAAAATTACAAGACCTACCGCTAAACTTCTCAATGCAATTGATTTTTTATTCATATCAATCATATCAATATATATAATTTTTTTATTCCCAATTTTTCTACCCTGCGAGAAATGTTAACATAAAAATTTGATGTAAAAAAAAAAAAAAAAAAAACTGTAATTTGAATAGACATTTTCATTCTTTATAAATAAATCATCTTTTTGTTATTTAAAAATTTTATAATTTTTTATTTTAAAATTCAAGTTGAGTTTTTTTTTTTATTATTACAAAAATATGACTAATTTTTATTAAAGCAGGGTATTTTGTGTTTCTGTCTGTTTATGTCATATAATTTAGTACATTAACCGCTAAATATGTTTAATATTATATATATATATATATATATATATATATATATATATATATATATATATATATATATATATATATATATATATATATAATATGTATATATATATTATTAGCACAGTATTACAAAACGTTTATAAATGCCAATTTTTAACAATTCATATTGGACAGCAACATTAGAGTCTGCCTGCAGTCAGTAAAATTTTCCTTTGCTAAAAGTCAAATCAATTTTTTTACTAAAAAAAAAAAAAAAAAAAAAAAAAAAAAACTTGAGTATTTCCATGTATTATGGTATTTCTTTGCTTTACTTGATGGTTTATGATTTTTTTTTCTTTCTGTTTAATCCAGGTGTTTACATGTTATAGAATTGTAAAATATTGATTTTGACTTGACAGCTGACAATAATATATATAAATTTAATAAAAATCATGCAGTTATGTTAAGTAGTGTTTGTGAGACAACTGCACTCAAAGCCAAAAACTGCAATTTTTATATTTACATACACTAAATGAATATTATAAAATACATATAGATATATCTCTAAAGCACATATTTATATATTTTATTTATAAGTTTGATTTTTTGGCAAGTACATTTTTTAATATTTATTTAAACAACAAAATCTTAAGGCGACCTTGGCCTTAAAAATAAAATAAATCAAAAAAACGTAAATGTCAAGAGATGGAACCATTATTCATACACATATAGGGTGTATGCATTCATGTTAAAGTCAACGCCATGTTGGATCTCTCAATAACATTGGGAGCATAGGAAAATAACACATTTGACCAGTTTAAAAACACTATATGCAATATTTTTGAGAGCATTGGTGTTGTTAATAGCTTGAATTAGTATCTCAAGTATGTGAGAAAAATAATAATAACAAAAAATTAACTGATCCCCCCCCCCCCTAAAAAAAGAGATAAAAACGTACGAAGTTTGTCCTATGCGGAGCAATGTTATTCACTATACTCTAGTATGGTCTTAAAGTGCATTAAATATGACGTCATCCGCATACAACTCATGCCTCACATACTGGGGTTAAAATCTATAAAATAGACAACAATATTGATTGATGTTAGCAGCTTAAGTAGCCAGTTCAATGTAATCAGCTCGTCACCAGGATTACATTGAACTGGCTACTGAATAATATTTTACTTTACAAGTTTTTTTCCCCGGTTTATGAGGCTACAAATATGTTAAGAATACAGTATTTGTATGAATAATATTTGCATCTCAGGATTACGACCTTTTTTTTTTTTTTAATTTATATATATATGTATAAATTTAATTGAGACCAGGAACTCTTAAGTATAATAAAAACGTATTTTCTGTTCGTACAGTACATTTAAACATTTTTCATATAATTATATATAATTATTTTCTTAGGTCTCGAAGCATTCACACAAAATATAAAATATATCTTTGGGTTTTCTTAACGAACTGCTCAACATATTATATACCAGTTGCACTCATATTTAAGAGCCACCATTTTGTTGGTCAGGAATACATAAGCCAGCATAGGAAAAACGTCATTTTTATTTTTTTTAATAGCAAAATAAGCTTCAAATCTCAATCAACGCCTTATTTCTAGCTCCTAATAAGCTCGAAGAATTTGAGAAAAATTCATTCAGTTGAAATAAACTCTTTTTATGTGAAAAATTAGAAAAAATGATGTTTCCCCTATGCTGGACAATGTATTAAGCACCACAAACATGGCGACAAAGCGCAAGGGTGTGCAAGGGGTCTATAACACCATGCATTGTGCAGTGTTTTTAACCTGAGAGAGAAAGAGAGAGAGAGAGAGAAATATAATATAGCTTTTATATATATATAATATATATATATAATATATATATATATATATATATATATAGGAAGAATTAAGTAAGGAATACATGTAGACAATAATTAATTATACAAGTTGGTTTATATTAGGAGAAGATAAACAGTATTGGAGTTCTGACCGCACACGTGACTGCTAACTAGCTTGTTTAAAGTAATAGACCAGAAGAAAACATTAAGCAATTATATCACAAAATGGAACTTACATAAATTACTGTCTCAAAACCCAACTGTAGCTCCGTAGTTGTAATAAAAAAATGTCGATTTATGCAACCTGCAAAGTATTTTTTTACTATTTCTTTTTTGCATGTTTTTGACGTCATAACATAGTCACGCAAATTGCATACTTTACAGTTATTTTATCTCTCGTGGGGGTAAATAAAAATTATCATTAGTTTTGAAGATCCCATTTCGTATTTATTCTTTAAAAAGCACATGTTATGTTGTTTTAAATGGTCTACGGCTTTAAGAAGACATTTGTGTTTTTTATAGACAGTTTTTTTTTTTTTTTTTTTTAACAAAAAACATGTTTAATATCCTAACATATCTAAATACCAACGTTGATTTGGCCGGAGTCATTGATTTCTAATTTATTTTCCATTCACATAATGATAGCTGCGGGTTTATGACGTCAGAGAGCTTACTATATAGTCCATGCACGTGGAAACAGACGAGCTGTGACGTCACAAACTTGCAGCTGCTATTTTGTGAATGGAAAATAAATTCAAAATCAATGACTCCGGCCAAATGAACGTTGATTTTTAGGAATGTTAGGATATTAAACATGTTTTTTGATCAACGTGTTGTGTTGTACTTCTTTAAGTGTTGTTTTCACAATATTGTGTTGCATTTTTTTTTTTAATTTTGGAATTCTTAGAAACGTTATAGTCTGTGACGTCATTTGCTTGATTATGTTGATTAGAAAGTTCCTATAGAAGATAACAAGTATTATCGCTACAATATAATATTACAATAAAAGTATAGACTAACCAACGAACTAGAGTATGTGTCACTTTGATTGACAATACCCTGAAAAAGTAATAGAGTAGAGGAGGCTAGACAAAATATAATGTATAATTAGGTGTATATCATCTCACTCAAGCAGGTAGTACCCTATTTGCTTGCGAGCCATGGTTTTTAACAATAAGTTAACCTTTGATACCTGTCACATTCAAAAAGTATAGTTTCGCGCGGTGTCACTAGCCATTAATGCATAAAAATTAGATAAAGAGGTACTTATAATAATTAGAAGAATATGAAAATTAAAGACTAAATTCTTGCAAAAATGTATTATTATGATTGAAAGTTGAAAACATAATTCTTAAATTTGATCGTGAAATACAAATTTTGCAAACCAAGAAAAAAAGACGAAGATGTGTTGCCTCTCTTTGTTTTGCAACCATGGCATGTTAAAATTAAATTTTTGTACCTGCACTTTAGTTCGTTGGTCAGACTATACCTGACTATCAACTTTGGTTATAACTTTGGTTAAACATGTTTTTTGATCAACGTGTTGTACTTCTTTAAGTGTTGTTTTCACAATATTGTGTTGTATTTTTTTTTTAAATTTGGAATTCTTAGAAACGTTATAGTCTGTGACGTCATTTGCTTCATTATGTTGATTAGAAAGTTCCTATAGAAGATAACAAGTATTATCGCTACAATATAATATTACAATAAAAGTATTATCTATATATTTAAGAATTTGTTTTTCTACTGTTGAGAGATCACGATTGCTTTATATTTTTTTTATTGTTATTATTTCTTTTTTTTTTTTATCAACTAAGACAAAATATGATGTATCATATCATGATGAGGACCAATATAACTTTGTAAGGTAGTGAAATCGCATTTTGTTCATCTGTTACATATTTTAAGGAAGTAGGGTACCGACATCGGCCATTAGACTCAAACTTTTATCGTCCAAAAATTCTGAAATTTTGCACAATAATATTTCAGCGTGTTATAATTTCAAATATATAAAAATTTTGGGGGTCACCATGCAAATTAATTTTATATGATTTTTTGAAATTTTAAATTCTAGGCTGAATATTAATTTCAATAATTTTTTTTTTCTTTTTTTTCGGGACGGTCAAACATCTTGAAATTTTTATCACGGCTATGTGTGACCCTTAGCTACACAATGACACTTAAATTAAGAACCAAAACACGTTCTAGTTTTTGAGATATAAGGTTGGTACCCTATTCCTATAAGTATTTATTTTCAATATTTTCGTGTTTTGATGTATAGGAAAAAATAAACTTTTTACGTTTTTGTTGTTGAAATTTTAGGTTTCACCGGAAGTAGATCTTTACGATCGGTGAAAATTACAAAAGACGATCAAACAAAATGCTTTCTCATTAGCTTGAATATATTATATCTACAAAGACATTAATGAGCTACCAATCTAACGTAAGAGATTTTTGACGTCACATGCTATAGCTTGAAAATTGTCATTGACCGCTTATGTTATTTACTCAAAGACGGAAAAAGAAGTTCCGGAAGAGGAAACCACGTGACGGTAAAAGTGGTACAAAACTTCACACTGAGTGCGTCTGTTTACTCAAAATGCGGAAAAGGAAGTAGCCGGAAGAAGAAACCACGTGATGGTAAAAGTGGGAGGTAGCTCCAGGTAGCTCAAGGTTAGCTTGCTGCTGGCATCAAGTTTTCTCTCACTTTTACCATCACGTGGTTTCCTTTTCCGGCACTTCCTTTTCCGCATTTTGAGTAAACATAAGCAGTCACTAGTAGCAAGCTATAATAGGTCTGAGTTCCTCCCACTTTAAAGATGACATGGTTTCCTGTTCCGGCACTTCCTTTTCCTGTTTCAGAGTAAACATAAGTACTCATAAGCAGTCTTATATAGGTTTACATAAATTGCCATTTATAAATTTGAACATTGAACTTTGAACACAATTGTGTTTGAAAATGTCAGTACGTAGCTGAGTCAGAAACATTGTTACTTTCACGTGGGCAACAGTTAACAACAATAACAGTCAAAATGACAGTTTACATTTTCAATCGTTTGGATTTCATACATGGAAAGAATGAATTGCGTAATTTATGTCATTATAGCATAAATAATGCTAAATTAGAACAATTATGCTATGCAACATAATATTTATGCTATTTTAACACAGGTAATAAATTATACTGCATTGAAGAAATTATGCTGAAAATGAGCTAGCAGAATTATTCAAACGTATTTATTTTTGATCGTGTGAACATTTTTTCTTTTTAAATCAAACGCTGCCTTAAAAAACAATTTAAATATACACACGGTTGTGATAATACCATATTAGCGCGTATTTTTGCCCATAATAATAACGTTGGAACTTTACCGCGAAATTTTGAATGGTAAAATATCCCAATCGTGGATACAGTATAGAGAATAAATTTTATTATATTAATCAATATTTGATTTAGAACGAATTACAGCAATATTGAGAACGAATTACAGCAATATAGAGAACGAATTACAGCAATATAGAAAACGAATTACAGCAATATAGAAAACGAATTACAACAATATAGAGAACGAATTACAGCAATATAGAGAACGGATTACAGCAATATAGAGAAAAATTACAGCAATATAGAAAAAAATTACAGCAATATAGAAAACGAATTACAGCAATATACAAAACGAATTACAGCAATATAGAGAACGAATTACAGCAATATAGAAAACGAATTACAGTAATATAGAGAACGAATTACAGCAATATAGAGAACGAATTACATCAATATATAAAGAACAAATTTTCATATAAAAAATGCAATAATCACAACTCCAGTTACAAGTTTTTATATACATAATAAGTAATAAGATCAGACAGCAAATAAAACATTTCTCCGTGTTTTTTATGTCATGGTTTGATCATCAATATAAAATATTAAACTGTGATGCTTCTTTGGAACAGCCTTGCGACATTGCATTATAACTGTCGTATATGTATTTAGAACTGTCATATATGTAATTAGTTAATATTAATTTGTAATTAAAATGGAATTATTATGAAGTATATGAAGAAAATTTTATAAAGAATAAAAATGAGATAAGGAAACGAAACCGTTGTGTGGTTAATAATTATTTTATATCATATAAGAATAGAGTAAATGTTGCTAGCACACAGTTATATTGGAGAGCTTTCAGCACAGGACTACAATATCTTGTCTGTAATAAGCAACTATAACCTGAGAAACGTTTTCTTACAAATTTAGGCTGAAGTACACTACAATTTCTCAAGTATTCCTTATGACTTTTTGTCATTGTTGAGAGGTCACCATTTAACTTAACTGCATGTTATTTTAGTGAGGTTTTCAACGATATAGAAATAATTTGATCAGAATACTTGGTTAATAATTTATATATATATATATATATATATATATATATATATATATATATATATATATATATATATATATATATATATATATAATACATATTATGTATTGTAGTCAATAGCTACAATGCAGGAGGTAATGGATATCTCAGGGAATCCATTGCCAACCTTCCTAACCGAGGTTTCCATGGTTTCCTCGGTATGTAAAGGTGAATGCCGGGAAGGATTTGCCAGGCCATAGCTGACCCACCATGGAAGAACCCGAATCTTATGATAGGGTTTCGGAAGTCTCGGGAGTGTAAATTCAATATAAATGCAATGTAAATATGTAAATAACTAGCATAAGTTATACCTCGCCTAGTGGTTTGATAGAGAAACAAAAATAGCTACAATGAAATAAGCTGTGTGCTAGCAAGATTGTCTTTATACTCATGCCCAGCGTATGTTTCACTCTACCCTATTCTTTCAATTTATCGTAAATAAAAAATATGATGTATATAAAAAGTTACAAGAAATGCGAGTGATATTTTGGAATATTTTCATTTCTATATAAGGTGTTTATGCATTCATATTAAAGTAGACACCATGTTGGATCACTCAATAATATAGGCGGCATAGAAAAATACATTTTGCCAGTTTAAAAACATTATGCAATATTTTTGAGAGCATTGATGCTGTAAATATATTGAATTAGTATCTCAAGTATGTAAAATAATAATAATAAAATAAAATCAACTGATTTCCCAATGCCTATAAAATAAAGTTTGTCCTATGCTGATCAATGTTATTCATTACTCCAACATGGCCTCCAAGCGTAGTAAATATGGCATAAAACACCCTATATTTTACTAGTAAACATATAAAACCAACATTTAACATACAATATATTATATCAACACTATTTTCAAACTTAAAATTCCTGTAATGAGGAAGTCTACATGAAGTTAACCCCTATGTTTGAATACGTCATTTGAAAGAAAAAAAGTAGTAGATAAACTTAGCATAGGCAATTACCTGGAAAATTGACGTTATATTTAATAAAAGAAGAAATAAAAAAATTCAATTTCCAACCCTTTGCCGACTGTGACATCATTTGTTTACATCCGATTTTCAATTGTCTTCTGGATTTCATGCAACTGCTATAAATTCAAAAAAAATTAACGGCCAACTGCCGCCTTTCAACAATGGGATCGTTTGAAATCCAGAAGACAATTGAAAATCGGATGTAAACAAATGATGTCACAGTCGGCAAAGGGTTGGAAATTGAATTTTTTTATTTCTTCTTTTATTAAATAAAACGCCAATTTTGCAGGTAATTGCCTATGCTAAGTTTATTTACTACTTTTTCTCTTTCTAATGACGTATTCAAACATAGGGGTTAACTTCGTGTAGACTTTCTCATTTACAATGAAACACATTTTAAGTTTAATTATCTGAAACACAATTAGTATCTATCTATATTGAACATTCGTACAGAATATTATTTATTATTATACCCTATTTAAGTATCTCTAAATTACTATAAATTAAATATGATTTTGATTAAAAAATATATTAATATAAGGAACTGACTTTAGTTTTTTTTTTATATAATATTAAATTATTTATTTCTAATAACAGGGATTTTTTTTTTAATTATTATATAAAAATATATCTACAAGTTCTTGAGTTTGCGACTATTGACTTTAAAATAAAATATCTCCTTTTTTTTTTTTTTTTTTTTTTAAGACATAAGGTCACAGAATGAGGAATTTCAATGTTATTTTTTTTCTTTCTTTGGTTTTATATTTAAATAGGAATTGAATACAAGAGCTGCAATGAAGAAAGGTTCCTGAGAAAGTAAACAAAAAAGCAACAATAATAACAAAGTGTTTTCATTTCATATGCTTTCTTATGGGGCAATGAAGCAGCTATAACTTGAGTTACAAATGTATCTTTATATACTGAAATTTTTACATAGCTTACTGAGCCTTAAAGGCATAGAATACCTTGAACAAAAAAGTTGTGTAATATCCTAACAAACCTGAAAATCAACGTTGATTTAGCCGAAGACATTGATTTCTAATTTATTTTCCATTCACAAAATACTGCTGGCCGATTTACTGCTGTTTTACGTGCGTGTGTACCAGGCGAGCTGTGACGTCAGTGACCACCAGCAGCGTTTTGTGAATGGAAAATAAATTAGAAATCAATGTCTTCGGCTAAATCAACGTTGATTTTTAGATTTGTTAGGATATTACATGTCTTTTTTGTTCAAGGTGTTCTACACCTTTCAAGTTTTTGTTTTCCTGGATTTCAAAAATAATTACTTTTTTTAGTTATGTTCAGCTTCGTCGATGTGGACAATGCTAAAGATATTATAGCTCTAACACTTTGTTAGTATTGTTGCATGAACTCTCAGTTTATGTCTCGCTAAACATTTGCAACTCATGTATTACATCTAAGTACTCTGAATCTATATAGAAATTGAAATATATAATATATTTTACTTCCCGTGTTTTTACTTCGTATAAAAAATACAAATTATTTTTATTGAATCAATTACTTTTTTTTAATATATATATCTTGAGCGATCTATAATTTTTGATTGAAATAATTATTAATAATTTTCATAATTCTCATTAATATTTTTATGTTCTTTGGACGATTCACTCTAAACTCTGTTCGATCAAAATTTCAATTTTATATTTTTCTATGAACAAAATTAAAGTTTATACTCTAAGATTTTTTAACACATTTTTATATATATATTTTTTTATTATTTTATAAGGTTCTTGTATGAGAATTGAAGTCCATAATATTTAAGCACCAATATGGCCGCCATGCGCAAGTGTGTACATATACTCTGATATAGGAAGTTCTCGTACAAGATTCTTATATATATAAATGTTTAGTACAAGTTGACCGTTTTTAAATATTTATATTTCTTATATTGTTTTGGACTATAGGAAAAAGATAAGAATTATTTAAAAATAACTAACGTTATTATAGATAATTAGCAACATTTACAAGCTGTATTTAAATAACATTGCGGAATACTATAGCAAAATTGTGACTTATAAGAATGGGAAGGAAAAAATGTACAATCTTAAAATTTTCAGGGGTTTTGACAGTTCTTTAAAATTAAAGAAAAATGAAATAAAGTTTATTGTGGTTTTAAAAAAATTCTTAAACGAAACTTGTATGGCTCAAAACACGTAAAAATATGTCTAGTATTTCTCATTTAAATTTGTCTCAAAAATTGAAGAGAGAGAGAGAGAGAGAGAGAGAAAAAAAAGAAAGAAAAAAGTCAAACCTCATAAAAGTAATATTAAATAATTATTATATAAATAATATAATAATTGTTAAATAATTATTATATTAAATTAATGTTATATTATAATAAGCTTTCTCCGCATGCTATTCTGATAAGCTCCATTTAATAAAATTTATATTTATCTAAAAAAAACAATAAAAAAAACTTATATTTAAAATAAAAGAACTCATCTCCTAAACCCCTGAAAATTTTAAAGTTGGATGTTTTTTTTCCGATAATTGTTATCATTCTGCAAAGTTAAATAATTTTTAGTGCGAAAAGTTTCTACTTGTCCATAACACGTGTTATATTTAAATAATTGTAAACTTCATCCCCTAAGCTGTAGCTGAAGAATGCAAGAAGATTGAAGGTTAATTGTTTATCGCTTGTTCAGCCGGACCCACAGCGCTATGTAGGTAGCTATATGCATTAGCAGACCCCAGGCCGTGACAAAGGCGGCATTGGCGAGCATGTCCACGTCAGGGGGGATGTCCATCTCAGCCAGGAACTTGTGAGGGTAGCGGAAGTGACAGTACAGTTCCTTGCACTCCAGTGTGCCTCGGTTGTTGCCGTACACCGCGTACATCGCGGCTTGGAAAGCTGCTCTGAAGTAAGAGATGTGGAACAACCAGCGGAACATATAGGGAGTGTCACGCCACACGATGCAGAAGCCGAATATTGAGAGAAGTACCCCTATTGTAGGACCAATGAATACGGCGATCTGAAAATATCAACAATCATTAATTACTATATTAAATAATATATTGCCTCTACTTAGAAAATATGAATTCATTATAACGTTGAAAAAGTTTTCATACTATCTTTTAAAAAAAAAGTATAACAACATGTGAAAGCTTTTAAATTTTGTTTTTCCTCTTTTAAATTTTTTATTCACCTCTCTCTCTCTCTCTCTCTCTCTCTAATAAACTTCACAGCAACATTCAGGTTGAAAAATAAATAAAAACGCTCCTCTAGTACTTGAACTGTTTGCAACACATACAGGCTCGGACTGGCCATAAGAGCAAGTCCGCAATTGCGGACGTGGCCCCCCCTGTTTGGAGGCCCCTAAGGCCCAAAAAGGGGCGTAGCTAGGGTGTTACGCCCCCTTTGTGGCCCCTAAAGAGGGTGTTACACCCCTTTTGCGGACGAGGCCCCTTGATTGCCAGTCCGACCCTGAACACATAAATCATATTTGCGACAATTTTTACTACAAAATACATAAAATAAAATATTAAAAAAAAAAAATCATCTAGTTAACTTCCTAAAAAAAAATTGAAAAAAAATGCAAAAATTTAATTAAAATAAAAAAAAGTGAGCATATTCAGTGAAGTATATAATTTGTTTGATGTGCATGGTTTTGCTCCTCCAACTTGAGCAGTTAAAATATTCATCGTTCGCTATAGGTATATACATTATGGTGTAAATATACATAAAAAAAAAAATGTTAAAATTAGATTGCACGCCTGCTTAGTTTTTATTTGATGATTTAATCTATTAATAAAACACCCTCTATCGCGACCTCAACATAATGTGGAAATGTAAATATTTTAACAAAATTTGATTGAATATTTCACGACTAAAAATAAATACGTAACAATAATGCTATAGTTCATTTTTACAGTCAAATTTGGTCCACGATAAGAAAATGTATTATGCAGAGTAATTAAGTCACGTAATTTATGCTATATGTCATTATAGCATAAATAATGATGATTATAAAGTTTATGCTATTTAACATAATTTTATATACAGTACAGATTATGTTGTATTGCAGGGTCTATTGAAGAAATAGAATATTGACAAAGATCACATATAATCAGTGTTGTAGTCGATCGCCCTTTTTTCGATCCGATCACGATCCGATCAATTGAGATGTAGCTCGATCCGATCTCGATCACGATCTTCAAAACTCGAGACTATCCGATCACAATCCGATCTGATCGACTATCATTTGATCGAAAATTTTCGATCGTTTTCAATAATAAATGTAGGTATGTAAGAACTTGTAATTATAATAATTATGAAAAAAAAAAAAAAAAAAAGGGAAATTATACTGTAATAATACATTATACTTAACAATATTTTTATATTCATATTTCCGTGCAACTTTTTTTTTTAATAAATAAATGTGTTACATAATTGTTAGTTCTTACCTTTAGATGTTTTATTAGATTTGCTGCAACAGATTTAAAGGCTATACGACGTTATTCGGTTTATTTTTGCACGATAAATACAAACACTGAATACCAAGCTCTTTCCCACTTTTATCTTTTTTAGGAGCTCCAGTTACGTGATAAAATTCTTTTAAGCTATTATTTCACAAAAAAAAATTGTCACCCAAATTATCCTTTCATTTATATTATAAATTATAATATATTAACGTTTATGCATATGTAAAAATAAATAAAAAATTCACTTTTGCCTGCTTTCTTATCTCGTGACACCTGCGAGAACGTACAGACCAAATGACTGGTGTCTGGATGGAGGTCCAAAAAATTATCCTATGTACAGTATACTGTGTGTCTTCATCCCCACTAATCAAAGCAACCCCCTCGTGTTTATTTCAGAAAAAATTTCCCCTCACCGCGGTTTTTTAATACATCAAAATTTCGTAGAAAAAATCATTAGTGCAAAAAGCACTTAAAATTTTTCGATTGGTTATAAAGTCACCTCTAAAACTCATACAAGAAATGTATTGTGTTAAAATAAAATTGACAATCTTTCAATGCAGAAAAAGATTCTGTTAATTGAATATACGAACAAAATAAAACGTCAAGAATTCATTTTAAACAAAACTTATTTACCGCCTTTAATGTCATGTCAAAAAAAAAAAAAAAAAAAAAAAGGTGACATAGACACACTATTGATAGAATAATTTCTTTCCTAGAAAGCCTAGAAGCTTATATAGCTCAGAGTCAGGTATTTGCTATTTTTCTTTTATTTCTTTCATTTTTGCTTTCTTTGTTTTGTTTTGCGATACCTTTTAGCTAAAGTAGATAACATCTCAATATCTACCTAGCAGCTGCTAGCAGAGTACTGCCTGTACTGTACTTTTAAATTCTTTTCTATTTTGGACTTTGACTTTTTGCTTTATTATAATGAATAAAAAAAAGGGGAAAAAAAAAAAAAAAAAAAAAAGAAGAAGACAAAAAGAAAGAAAAAAATACCTATATGGTTGTAAAAACTAAAGTATGAAACATGATGATCGGATCGAAAAAACGTTCGATCACAGCCCTAAATGTGATCGAAATCCGATCACGATCATTGTTTTATAAAATGGGTCGATCCGATCACGATCCGATCAAATGATCGTGATCGGATCGTGATCGGATCGAAATTTGATCGATCGACTACAACACTGCATATAATTGTGCTGAAAATGAGCTAGCATAAAAAGTTCCGAAAGAAAGTAGTTGGGCGAGCGCATTTTGGTGTGCATTTTGATATCAATGAAAATAAAATGAAGTATATAAACAGACAAATGCAGAAGCGGACAATTGTCTTGTTTTTACGACAATTACGTAAGAAATCAAAATCATAATCACACTAAAAAAATAATCGTTGAAAAGCTTGTACACAGTTTTACAATGCTTTAAGTATTGTGGAATTTACGGTTATGACGTCACTAAACGTTGATATTTCAACAATAAAAACGTTAGTGACGTCACAAGCGTTGGGATTAAATAGAAAAATCGTAGATTTGTAACGGCTAAGTTTAACGTTTATTTCATTGTGATTCTAACGCTTGTGACGTCATTTACGATTTGATCGTTA
>OX439130.1:2240769-2290612 GCA_949318235.1 Ecdyonurus torrentis
ACTGAAACAAACACAACATACAAACAAATTAGAGAGAAATTTTTTATATAAATAATATAAAGAGATAGTTTAATAGCACGATGATCATGCACTTTTAAACTGCTATAAACTTTGGGTGGGTGGGTGGGTGGGTGGGTGGGTGGGTGGGTGGGTGGGTGGGTGGGTGGGTGGGTGGGTGGGTGGGTGGGTGGGTGGGTGGGTGGGTGGGTGGGTGGGTGGGTGGGTGGGTGGGTGGGTGGGTGGGTGGGTGGGTGGGTGGGTGGGTGGGTGGGTGGGTGGGTGGGTGAGCAGTGCAACTTTATGTTGTGAAACATTTCGGTTAAAATGAGAAATTTCAAGCCTGATTGTGACCAATAAAAACCATTAATTGTTAAAATTATAAAATTCTCATTAAACTGAGATTGGCAGTCTAACTTACATGACAACATGACCGCCATCTTGCCGGTGTACATTAAGAACAAACATGTGCCGTACACGTACACCCAGTTGGCCAGCGCTCCCTCGGCATCACTGCCCACTCCGCGGTACAGGTAACCGAACAACAAGGCGATGGAAATGTGGCAGGCCAGCCGCACTGTTAGCTGTTTCTGAAAAGTAAAACAAAAACAGTAAGAAATTATTCACATGATGCGTAAATTTGACGCACGTTGACGGACATACAAAGTCTGAACAGTAAACAAATGGAGCCATTCACATGGTTTTTGAAAGTTACATGTGAAGGACTTCATTTGTTTACATTGTCCCAACTTTGTTTAGTCGTCGACGTGCGTCAAATTTACGAATTATGTGAATAAATACAACTTAAATAGCTACCAATAATAATTGCATTGGAATATCAAAAGTATCAAAACAGACGTTATCAATAAAAGCTCCTATACAGAGCTGTGTCAAAAAAAACAACTGATTTTTAATTTTAATATTTTTCAATTTAGTAAATTTATTGGTTTGGGCATAAATGAGAATCAAAAATATAAAAATACAATTAAAAATATTTAATTTTTTAAACAATTGCATTGCCATTAGGTAGGGTTGGTTCTGCTAACTACATAAAAATATTGAGCTTCAAAATCTTCAGCTTCTTCCCGAATAAATGTGACCGCTTGCGTTAAAGTTTCCCCCTATATTTAACATTTGGAGAGATCAACGCTTTGGTCAGATTTATTCGGGAGGAGGGAGTGTAGTGTACATAAACAAAAGATTGGCCTCCACTCACATAGTCTCTCTTCAAGACGTGCAAGTTGCGCACATACAGCAGTATAAATTGTACAAAAAGCGACGCTTGGATTGCTATAATTTTCTCATCATCTTCATACACTCTGTCTACTTGAAAACTTGGTACTTCCCCGTGCAGGGCTTGAAGTTCTTGCAGTCTGTCGTGGCTGTGTAAGCTGGCTAAATGTACCGGGGTCTGAGCAGGGGACACTTGGCGGGACACAAAGTCAGCCAGTCCGTGGTCACCATGTTCTCCACAAGCTACCTCTAGCACTGCAATGTAACCATAGCAATTACATGATAACTTTATATTATATATATATATATATATATATATATATATATATATATATATAATGCGATACTGTTGATGTGTAGTATTGAAATATCATTGGCACGACGCGCAAATTTGACGTGCGTTGACGGATACTAACGCTAACTAACGTTTGCCTATATCAAATGAGAAAGCTCTGGTTTACATTTGTGCAGACGTGATATATATTAACGTGACATTGAAGGATGGAAAAGTATTATTGTTGTAAACAATTGCATTCGTTCAAATGATACATCCACCGTTTTGATGCGTATACTGACGCATAGAAAGCTGCGGGTGTTGCCAACTTTGCGCGTCAATTCAAGTCGGTACGCGTCAATTTAAAAACCACGTAAAAGGCTTCATTTGTTTCCATTATTGCAACTTTGTTTATGAGTCAACGTTCGTCAAATTTACGTGTATAAGCTGCGTGTTCCACAAATGTAGGCTTCCTGCGTACCAAAGGCTCTGGCCTACGTTCACAGGCGGTGTTGTGTGATGACTGAGACCAATCAAAAGTACGTAAATCAGAGGAATGAATCAGACCTTGCGCTAAATAGCGTTGCGTAGACTCACATAGCGCTATATAACGAGTGATATGATTGTTTTTACTAATTTCCACGCGTTTGATTGGTCGTTGTCATTTTACAACGCCGCCTGCAAACGTAGGTAACAATATTTCAAACCCAGGAAGGTTCATAAGGTAACAAAACCCGGATTTTAAAATCTGGTTATTGGAATAGGAATATCGTCACTCACGGAAATCTGCTGGATTGTGGTACGGCGGGCAAGGTAATCCTCTAGCTGCAAGGAAGGGCACGAGCCCCTGAGGAGCCCCTCGGTAGATACATCGTCCCTCAGCCACAGTATACAGTTGGTCAAACCTCTCAAAGAGCCTGGCGCTGGGCTGGTGGATCGTGATGACCACCGTGCGACCTCCGCGCGCCAGAAATCTCAGAAGTTCCACACACTGAGCGCACGAGGCGCTGTCAAGCCCGCTACATACAACAAATAATCAATACACAATCACACAGAACATCTAGGACTTAATTATAACTTGTCTCTTCATGTCTAATTAAATATAGTCATGATTGGAGACGTAATAAGTAATTACGGAAGTTATGCCAGTGTATAAGTGATGCTGAATTAAAACAACATGAATATTTATGTTGTACAAGAAAATTACGTTACCCTTTTGAAAATATTCTCTTTTATTTATTTATTTATTTTTTCTTCTTCTTCTTCTTCAATTGTTATTTGGCCGAAAAAGCAATTATAATTACAGATGTTTAAAAAAAACTTGTAATTACAATTGTTTTTCGTTATTCTTCAATTTTAAATTTAAAAATTATTAACTTTGTTTTTCAAAAAACAAATGTTATTTGTCCGATTAACAAATGTAAATTTACAATACGGTTATGCTATGTAGCATAATAACTATGAAGTTTATAGCAAGATTATGGTGTATTACGTAATTTATTTTGTAGTCTTGGGTTCGATAGCAAACGTAGCCTTACACTATGAATAATAATAATAATAAACTTTATTAAGGCGTTGTGAGGGCTTGACAGCCCTATTTTACAAAACCTTGACCAGATATTTAATTTATACAGAGGCTTATTAACAAACGATAATATAATTTTTAAAGGCTACATTATTACAATAACAACAAAAATCAGCACAGTTACACCTCACAATAGATTGAACTGATATATTTTGCAACTATTATCGTTAATAATAAATACTAAAAAAAATCATAAATTTCATAATATTATTCACATTGTTATTTTTAAATAACTGCAATATAATTTCTAAATTAGATAATAAGTATACACTCAAATAAAGATGTCGTTACTTTTCAAACATCGCCCTCAATAACGATATAGTTTTTGATAACTATAAATCATCTAGTGCAATGTTTTAGTTGAAATAAAATATTTCAAATCTTGCTTCATGACACTACAATAACTTCAAACATCACACCCCTTAACCCGCATCATTTATATGATTTTTTTTTTTTACATTTTTGGTGCATTTGTTTCTCTTTTCTTATACTTTTGTGTGTATTTTAATTTTTTCTTATTTTTTAAGCAAAAAGTAACGTTATCGATGTGACGATAATATCATCAATTAAAATTTACGTCGTCAAGGCTGGTTTACGAGCTAGCAGGGGAGGAGTTATTTGTAACGGAACTACAAGTGAAATTTAAATTGTTAAAAACAGATAATTACATTAAATTTGTTAAGGATAGACTAAGTAAAACTGAAGATATCAGCCTGGCCTTCTATAATACCCCTGCATTTAATATTAATAATATTAATGGGTGGAAAGGCCCAAACTGTACAGACAGGCATGTTTTTACCCGTTATGCGGTGCATAGTTTCCACCATGTAATCTGTCAAATTAAAGAATTTCACGAGTGTAATGATAAATGTGTATGTGTATTATGTAGTGGCCTATGTACTAGGTACCACTTACTTCATTGTCCATCTCGGACCCTATCATTAAGTCAATATGCAAAAATGTAGACCTATATAAATATGTATAAGTACACCTTGGTGTTTAATAAATAAATAATAATTAAAATTTTTGTTAATCTACAAGTAAAACCTGCACTGTACAAATTATTCAGTTACATATAAGGCAACAAACCTTCTTCAGTACAAACCAATAACTTGGTTGAAAAAAGTTTAAACAGTAACTTGTTAGTATAAAAGTAATTTCTTCAAAGCGGTTCAGCGGTTCGATTTTTTTATGTTAAAAAAAATTATGTATATCTAACAAATTTATTATAAAAATGTATATGATGTTTTTAGGCAATTCTTTACGTATGAATAATAATATCGATAACTTTTATAAAACTGCTAACCTATTACGAATCTATAACCCAATATCGGTATGGTATTTAAAGCCACATAGACTACATAAAACAACATGTACAGTATTGTGCTTTTTAATGAAAAAACACGAAATGGGATCTTTAAAACTGATGCCAATTTTTACCTGAATGTTAATGTAGCCTCAAGAGAGAGCGTGAAGCAACTGTAAAGTATGTAATTTGCGTGACTATTCATGTTCACTATTCATTCAGAAACACGCAAAAAAATAGTATGGAAATGTTGTGCGGGTTGCATAAATCAAAATTTCTGATCACTGCTACGGGGCTACTGTTATTGGGTTTTAAGACAAACTAATTTAATTTATGTAAATCCCATCAAGTGTTTTGTGATATAAATGCTTCTTATGTTTTTCTCTGGTCTATTTCTTTAAGATAATCGAACCCAAGACTGTTATTTTAAACGTGTAGAGCAAGCAGCCTAAGTTTGCATGTTGCAGGCGTAACTGCAGGTCACTCACGTGGTAGGTTCATCTAGGAACATGATTGGCGGGTTGTTGAGCAGCTCCAGTGCGATGCTGAGTCGTCTTCTCTGACCTCCCGACAACTGACCAGCACGTGTGTCCGCGTGTTCTATCAAGCCAAGGGTCTCCAAGATCTCGTTAATCTGTAAATATAAGACAATCATTTAGAGTTTATCCCACGTATATAAATCTAGTGTTTATGTGTAATTTTTCTTGTTAAATAAGTTTATATATTTAAAATAAGCAAAAAAAAAACAATAATAATATAATAATGCGTATATTATTCTAATAGTTTATGGAAAAATGTTGCATTAAAATTCTAGTGTTGATTTATTACTGCATTTTTTTTTTTTTTTTTTTTTTTTTTTTGCTTATGCGTAAAGTTTACATGTAATATTGTGGTCAAGTTTTTGTAAAGCAGGGCTGTCAAGCCCTCACAACGCCTTAATAAAGTTACTTAATATTATTATATTACTATATATTGTATAAGAGTTAGTCCACTTCTCTACAGGTCAAGCCTAAACGTCTCTCCTACAGTTTTACCTATAGTCTAAGCAACGAACTAAAATATCTGTCATTTTGATTGACAATACCCTGAAAGAGGAATAAAGTAGAGGAGGCTAGACAAAATATAATTAGCTGTATATCATCTCACTCAAGCAGGTAGCTTGCTAGCCATGGTTTTTAACAATAATAAGTTAACCTTTGATACCTAGCTGTCACCTAGCTGATACCTAGTTTGGCGCGGTGTCACTAGACATCAATGCATAAAAAAATAGATAAAAAGGTAGTTATAATAATTAGAAGAATGTGACAATTAAAGACCTAATTCTTGCAAAAACTTAATATTATGATTAAAAGTTGTAAAACGTGTCATTCTTAAATGTTATCATGAAATGCAAATTTTGCAAACCTAGGAAAAAAGTTGGAGATGTATTGTGTTGTCTTTCTTTGTTTTGCAAGCATGTCTGCATCTTAAAACTACATTTTTGTACCTGCACTGTAGTTCGTTGGTCAGAGCTCTCTGTCAAACTATGTGTACACACGCTGTTGTATAAAATTAGAGTAAATAAGACACAAAATAAAACTTTCTATGACAAAAATACCAGCTTTTCCATAAAATATTTAAGTGTACCACGGCCAATGAAAAAGTCACGTACGCACTGAGAAGCGAACTCACGATCTTTCACACAATAAACCAGTCCGCATACCACTGCGCTATACAGGCTCGCTTTTATACCACAAAATATTTCATCTTAAAAAAAAAATAATAAAAAAAAAAAAAAAAAAGAGTCTAATAATAAATGCAGACAAATGAAATCAATCGATATTAGGAAGTCGATTATGCTGGGTCTCTCTCCAGCTCCAAGGAACAATAGGCACTGAAAATAGTTTGATCTTCCAAGAGTGACAAATACAACAATGTTTGACCATAATTGTTGACAACGTCAGGGTCCTATAGAGTGAGCCCACAGCTGTTTTATTGTCTTTAGTAAATGAAGGGTGGTTTCATTTATGTTAAAGTCGACGTCATAAGTGAGCGCTAAATAACATTGGCCGGTATAAAAACATTGGCCGACTCATTTTGCCAGTTTAAAAATACTTCGCAATATTTTTAAGAGCATTGATGCTATTAACAGGTTGAATTAGTTTTTCAAGTATGCAAGACAAATAACAATACCCAAATATAACTAATATTCCACAGAAAATAGCTATAAGCTACGTTTGTCCTATATGCTGAACAATGATATTGATTGCTCAAGAAGAGCATTGAAAAGCATTCAGAATGACGTCATGCGCACACACCTATAAATATGAATGTAAAAGTAACCCCAAGTTTGTGCATGTTATAGTATGTTAGTGTTTTGACTTTTTGTGTCTGTTGATTCACCTTGACGAATACCATGGATATTGTATACCATTGTAGGAAACAGAGAAATAAAGACATTTGCTTTTACCCTGTGTTGCTTTTGTCGAACAAACAGAATATGCTTGTCTATTATTTATAACAAAGAATATTTAGCTCGCAGGGACTCAGTAAGTAGCTTTTTTTTTAAAGTATAAATTTTTGAAATTATGGGCTGTCCGGTGGCGGTCGGAAACATTTAAATAATATATTTATTTGTTAATATATTATTTAATCGCGAACTTATTATGTTTTTTTTTTATTTGTACGCCAAGCAATAATTTACTTTACTGGCTAGCTACTTCACCTGCAGTTATCATTTTTATACTGCCTGGCTAGCTACTTCACCTGTAGTTACTAGTTATCATTATTGTACTACCTGGTTAGCTACTTCACCTGTAGTTACTAGTTATCATTATTGTACTACCTGGCTAACTACTTCACCTGTAGTTACTAGTTATCATTATTGTACTACCTGGCTAACTACTTCACCTGTAGTTACTAGTTATCATTATTGTACTACCTGGTTAGCTACTTCACCTGTAGTTACTAGTTATCATTATTGTACTACCTGGCTAACTACTTCACCTGTAGTTACTAGTTATCATTATTGTACTACCTGGCTAACTACTTCACCTGTAGTTACTAGTTATCATTATTGTACTACCTGGCTAGCTACTTCACCTGTAGTTACTAGTTATCATTATTGTACTACCTGGCTAGCTACTTCACCTGTAGTTACTAGTTATCATTATTGTACTACCTGGCTAACTACTTCACCTGTAGTTACTAGTTATCATTATTGTACTACCTGGCTAACTACTTCACCTGTAGTTACTAGTTATCATTATTGTACTACCTGGCTAGCTACTTCACCTGTAGTTACTAGTTATCATTATTGTACTACCTGGCTAGCTACTTCACCTGTAGTTACTAGTTATCATTATTGTACTACCTGGCTAGCTACTTCACCTGTAGTTACTAGTTATCATTGTACTACCTGGCTAACTACTTCACCTGTAGTTACTAGTTATCATTATTGTACTACCTGGCTAGCTACTTCACCTGTAGTTATCATTATTGTACTACCTGGCTAGCTACTGCAACCTGTAGTTATCATTATTGTACTACCTGGCTAGTTATTTCACCTGTAGTTATCATTGTTATATATTGTACTACCTGGCTAGTTATTTCACCTGTAGTTATCATTGTTATATATTGTACTACCTGGCTAACTACTTCACCTGTAGTTATCATTATTGTACTACCTGGCTAACTACTTCACCTGTAGTTATCATTATTGTACTACCTGGCTAGCTACTGCAACCTGTAGTTATCATTATTGTACTACCTGGCTAGTTATTTCACCTGTAGTTATCATTGTTATATATTGTACTACCTGGCTAACTACTTCACCTGTAGTTATCATACAAGTTTTAGTGACTTCAGTTTTCACTACACAGGTGTTTTCTCAGCAAATAGTGGACATTTTCATTTGTTTGATAAACGTATAGTAATGCAATGAGGCGGGATAAAGTTAAATAAGAAATAAGAATAGTGCATTTTGCTGCAGCAGTAACGTTTTCATACAGAAATAAATAAGATTACTTTCAACGTTATGATGAATTGGTCCTATCAAAAATATAATTTATTTACAGTTTATGTGTGGATGATAATTAAAATATAATTGATATCGTTAAATCAGTCAGTAGAATTAAAAATAATAATAATACAGCAGTAATACAGTTTTTTTTTATACTATAATTTTAAACTACATTTTTTGTACCTGTACTTTAGTTGGTTGGTCAGACTATAACTCTTCAGTACAAACCAATAACTGAATTGGAAAAAGTTTAAACAGTAACTTGTTAGTATAAACGTTATTTCTTCAGTGTTAATAGTTGGCTCTGCACATCTTAAAAAACTTTGTTTCCATATTATCTAACAAATTTATTATAAAACAGTCTGAATATAACTTTTTTTAGTTATTTTTTTCCACATGGAAAGAATAAATGAGGTTAACTATGCTGTATTTATGTTAATATATAGCATAAAATATGCTAAATTATAAAAAAAAAATATTACAACTTAATATTTATGCTATGTAACATGTAGTTATTATGCAGTATAGCATAAATTATGCTGTATTAAACAAATTGTACTGAAAATGAGCTAGCATAACTATTAGTTGTTTTTTTTTGTCCGTGTATGTGCTATGTAAAATGCGATCCGATTGATTCCCCTAATGAGGAAGGTGAATTCTTTTTAACCCCCACTTTTTATGATATTTTTGAAAAGATCGTTAAAAAATTTTGAAGCAATATTTTTCTTATAGAAAGATTGGAGCATGGGAAGTATTTTTAATTAATTTTTGAAAATCAACCTAAAAAGCTCTGTGACGTCATCAATCGGGCATTTATTTCGGAAAGTATTGACAGTAGAAGGTTCAGTAGCCAGTTTATTGAAATCCTTTAGGACGAGCTGATTTCATTAAACTGGTTACTGAACCTCGAACGATTAGTATTTGCCGAGAAAAAAGTGGAATGATGACGTCACAGGCTTTCTAGACCAATTTCAAAGATTAATTAAAAATACTTCGCATGTGCTCCAATCGTCCTAAGAAAAAATACCGCTTCAAATTTTTTTAAAGCTCTTTCCATTAATATCATCAACTCAACAAAAAAAACTTCAATTCACCTTCCTCATTCAAAGTATAGGCTTTACTGTATAAAAAAGCACGTGACACTAAATACATGTTTAGGTTTAAGTCATGCAACATGCAACTCTATAACCATGTCAGCCAAAGGGGAAATAGCAAAGTGCATCAGTTTAAGTCGTTAACTATTACGTTAACAGGTTATTGTGTTAATATAGATTAACAACATTGCAAAAATTAACGTTATAGTTATAGATTAACAAAAATTGAAGTGAACATAGAGATAACTATCTATAACGTTACTTTTTGAAAGAAATTTTTACTTTATACTGACTAAAAAAAATCAACCTCGTCAGGTTAGAAAAATAATAAATAAAATTAACCTTTTATTTATTTATTTAAATATAAATAAATGATTAAATTTATGAATAATAATAAAAAATATATATCGTCTTAAGAAATCAGTTGAAATTATAGTTAACGTAAGTCAACGTTAAAGGTAACGTTGTAGATGGGGAAAAATTAGAGTTATCGTTAAGGTTATAGTTGTATATGAAATTAACTTAACGTTAGCGTTATAGAAAATTCAGGTAACGAATACAGTTCTCAATTAAAGTCTTTTGTTATAACACTTATAAAAATATTTCAGTAAATTTATAGCATTAAACTATTTATTATATATGAAAATTAAAAATTATCAATATGCATTTCTTTAAAAATAATATATAAATTATTTTAATATAATGAGGTTATTGTTATAAAAATTGTAACTGACTGTACTGTAAAACAGTTGGGTTAAATTGAGAAGTTGTACGCCTGATTTCGCCCAATAAAAAGCCGTTAATTTTTATTATTACAACACTGAAGGACATTGTGTTATTGATGCAACGCCGCCTGCAAGGTAGGCAACTTTTTCAGAGGCTGTGTCACGCAGAAAGCCTAAATTTGTATATAGTATAAGAACGAACTTCTCTCGGTAAGTTTCTATTGAAATATTACTATTAGAAATAAGCACAATAATCTATACAGCCTTGGTTACGTAAGTAAGTAAGAATACATTTGTATGTATGTAAGCTCTTTAATATTGAACATGGTTTTGCTTTGTTTACATTGCAGTACTACAGTTTGTGGAATAAGAAATGTTTTCTTGCAGACACAATTATTGTCATATAATTTATTTAGCCTATACACTGCGTATATACTATATTATACACACACACACACACATACATATATATATATATATATATATATATATATATATATATATATATATATATATATATATATATATATATATGTATATTATATATATAAATAATATTATATATATTATATATATAGTATGGCAAGCAAAAACAACAACAAACAAAACGGGAAGAAACTTTTTATTATTATTATTATTATTAATTGCCAATTTGCCGCTTCCGTAAAATTCAAATAAAGGGTAAAAGACATATTTTAACGTATTTGAAACCAATAAAACTTTTTGCAAACTTTTCATGTCTTATTGTATATAAGTAAGTGTTAAAATTTGCATCAGGTTGCTCAATTTTCGCGACACAAGAGATAAGAATATTTGACATCGTTTGACCTAGTCTCTCTGTGCACGTCCTTGACTCTCTCTCTCTTTCTCTCTCTCTGTGTACAGGCTCGATCAATATCTCTCTCTCTCTCTCTCTCTCTCTCTCTCTCTCTCTCTCTCTCTGTTATATAAGTTAACTTGTTTGCTCTCTACAGCCGAGCATGGCTAGGCAGTCAGCCACTGCTATTGTTATTCAACAATGTTGTCTTTCTAGCTTTGTTATCACCAATAATCGATATTAACGCCTCGTGCCAACCAGCCTGATAAAATAATAAAATCTTTTTTTTTTTTTTACATACTGTTATTTTTTCCTCCCCCGTCCACCGTTCTATATAAAACTTGAAATGAAAGACTTTGTAATTTAAAAACTCTTTATATATAAAACTCTTTAATTTAAAAAAAGTTTTTTTCCTTTCTTTATAAATTATATATTGTACAAAGAAGATTCTACATAAAAACGAGATATAAATATTTTAGTTTGCCTTTCTCTGTTCTTATATTATTATGTCTCTGTTAGTACAAAATATGACTTTATAACTATATAGCTTTTTGTTAACAGTGTTTACTATAAATAGAGATACAAAATATATTGTAAAATACGCAGTGTATAGGCGCTATATATATATATATATATGTTAGCATCAAAACCCGAAATTGACCCAAACTAGGTATTTTTGCTCATTTCGGCTTTTATTTAGTCGCTTTTTGCCAAAAACCGGAATGCCAGTTTATTTCGGCTTTTGGTCACGAAATTTTGATCCATACTAGTTTTGAGCATTTCGCAAAAAGCAAAACCCGGTGTAAACATTTATATCTAGTTTTGGTCTTTGAATTTTGACCAGAACTAGTTGTGGTCAAAATAGAAAAATCAAAAGCCGAAAAATGAACATTTCTCAACTCAATTATTTGATGTAAGAATGAGAGAGAGAGAGAGAGAGAGAGAGAGAGAGAGAGAGAGAGAGAGAGAGAGAGAGAGAGAGAGAGAAGCAACTCCTGACACTAGTATGTACAAATTTCATTAGAAAACGTTTACAATGTGCGACATAATAGTTTTGCAAAGACTATAAAGTAAACTTTGAAAACTTATCATAATGGGTAACTTAAACTTACGTAAAGTAAAATACAAATAAAGACATAAAACGTAACTGAAACTTTCGTAACAAGTTTTCATGGGCTTTAGGAACAAAATATTACAGTCAAGGGAAGGGGTGCAAAATCTTAACGTTTAAAATGCAAAGGGATTTAATTATATTTGAAAACTCATTTTGTCAGGTAAGTCTGCTAAAATTTTTAGTGTAGGTCACCCTTAATTAAGGACGCAATGAACACTATGCCCCTAATTCATTAAATATTTTATACTGTCGTAAAACACGTAAAATTATGTCTAGTATTCCTCACTCAAATATTTCTAACCTCAGTGCAGTTAGTTTTTTTTTTTTTTTTTTTTTTTTTTTCATAAACACGTTAAAAATGGCCCTGCAATGCTAAAGAATAGAAAATTAGGAAAAACTAGAAACTAAAACAGCTTTTTCAGCACGCCTCACCCATAAACTTTACTATAGAAACTTTTTTATTTGGACTCAATATATAGTTTTAAATTTCTCATCAAAAATACAAAACTGCATGCTGACTCGGAGACGAAAGAAATAATAATACAGAAAGAAAAAGAAAGAAAAGGAGAAGCGAAAAAGAAAGGCTTAAAATATGTTAAAATGAATCCTTCCTTTAATTTTTCCAGATACAGTAGTTTTGTCACAAATCGCAAAACCGCAAAAAATAATAATAATAATAATAATAAAATGAAAAAAAAATAACAAAAAAATAATAAGATGAAAAAAGTCTCCTCATGAGCGTAATTAGGAGTCCCGTGCCTTTCTCTAGCGCGCCTCTGATTGTCATCACCGGTAAGAAACATTGCAATATCTCGTCAGTAAACTTGTTTTCTCAGTGTAGCTTGCAGAGAGAACATCAATGGACGTCAAATGTGTAAGTTGTGAAGTAAGAGGTGAAGATGTTACGTAACATTGATGGAGATCAATACTTCAATGTAAGACATACATATGTACATATACGTACAGCTAGTTATTTTAAAATTGGGACTCAAACTTGCTGAAATAAAAGGTTTAGACGATTTAATATTGTGCCAAATTAGTATATTTGGTATATTTTATTGAAACCCTTTAAACCAAAGAAACAGTAAGATTTTTGGTGTAAAGGGTGTAAAAGGTTTAAATAAAATATACCGAATACAACGAATATACTAATTTGGCACAATATTTAGTATAATTATTTAATATACTCTTTAATCTTTTTTTTTTTTTTTTTTCAGCAGGGCAAAGGATTTTAGCTGAGTACCGATACAAGTTGATGCATAACAATAAACGAGAGGTGTTAATTGTTGCACTTGTTGTGCAGCATTACCATCTTGCTCCAACCTTTTACTTGACTTCTATCAAAGCACAATAAAATATGCTCGCCCACCTATTGTTCCTTCTCTTTGGTTTGCATGATGTTTACTGATCGCCTTACGCTTCCTGTCTTGACCAAGACGATCATCACAACATGATACAAGTCAATTAAAAGACAGACAAGTGAACATCTCTCTTATTATTATGCATCAACTTGTATTGATGGTGAAATACGTAAAGTCCCAATTTTAAGAAAGTTCGCTGTACGTACAGCTCTGTCTAAAAGTTTAAGAACAGGGCAGCGGCGGTCGCAGTGTTTTCTCATAAAGATAACATACTGTGATTGCGGGTTGCTTATGCAACTTGTTCTCAAACTTTTGGCCAAAGCTGTACATCGCGTGCCGGTACTAGATGTAGCCTGCCTGATGGTATCTGAACCTTGAGATTGTGTTTTATGGAGATCGAGGATGACTTAAAGTGTGCCACACCCTCCTATCAAACAATCGGACACATGCACTCTCAGCTCAATTACTTTCCAATATATTATCCACACCTCCATACCAGACACACTTTTGTATATATCCTCAATTAAAACGATTAAAAATCTTTGTGTTGATTGCACAAGAAAAGTTGAAATTTCTTTTAATTTTCTCAAATATTTTCCACGGGGACTCAGACTTAATTTCTCTCTCTCTCTCTCTCTCTCTCTCTCTCTCTCTCTCTCTCTCTCTCTCTCTCTCTCTCTCTCTCTCTCTCTCTCTCTCTCTCTCTCTCTCTCCCAGGCCACTCACTATATTCTCGTCAAAGTTTTCTAAGCTTAAAGCTTAAGCTTGTTTCTTCTATAGAAAACATAAATGTCACTTTACATTTTACATGAGATGAACAATTTTCCACTAAGATTCTTCAAAATATTAAAAGACTTCCATTTTTTTAACAATTAAATACTTCTTATCGGTGATGACGTAACTCAAATTTGAAATGCGCTATTAAAAGGCGCGGGACCTCTATAATTTAACATTATACGCCTTATGAGGATTTTTTTCCTTGTTTTTGAGAAAACTGCTACACGAATACAAAAAAATAATAATAAATACATCAATGAGGGATGCTATATTTGCATTCACGGAATCATGTTTTAAAATTTGTTCAGTTACATAGAATTAACTCTTCTCACTACAAACTCAAACCAATAACTTGGTAGACAAAAATTTTAACAGTACTTGTTAGTATAAACGTTATTTCTTCAGCGGTAAATAGTTAGCTCTGCACTTCTGCACATCTTAAAAAACTTTGTAAATATCTAACACACGTACGTTTTTTTCAGTCAATAATTGTGTGTGTGTGTATGTTTATGTGTGTGTTTGTTTGTATATATATATATATATATATATATATATATATATATATATATATATATATATATATATATATATATATATATATATATATATATATATATATATAATATACATTATTACAAATTTGTTACCAATGATAACTTATTAAGATACAAATCACTCAAAAAAAGTGTGTGCATTACATCAGTTACGAATCCTAACTCATTTGATTGAGATAAACACTACTTATTATGAGCAGCTAAAATAATGTATTTTAATAAATTGTTAACAATAGCTAATTTAAGTTGTTTTCGGCTAATTTAAGTTATAGCTATTGTTAAAAATTTGCAAAATTGTATTATTTTAGCTGCTCATAATAGCTCAAAAGTGTTTATCTCAAATAAGGTAGGATTCGTAACAACTGAAGTAATTTCAGATTCAGAAAGGGATTTATTTCAAAAAACACAGTACAAACACAATACATAGTTGGGCACAGTACAATCAAGACATCGGCCTTCTCTCCCCTGGGTTAAAAAAAAATGGAAAACACAAATAAAAATACATAGAATAAATGCACATGAAAACACACTCATAATCCTAGGTTTAAATCAGACTGAGTTCACAAAAATCTACACAATTATTACTGCAAAAGAAATTTACAAAGTTTTTTTTTTTTTTTCGTTGTTTCGTTGTTGCATTTTTTTTTCTGAGTGGTAGTATCACTAGTCTCGTACATACTTTATAAACTATTGGTGGAAATCTTTAAAGACACTCGGCCCGCTGAGTTACAATTGTTATTGTACTGTAATAAAACTGACGTCACGTCTGCAAAAAGTTGCCTACTTTATACTGTTTTTTAACCCCATGAAGTTTGTGTATATAACACGCACGAGTAATCACTTTACTTAAGTAATCCTTTTACTTTGCAACAAAAAAGGAAGCACTGATTTATTAAAATAATAATTACAATATCTCAAATACTCTTAATTTATGTATATTAATTGTGTGTATGTGTGCATAAAAAGCAAGAAAGTGCGCTTCGACGCCATACTGGAGCAATAAATATCAGTGCTCATCAAAATAAACGTCGATTTTGGCTACTTTCTTTGAGAAATCGCGGTTAATTTTTTTTTTATAATTTTTTTTCGTTCACCTAAAAAAACTTCATTCAACCTAATAACATAGCTAATTCTCTCCAAATTATTGATATAGTTATAATTAAACTGGCAAAATGTGTCGTTTTTTTTCATAATAATATTATGAGAGTAGTGTGGTGTTGACTTTAAAGTATAAGTTCACTGGTTACAACATTGCTTCTTTAATGTTAGATATTGAGAAGAACTGTTCATTGACTCACATATGATGACCCAAAGCTCCATGGTAGCACCTTAAACTTGCGCTCATCCTGCAAGATATGCAAAATACTACATTTTCTATAGTTAAGCCGTAACCATGATGTAAAAGAACGAGAAGAGTTGCATATCTTGCAGGATGATCTCGAGTTTGCGGGCCTACGGAAGGGCTTTGGGTCATCATATTATGTGAGTTTATGAACAGTTCTTCTCATTATATAACATTGAAGAAGCCATGTTGCAAACACTGAACTTACTATTTAACCGTACTTACCTTATATAGAACTGTAATAATAAGATGAAAGCAAGTGTTTTGGTTTTCTCATTCATGTACCTGTAAATCCATAGCCTTGGCACTGGGGCCTGCTTACCTCCCCCTAACTTCATTCATAACTCATGAACAATTATAATAATTGTCCTAATATGCAGATATTACTAATATAATATTGTACTGTACCTGTAAATCCATAGCCTTGGCACTGAGGGCCTGCCTTCCTCCCCCTAACTTCAGTCTTGCGGCATAGCTCATGGACTCCCTGGCAGTAAGCAGCGGCCTCAGCTCGTTCTCTTGCATGATGTAACACGCTTGTCTGCTGAAGCGACGAGCCTCGCGGTGCACACCGTTCACCAGCACGTCGCCACTCACACCCAGCTCTCTGTATACAACACACAAAAACACATCATTAGATTTTGTGGTGTAAAGTATAGTGAATCTCATTAACAATGATTGGATGACCAACAAAATAAGATACATTCATTGGTTAATCTTGTTTTTTGAGCCGATAAAAGTGAGTCGCATGTTGAGCATGGAACTTTTTTTTTTTGTGAAGTTTCGTTCATTGTTATCAGGTCTAAAATTCTAAACGATGAAATAACAATGATGAACCATACATATAAACGTATAGTAAACATTTAATGACGTCATGATCAGACGTTTTTAACAAAGGAAATATTTTCGAATTTGGCTCAAGAGTTTCGTGTGTAGTTTATAGAACGAACTTACTAAAATACTTTCAAGAAACACCTTTTAAAAAGATATTATGGGCTGTTCAAAATGACGAATAAATTTGCGTAACTTTCACGAAAGAGTTCAAATATTATTGATTGTCATATCTTCAGGTATAAGAATTACGTCAATTTAAGCGTCATTGTAAACACACTTTTTTTTTTTTTTTTTTTTTTTTTTTTTTTTTTTTTTTACGCCGGAAAAATGTCAACATTTCAGACACAATTTTTTATATTCTTTTATCTTCTGTTTTTGTTATTTAAAAAAGAAGCAAAAAAATGACAAGCTTTTATATTAAACTTTAAAAAAAAAAATCTTTAATTTTAATCCAACCTTTCAAAATATGATTCTGTGTAAAACAAAGTAAAATGAGAGAGAGAGAGAGAGAGAGAGAGAGAGAGAGAGAGAGAGAGAGAGAGAGAGAGGGGGGGGGGGGGGGGGGGGAGAACGAAAGAGAATGTTCTGGTATACCGTGCAAACAAAAAATTTGATATTTTAAAAAAGTGCTACTTGAAAGGATTTTAGTGAAAAAAAATCTCTTTCAGTGACAGTTTGTAGTCATTTCAAAAAGAGGATCCTTGACTTTTAAAAACAAAATCCCATATTACATATAAAGATACTAAAATTGTCTTTATGATAAATAAGAAAAGTTAAAAAAAAAAATTACTAACATAAGTACATATAAATCCACATAATGCAAAGTTATTTTACTGAAAAATTAATTTCTATTTGCTTATGGTAATATGATAGACAAATTGCATGCTATTTCTTTATAGCCTTAAAAAATAATCTAGGAAAAATAAATAATATTGGTGTATACAAATTTTCTTAAAAAATGCTACTTCATATTTAAAATATTTTTTAAAATTCACATTTTATTTGAAATAAAGACGCTGGACGCTGGCCATTACGCCAAAAGACGATTCGCTTTTTTTTTTTTTTTTTTAATTGTTGAAATCGTTCTAACAAGTTTGAACCCATTGAACATTTTTTTTTCCATGGGCCGATTTTTTTTTTTTTTTTTTTTTTTTAAGCTGTTGGAGAAAATACAGATCATTAAAAAAATCGATGCAATCAGATAGAGATTTCAGATAACAGTTAAATACATGGTGTAGCCATATGACATTATAGAAATTAATTATATATATATATATATATATATATATATATATATATATATATATATATATATATATATATATATATATATATATATATATATATATATATATATATATATATACACACACACACACAGAGACATATATTCTCCCTCCCCCGTGCGATACCGTGCGATATACTAAAGCTACTTCACTTACGTGTAACCTGCCAAAATATTGAGAAGTGTAGATTTGCCCGCGCCGGACGGTCCAAGAATAGCAGTCAGCTGTCCAGCCTGGAAATCTCCAGAAACTCCATGCAGAATCTGCTTCATTTCTAAAACATACGTGTGACCTATATTATCATCATGTATAATATAAACACAATACACCGCACTCTATTTCACATTGGCTTATATATACATCAGCATTGAGTGATCTACTTTACTTTGCTCGTATACTGTGGGATCGATATATATAGGGTGTATATGCATGACGTCATACTGAATGCACTTCGGCGCCATACTGGCGCAATGAAAAACATTTGCTATATTATTTAGTATCGTCAGTCTACGACTTTTTTAAAATTATTTCAGTGTCGTCACTTTTAACCACGTATTTGTGCAGCTCTCAAAATGACAAACATATTTAGGGAACGGATTTTCAGTTGCAAATGTCTGCTTGCGCCTGCAAGTTTGGTTGCTCCTCATACCGCACAACAATTTACTAAATATTTATAAATTTTGGTTCATTCCAGGTATTACAGATAGATAGGAAATATTTTACAAATTGATAATAAGATGTGCAGCAGGAAAAGTATATAGCTGCTGTTTTTGCAGGCGCAAGCAGACATTTGCAACTGAAAATTCGGTCCCTAAACATATTTCTCTTTTGTCAAACACATTTTCTTATTTTTGCGGACCCCTTACTCACTCTATAATGCTCAAAAAAGCGTTAAAAATTGCGAAAATTGAAGGACATTTTCTGGTCCAATTTTTGTATTTTTATCTCAATTTGTTCCATTTTTTTCGATTTTCTATTGAATTACCTTATCTCCACTGTAATGTGTACTGCCACCGAACAGGCATTATTGTTATTTTATTTATCTTGCCAACTTAAAAACCACATTCCACCTGTTATTATATCATCAATACTCTCAAAAAATTTACTGAGTAATTTTAAATATTGCATAGAGCTTTTAGAATTGCCAAATGAGCCATTTTCTCACACCAGCTCATGTTATTTAGTGATTACATATGGCGTCAACTTTTATATAGCAACCACCCTATAGCAAGAAGATTCAATATGTATCTAAAATTGTGTGTTTTATTGTTCAACCACGCCATGCACAGTTTGAAAAAAATATTGACCACTTGTTTTTTTTCTATTTGCAGTTTAAAGAGGAAGTTTAGGGTTAACAATACGGCTTCTTCAATGTTAGATAATAAGAAGAACTGTGCATAAACTCACATATATGATGAACCAAAGCCCTTCCGTAGCCCCGCACACTTATGATCATCCTGCAAGATAATATGCAACTTTATTGTCCCGTATCTTTTACGTCATAGTTACAGCTTTACTATATAGGGTGTATCCTCATGACGTCATATTTTGTTGCGCTTGGAGGCCATACTGGAGTAGTGAACAACATTGCTCAGTATAGTACAAACTTGGTTTTGGGCTATTTTCTTAAAGAAATCGGTTTATTCTTTGGTTATTATTATTTTACTCACATACTTGAGATACTAATACAACCTATTAACAACATTAATGCTCTCATAAATATTGCATAGTATGTTTTTAAACTAGCAAAATGAATTATTTTCCTATGCTGCCCATGTTATTGAGTAATCCAACATGGCGTTGACTTTAACATGAATGCATACACCCTATAGAAAACGTTGTAGCAGGTTGCATATCTCGCAGGATGAGCGCAAGTTTGCGGGGCTACGGAAGGTCTTTGGGGGAATCATTTGTGAGTCAATGAACAGTTCTTCTCATTATCTAACATTGAAGAAGCCATCTTGTGACCACTGAACTTATAACTCTTTAAGGTGGTGGGGGACCGACTTGGACCGGAAATCGCTAAAAGAACAACTACATTTTCCCAATAATTTTTTGTACATGATTTAGTTCCAATAAAACAAACACTATAATTTTCAAATAAAACAAAGTAAATTTAAAATATTTTTTTTTATACCAAAAAAATTTTTAATTATATTTTTAATTGTAAAAAAGTTTCTAATTTGACTAAAATTTCCCGCTCAAATTTGAATTTCCACATTTACATGTTATCTTTAAAGTGTAATAACTTAAATATTTGATCGTGTTTTCACATGTTTGACATAACTAAATTTTTAAGTAACATTTCTTCTTTACTTTGTGTTATTTATTATTATTCGCAACCGTCCTAGTTTGCGAGATAACAGTCGGTCACCTACCCCCTTAAAACAAAAACAATGTTTACTGCCAAGATATTGCCAATGTTCAATATCCTAGCTGGCATGCAGTTTTGTATGTTGTTATTATAGACGAGAATTATAAAACTAATTATACACTTTGTTTGTACGTTGTGATTCATTACATCGTAATGCTTGCTGCTCAAGTATTTGTTACTATTTGTGTGTGCAGGTAACATTGAGATGCAGATGACTATGTAATACAGCTAAAGCAGTAAGCAAACATGTCATACATTCACTCAAAACTCAAATAAAGAGTGCATTACTTTAGTTACGAATCCTAACTTATTTGAGATATAAACTTTTGAGTTATTATGAGTAGAATCCGGAAAAAAGTTTTTATTTTTTACAAAAAAAAAAAAAAAAAAAAAAAAAAAAAACTTAAAAAAAGCAAGTATTTGGCTAAAAAAAAAAAAGCACGAAAAGAAGCAAAAAGCACGAAAAAGTGAAAAACAAAGCATTTATAAAAATAGTAATTTATGAGCAGCTAAAATAATGCATTTTAGTAAATTATTAACAATAGCTGTTTTAAGTTGTTTTCAGCTATTTTATGTTGAAATAGCTATTGTTAATAATTTGTTAAAATACATTATTTTAGCTGCTCATAATAACTCAAAAGTGTTTATCTCAAATAAGTTAGGATTTGTAACTGAGGTAATGTACACTTTTTTTTAGAGTGATTCTCTCGTATTGATTATTTATGTCGCGTATTTGATTTGCTTGTTTGTTTACCAGTAAGTAAATAAACACCTATACTGTAACTTATTTTGAAGACAAATGTAAATAAATAAAATGTATTTTCTTGCGCTTAATTAATTTTTTTTTCTTTTTATATACTTGACTATAGAGTATGTCATGCCGGAAATGCGCTTGAACGCCATACTGGAGCAATGAATAACATGGCTCAGCATAGGATAAAATTCGTTTTTAAATAATTTCTTTCAAAAATCAGATATTTATTCATACACTTAAAAGACAACCTGTTTACAACGTCAATGCTCTCAAAAATATTTGGCTATATTTATTTTTTAAATAGCTAAATATGTCATTTTTTTCATACCCAGCCCGTGGTATTTAGTGCTCACGTATGGCGTCGAATTTCAAGAATGCAACCACCCTATAAATTTTGAAATACAAAGAAAATTTTGGATTTTAACGAAGATGAAATAATTAACATATAATGTTATGTATGTGTGTGTGTACATGTATTAATATATATATATATATATATATATATATATATATATATATATATTATATATATATTATATATATACTGTATAGCTAGGGTGGTAGCATTCATATTAAAGTTGACGCCATATGTGAGCACTAAATAACATGGGCTGGTATGGGAAAATGACACATTTTGCCACTCTATAAACCCTTTGCAATATTTTTAGAACATTGATAGAACTGTTAACAGTTTGAATTAGGGCTTCAAGTGAATATTATGCAAGAAAATAAATAAATAGAGAGAGAGAGAGAGAGAGAGAGAGAGAGAGAGAGAGAGAGAGAGAGAGAGAGAGAGAGAGAGAGAGAGAGAGAGAGAGAGAGAGAGAGAGAGAGAAAAGAAAAGAAAAGAAAAGAAAAGAAAAGAAAAGAAAAGAAAAGAAAAGAAAAGAAAAGAAAAGAAAAGAAAAGAAAAGAAAAGAAAAGAAAAGAAAAGAAAAGAAAAGAAAAGAAAAGAAAAGAAAAGAAAAGAAAAGAAAAGAAAAGAAAAGAAAAGAAAAGAAAAGAAAAGAAAAGAAAAGAAAAGAAAAGAAAAGAAAAGAAAAGAAAAGAGAAAAAGAAAACGGTCAAAAAGGACGTTATTGTCCTATATTGAGCAATGTTATCAATAGCTCAAGTATGGCGTCGAAGCGCACTCTCGCTCTTTCCCATGCTCGGCACGTGATACGACGGTAGAGTTGTCAGTCAGACAGACAATATAGACGTAATGCCGGCCTAATGTTAAATTATTGTAACCAAATCAAATGATTTCTGTGCGAAGCCCGTCAGTTTGTCAGTGAGATTAGCAATACTGTATACATTGTCTTCAAGTTTATTAGTCTTCGCACGTACAGTACCTGATGTTAAATATTTTTGTCCTTGCAGTCGAGTCTTCAAATACAAAACAAATCACTTTGTTTATTATTGCTTTACTTTCTGTGTTAAATACACAATACCAAAATTATGTTGCCAAACACAAGCAAAATCTTTAAAAATAATAATAACTCAAATTTGATTTTGTCTTCTTTCTCTCTCTCTCTCTCCCTCTCTCTTTTAGTAAGTTGCAAAAATTGTGCTAAAGAGGAAGTTCAGGGGTGGTTACAACATGGCTTCTTCAATGTTAATGAGAAGAACTGTTCATAAACTAACATAATATTATTATTCTGTTCATTTTATCATGCAAAATGTATATGAGAGCGTATAATAATAGCATCTATTTTTATATAGGGTGTATGCACATGACGTCATATTTAATGTGCTTAAATGTTATTCTGAAATAATAAACAACATTGCTCAGCATAGGACAAACTTCGGTTTGCTTTGGAAAATCGGTTAATTTTTTGTTGTTGTTATTTATCTCACATTTACTTGAGATACTGATTCAAATATCCTCAAAAATTACTTATAGTATTTTTAAACTAGCAAAATGAGCCATTTTCCTATGCGGTCCATGTTATTGAGTGATCCAACATGGCGTTGATTTTAACATGAATGCATACACCCTATAAACATAAAAATGAACACATTATTTATGTTATATATAAATGTATTTTAACTATTTTTATATTGCATGTGTGTGTCTGTCTATATAATATATATATATATATATATATATATATATATATATATATATATATATATATATATATATATATATATATATACATATATATATATATATATATATATATATATATATATATATATATGTATATATATATATATATATATATATATATATATATATATATATATATATATATATATATATATATTTGTGTGTGTGTGTGGTGTGTGTGTCTATATGTCTATATGCATCTGTGTGTGTATGTGTAAGTATAGTATACTGTATGTATATATAATGACATAATGCTCGGTATTAATGATAATACTCACGCATACAACGCTCGCTTATCACCAAGTACGTCACATTTGAAATGGTAATTAAATATCATCAACATTGCATACAAATACCAAAATCAATACACATGAGAGCAAATCAAAAACACTATACCATTATTTTGGCACTTAATATTTTTTGTTTTGAACTAGGAAAATTATACTTTGTGTGTGTGTGCATGTATATATGTATATATATATATATATATATATATATATATATATATATATATATATATATATATATATATATATATATATATATATATATATATATAATATATACACACACACACACACACACACACACAGTATAACAAAAATACTTATAATAAGCAAGTAATATTAACACTTAATAAATATATAAAAATATTAATATTTCAGTAGTTATTACAATAAATACAAAGATATAGAGAAGATGTAGCTAAAAAGTTAATTAGAACGGCAATAATTAAGACGCGCAGTTCTATGATTTATCTAAGTCAATTTGATAGTAAATCGATCGTTAGTAATAGTGACCCACTTATATTATCTGGATCACTTCTTACTACATATATATGCGTTCAATTATAAACTTTGTGTTTATCTAGTGTCTGCTAGAACTCAATCTCACTGCAAATCATACTGCATAGATAATGTAAGCAAATTGCAGTTTTTGCATTCGCTGATTTTACAAGATCGCAAAAAATTATACTCATGGAAATTGCAAATAACATATTTTATGCTGTAATTTTGTCATTTTAGCATGAATTATGGTAAATTAGAATAACATAAATAATTATGCTGTACAACATAATATTTATGCTATGTAATATAGTAGTTATTATGAAGTATAACATAAATTATGCTGTATTGAACAAATTGTGCTGAAAATGAGCTAGCATAATTATTTACATTGTTATTTTTATCTGTGCTCATGGTAAAACTGAATATCTTTCTAAATATCATTTAAATATCTTTCTAGACAGAGAGAGAGAGCAAGAGAGAGAGAGAGAGAGAGAGAGAGAACGTAAAAATATATAATATATATTCCGTATATCAAAACGTGAAAATATAGCGGAAATCAAGAACCCAAAATTTGAAAAAGACAAAAGAAATTCGTTAACACTGTTATCACTATATTATATACTTTACAGTATCTATTATATTTTTATATCTTGCTTTTATTTATTTAGAGTTAGAAATGTACGTATATGATTCGCATCACCAAGCAATATGTATAAGACAATGTAGAAATCATTGTCTATCTATTGATGCTATCTATTGATGCTATATGACAAAGTTACTGCGGGATTTAACTTAAACTAAAGCTTTTTTTTAAGCAATAACCTTGATTTTGACTGAAAACTGAAACATATTTTTGATATGATATGATATTAGGATGAAATAAATAAATCAAGAATTTTGAAAATGTGAAATTTTGCACACCGATATTTTTGGATAACATATCTTCAAAATTGTAAATTAATTGATAATATTGAAACTAAAAGTTTTTGTTTATATCACATACAATTGAAAGTATTAATAATTACATTAATTACATTTGATCTACAATAGACGTTTGTGTATAGGAAAAAAATTTATTGGCTCTACTTATTTTTGTGCTGTCATAGAATATTGAGGAAAAAAAGTTTTTAACACTTTTCTAACCAGCATTAATTTCTTGGCTTGTTACTTTCACTCACTCACTCAATAATTTTTTTTTTTTTTTTTTTTTTTTTTTGCTGAAGCTCACGTCTTATTTAGTGTGGTCTCTTGAAGAGGACACACCATAAAACGTGGACGTGTAAAAATAAAATATACCCACTTTAATTCGTCCTGGTTGCGGCAAAAGGCCTCATCTCCAGTGATCAGCATTTCATTCAAGGCCTTATCTCCAGTCCAAACGTTATGACATAATCAATATAGATAAGGTCTTTGTAAAATTGCTGATCTATGGAGATGTGACGCGACTAGAACGATAGCAATATAGTATACATACACCAACCAATATATTATTGGTTTTGCTATAGTGTGACCAACCAACTAAAATATCTGTCAATTTGATTGACAATACTCTGAAAGTGGTATAGAGTAGAGGAGGCTAGACAAAATATAATTAGGTGTATATCATGCATCTCACTGAAGCTTGCAAGCCATGGTTTTAACAATGAGTTAGCCTTTGATACCTAGCTGTCACAAAGTATAGGCTCGGTGTCACTAGCCATCAATGCATAAAAATTAAATAAACAAATTAATTAAGAAAATACGTAAATGAAGACTAAATTCTTGCAGGAACTTATTATTATGTTTGAAAGTTTATGAAAACGTGTCATTCTTAAATTTTATCATGAAATGCAAATTTTGCAAACCAAGAAAAAAATATGAAGACATATCTCTCTTTGTTTTGCAATCATGGCTGCATGTTAAAACTATATTTTTGTACCTGCACTTTTGTTCGTTGGTCACACTCATAGTAAAAAATATATATACCGAAGAGAGAGAGAGAGAGAGAGAGAGAGAGAGAGAGAGAGAAGTGCATTCCAAGAAACACTCAATGAATTTCTCTTAGAAATTAAATTTACTGTAATAATAGAATATATAATAAATAAATAAAAAATCTCCAAATAATGAAGAAAATGCTTTTGATACCATTAATTTTTAATTTCTATTATATAGACCGGTTGCACTCATATTTAAGAGCCACCATTTTGTTGGTCAGGAATACATAGGCCAGCATAGGAAAAATTTAAATTTTTTTTTAATAGCAAAAGAAGCTTGAAACCTCAATCAAAGCCTCATTTTTAGCTTTAAATAAGCTCGAAGAATATGAGAAAAATTTGTTCAGTTGAAATAAACTCTTTATAATTATAAGAAAAACTAAGTGAAATGATGTTTCCCCTATGCTGTAGTACAATGCATTAGGCACCACAAACATGGCAACAAAGCGCAAGGATGTGCAAGGCGGGTCTATATAAATACTGTTTGAATTTTGTTAAGATAAAAAAAAAACATATATAAAACATCCACAAAGCTTGTTATCATAATAAAGATCATATAACTATATATATATATACATATATATAGTTATATATATATATATATATATATATATATATATATATATATATATATATATATATATATATATATATATATATATATATATATATATATATATATATATATATATATATATATATATATATATATATATATATATATATATATATAGTTATATATATATATATATATATATATTGGCACACTGCGCTGGCTAGATTGTATTGTAATACTACGACTTAATACATAGCTTATCCGCACTGAGGTTGTCATATTATCGTCAAGTATACCGGATATAAGTCACAGCTTCCGCCATCACGCCAAACTTGGCTGCGCATACCACCCAATGTAAACAAAATAGCAAGATAACTTCACACTCGGCACACCCACAAAATAATCGTGTACTGTCAATGTATTTTTCTCATTAATTAATATAATTATTATATTATATTTAAAAATTACATCCAAATATATTATCAAAATTTTTAAAAGATAATGAAAACAATCAAGTTATATATAATAAGCAAGATTGGTCATTACTGCATGTAAAACCAAAATTTAACAAATTATTTAGTTACATAGATGTAACTCTTCAGTACAAACCAATAACTGAATTGAAAAAAATTGAAACAATACTTGTTATAGTATAAATATTATTTTTTCAGGGGTAAATAAATACAGTTAACTCGCTGCACATCTTAAATTATTCATCTAACAAATTTATTCTATAAAAAAAAGTCTAAATAGTAACTTTTTAGCTAATTTTTCTACGTGCAGTATTATACGTATTATCATGTATATAAATTTATCCATAATGATATAATTATCAATATCACAATTGTATATTGAAATACAAAAACTTTTATTCAAGTTATTTGTTTGTACTATATCTTAAATTTATATGTTTTGCACGTGTATGTAATTTTATTTTCTCTCTTTTAATTTTAGTATAACTGTATGGCAGTATTTGGCTTTGTCTCCCTATATTCCAAATTTCGAATTATTTCCTAAAGGTCCATTACTTAATTAAAAAAAAAAAAAAAAAAAAAAATTGTGCATTACTTCAGTTCCGAAACCTACGCATTCTAGCAAATTTTAACAATAGCCTCTTTCAGTTGTTTTCAGTTTATTTTGGGATATTTTAAGTTAAATTAGATATTGTTAATAATTTGCTAAAATGCATTATTCCTTAATAACTCAAAAGTGTATATATATATATATATATATATATATATATATATATATATATATATATATATATATATATATATATATATATATATATATATATATATATATATATATATATATATATATATATATATATATATATATATATATAGTGTGACTTCCATATTCGTGATTGCAAAGCGCAGTAGTCACTTATGATTAACATATTTAATATTGTTATAATTATGAGAAATGAGTGACAATGCGGAGCAATGAGTAATGACAAAATCAAAACAATGGACTGGCTTCCCATGATTCACAAATAGGAAGCAGAATCAAGGACATAGCTGACGGACTGGCCACATGTCTTCTGGTTTTGATAACAAACACGCGGCTTGTTGTAATTAAAGTACGTTACACTGAGGGAAAATTTCATATCTATATATGTACACTCAAAAGTAATCGTTGAAAAGCTTGTACACAGTAAAGACGTAGAACACCTCGAAAAAAAAAAAAATCTAATATCCTAACATATATCTAAATATCAACGTTGATTTGGCAGAAGTCATTGCGATTTCTCATTTATTTTCTATTTAAAAAATGGCAGATGCGGTTTTATGATGTCACAGTTTACTGGTCTACGAGCGCGGACAAAAGCGAGCTGTGACGTCATATACCCGCATCTGCCTTTTCGTGAATGTTTAGAAATCAAAGACTTCGACTACAAACAACGTTGATATTTAGGTATGTTAGGATATTAGACACGTTTTTTTTTTTTTTTTTTTTTTTTTTTTTTGTTCAACGTGTTCTACACCTTTAAGTATTGTGGAATCAACAGTTATGATGTCACTAAACGTTGACAATCTAACAATAAAATCGTAAATGACGTCAAAAGCGTTAGAATCACAATGGAATGAACATTAAACTTGGCCATTGCATATTTTTCCATTCGGTCAAATTTACGCGTCATGTGAATAATACTTAAGGGATTAAGGGCTGTAAGCTGCAACCTCTAGTTAAACCTTAGTTATATTTTTTTAATTGTTGCAACAATCAAAATAACAACTTAACTACGGTTTAACTAGTTAGTTAGCGTATTGCAGCTTACGGGGGTAAGGTACCAACCTATATGTATCTCAAAAAGTAGACGTGTTTTGGGTCTAAATTTGGTGCCATTGTGTAGCTAAGAGTTACACCTAGCCGTGATAAAAATTTCATGATGTTTGACCGTCCCGAAAAAAAAAGAAAAAAATTATTGAAATTAACATTGGGCCTTATGGGCTTAACATTTCAAAAAAGCATATAAAATTAATTTGCAAGGTTACCCCCTAAAATTTTTAAATATTTGAAATTTTCTTAAGCTGAAGTATCATTGTGCAAAATTTCAGATTTTTGTGACGAGAAAAGTTAAAGTGTAATGACTGACGTCGGTCCCCTACTCCCTTCAAGGGCGGATCCAGGGGGGGGGGCGAGGGGGGCGATCGCCCCCCCCAAATGGTCCACGTGGGCGGAAAAAAAGAGGAAAAAAGAAAAAAGCGAGAGAAAGAAAGCAAAAAAAAAAAAAAAAAAAAAAAAAAAAAAAAAAAAAAAAAAAAAAAGGAAAGGAAAGGAAAGGAAAGGAAAGAAAAATTATCTCCAAAAAATGAAATAAAAAATCGCAGCTACAGCGCTCTTTTCTTATTTACCTATAATACATAATCCTTTTTTTTTTTATTTATTAAGGTCTTACTTTAGGGTAGCATTTTTGTCAAAACACTCAATTATGACATTTTTAGCTTAAATGAACCAAAGAACTTAAATTCTCTAAACTCCAAGTTTCAGCTCAAATTAAATCTTCCGCAAATAAGCCCCCTTTAGCGTGTATATTATAGATACGAAATTTAAAGCTCACCGTGTGGAAAATTAAATCGTCTAACTTCTCAACAATTAATACCAGCGTAATCTGCAAATCTATTCTTTTAATGAATTTGAGATTTAAAACAAATTTAACGACATTTTTTCAAGGAAAAAAAATTATTGAAGATTGCATATTATATTAAAATTAAAATGGGTCAATTTGTGATTTTTTTTCTCGGCAATGCGTTCTGGAAAAAATCTGAAAGTTATTTTTCATTAAAAGTTATCTTATTTAGTATTTTCTTAAACCACTGTAAATTCGCATTAGCAAAGGAGATTTTCCAACACTTTGTTGCTCTGTTCAATTTTGTGACGATAGTTTTTGAGATACAATTTTTTAAATTTCATTTTTGGGTACAGCAACCTGAACTTAATAAAAATGATAACAATAAAAATACACCGCTACATAATAGTACCTTATATTTATTTTACTTTCTTCGCCCCCCCCCCCCCCCCCCGCGCATCCCTCCCTAATAAATTACTTTGTGAGGAAAAATGAGCAAAATAACAAAAATGGACCACTTGCAAGAAACGAACTCTTTCAAATAAATTTGAACTTTTCAAGGAGTTCTGCGTTTTTATTTTTTATTATTTTTTTTAAATCTTATTAATCAATCACAGATTAAAGGCTATAATTGGGCTAAAAAAAATCTTTGACATTTAGATATCTATAAAAGCACGTGCAAAAGTATGTCTAATTACTCCGGAATCGGCGGAGTAGTTTCTCAAAAATCGCAAAAGACGTGTTTTTCTTCATCAGCGTAATATTAAACTAGGGGACTCTTAGCTATATCCCCGCGCGCTAAACAGCGATGAGCTCCATTAAATCTAATGTATCATGATCTAGCTTTTATAATTTTATGTGTATTGTTTTGAACCAATTTTTGTTCAAAAGTCTTATTATTTTATAAGGTTCTTAAAATTCTGTAGGTGACAAATTCAGTCTAAATTGAAAATTTTATGCGAAAATTTCATTTGCATGATAAAAATTAGACCCCTATATATGGATAATTTTTTTTTCTTATACGAGCTCAATTTTTAAATTAAATTGAGGTGCATTATTTTTGGCATTTAAAATATAACGACTTGCTAATTGTTTATTAAGCAAAAATTCTTGTGGTTACTCTGTAATAAGATAAAATTTAAAACATAGTTTTGGAATTTCAAAAATATGAAGTACAAAAAAAAAAAAAAAGAGCATCTTTAACTCTTTTTTTTATTATTTTTTTTTTTTGAAGGTTTCAGTTACAAATTTCCACATATTTTCCAATGTCATTAAATAAGGGTGGGAAAAAAACGCGATAAAAAAAAATTAAAAAATTAAACTAAAATAATTTTAAAGTTATTTTTTTAAGTATACTATTTTTGCGTTTTTCCCAAAAAGGGGCGTGTCCCTAAAAAAATTTTCGCCTGCGGCGGGCTGCCCCCTCCCCCATCCCCAAAGTGGAAAAATTTCCCTGGTGTCGCCCCCCCCAAACCAAATTCCTAGATCCGCCCTTGACTCCCTTAATTTTTAGAGTGTGTGAAATAAGAAGATGTTAAACAATTTTCTCTTAGTGCCCTAGGAAGACTCTCGTGACATCATGACTCACAAGCACATGAAGGACCTCGTGGCACTAAACATTGCAATATCATCACACTTTGAGTTCACATGCACGTAAAAAATTATCTAAAGAGTAACTATTTAGACTTTTTTCATAATAAATTCTTTAGATACATACTAAACTTTTTAGAATGTAAAGAGTTAACTATTTATCGCTAAATAATTTACGTTTGTACTAACGAGTTACTCTTTAAACTTTTTACAAGAGAGTTATTGTTTAGTACTAAAGAGTTATTGATATGTATCTAAATAACTTATTAAATTTATGTTTTCCGTGTGCATGATTAACTGCGTGCTAACTTTCAATCACGACCTCTTTTCTGCTTCTTCTTCTTCTTCTTCTTTTTTTTTTGTTTTTTTTTTAACTCATCTAATTATTTTTTAAGTCGTAAATCAAATAATAAAAAAAATTTAAAAAAATCTAATAACTATAAAAAAACAATAATTGATTTTCAAAGCTAGAGAATTAAAATATCGCTATTAAAAAAAAGGTTTTAAAGAAAATTTTTAAACTTTAAACAATTTTTTTTTTCTTTTAGATTCTTTAAAAATAAATGTTCGTATTCATTTCACAAGCTCGATTTTTTTTTTTTTTTTTTTTTTCATGAGTCATTCACCGAGCTAAACTTATTGAGTTAGCTTGTTTTTCAGAGCAAAAGGCTCAAATACCAGGTTTAAATTTGTCAAAAAAAAAAAAAAAAAAAAAAAAAAAAAAAAAAAAAAAAGGCCTTGTGATGCCCGAACTGGTAAATAATTACAGCTCTACAATTCATCAATTAAAAACTAATGTAACCGCCGTAAGCTGCAACACTAACGTAGTTAAACCATAGTTAAGATGTGATTTTGATTGTTGCAACAATTAAAACAAGATAACTAAGGTTTAACTAGAGGTTGCAGGTTACGCAAGTTGCAGTAAATTTTGAAGTATAGCGACATTTCCAAAATATTAATAATAACAAACCAAAAAACTGTCATCGATAAATCAAGGTCCATATAATAAAGAGGTTGAGCGCAGCACAAAACTCACACATTTGATTTCATTTTACGATGAATTATTCTTTGTTCTAAGCCAATACGATGCCGTTCACCAGTTACGTCACTGATAAGGTGAAAAAAGTTGCAAGTGGTGCTATGACGTCTTTGGTGAATTTTCAAGCTTTTCCCGGAATATCTAACCTCTTATATATGAACTTAGTCAATAAAGTAAATAACTAATGTAACATTAATTTGCACATATGTATACTTGGCACTATATAGGAAATGATATCAGACATAAACTGCAAACTATATGTATACGAAATGTTTTACTTGCGCTTGTGTGTAATAAATAATAATTTATACCAGCAAGAAGTTGTGTTCATATATTTATTAATCACATAACTTTTGTATATAGGAAAATGCCCTTATAATTTAGGCACACGTAAAGTTTTGGTGCAAAGTATAAACTTTAAAACTTGGCACAAAATAACGTAATGTGTCGTCAAATTTCAATGAAGATATTTTATTATGAAATTGTTTTATACATCTCTAAAGTACTCTTTTATAATTATCTGAACTTCAAAGTAGGGATTTAATTGAGTAATAATCTGAGTTTTTCAGCTCTTTTTGTCGTTCGTTCGTTCGTTCGTTCGTTCGTTCGTTCGTTCGTTCGTTCGTTCGTTCGTTCGTTCGTTCGTTCGTTCGTTCGTTCGTTCGTTCGTTCGTTCGTTCGTTCGTTCGTTCGTTCGTTCGTTCGTTCGTTCGTTCGTTCGTTCGTTCGTTCGTTCGTTCGTTCGTTCGTTCGTTCGTTCGTTCGTTCGTTCGTTCGTTCGTTAATATAATTATATTATATAGCATAAATATTATGTTGTACAGCATAATTATTTATGTAGTTCTAATTCACCATTATTTATGCTATAGTAACATAAATGCAGCATAAATTACGTAATTTATTATTTTCGTGAGTTTTTACGAAATTATTATTTTTAACAAAAAAAATAGGCATAATAATGGTATGATTATTAAATTAAAATGCGTTTATAGTTTATTACGTTATTTTACATTATTTGAAATATGTTTGTGTTCTGTGAGCATCACATTTACATAATTATAGTGAGTATGCGCATGACGTCATATACTGCATGCGCTTGGACGCCATACCGGAGCAATGAAGTACATTGCTCAGCATAGGACAAATGATTTTTTTTTATTTATTTATTTTTATTATTTTTTAATGTTTTTATATCATATGAAATGATGGATTATTGAAAATTAGTTAATATTTTGTTATTAATATTTTTCTCACATACTTAAAACCCTAATTCAAGCTTTTATTAACAACATCAATGCTCTGATAAATATTGCTAAGTATTTTATACTGCAACATGTGTTATTTTCCTATATACCAGCACATGTTATTGAGTGCTTACATATGGCGTCTACTTTCATGAATGCAAACATTGTATAGACACATGTGGAGGTAATTAGCAGCTTTACCGTGTATTGTAATTAAGCATGTGAAGCAGAGAGGTTTGCTAGAACAAGGAGATGAGTGAAAACAAACATCAAATTGTGCTCCGAGAAACTGACAGATAAGAATTAGCTCTAATCACGTGTTTTACAAGGATAAACATTTTTTTTTAACTAATATGGGCTAAGATAATGAAGCATCTTTAGCAAGGTGATTGAAATAAGACCTTTCAATGGAGGCAAACAAAGATTTATTATTATTATTTTTTTATTTTTTTTTTGCATGGTGGTAAGAAAGAGTTTGAAAAAGGATATTTCTTATTTTTAAGAGCACTGAAAATTTCATTAATATTTATTATTAGAGTTCGTTTTATAAACAACACACAAAATTTAGACAGTGCTCAGAACTTTTTTCTTTGTTAAAAACACATGATCACGACGTCACTACCTCTTCACGACGTTTATTTGACTTTTACTTACGATTTATTTTAGTAATAAATTTCTCTTCATACGTTTTATTAAATGAATATTATTATATTTAATTTTCAACGAGTAAGTATCAAAAATGTTTGATTCAAGAAAAAAATTACGTTTTTTGCTTGTGTAAAAACTTGACTTCTGACTCAAATGCTCGATAGGTGAGACGGCTTGTTTTCTAGCTCGGTACAATGCCTAGCGAGAGTATTCGAATGACATGAGGCACCTTCTCATTTTATTCGCAAGTCAAATTCTTACACAAGCAAAACACATCAATTTTTCCTCAAATCAGGCATTTCTTATACATATATTTATATGCATATATATATATATATATATATATATATATATATATATATATATATATATATATATATATATATATATATATATATATATATATATATATATATATATATTATATATATATATATATATATATAAACAATTGTCAAATACACGTCGTAAATACGCAGTGACGTCGTGATCAGATGTTATCAATAAAGAAAAAAGTTCTGATCACTGGCTCAATTTTGTGTACACAGTTTATATAGAACGAACTTCTAATTATTATTATATATATAACTTTCTTGTGGAGGTTATAAGATGTAAAATAGATAAAATAGTTAAATAGGTTATACAATAGGTCAAATTACATTTATGCTCAAGGCTTATTATGGGTAATGGGTTTGAAAAGAAAAAATTTAGATGTGTTATTTTTATTTATTTAAATTTGAAATGTTTAAATGGTATAATCTAATCTTTAGAAACTTAAAGGGACGATTATATATATATATATATATATATATTGTGTTTGACATTTATAATATTAGCTTATTAATTAATATATGTTAGTTATTATACATCAATTAGACATGCATGACCATACGTTGATTTTGTATATTTATTGTATTGTCACTTATATGACGTCACGATATTTTGAATTATAAGTTGACGCTGATAGGTTGATGATTGCTCAGGGGTTGAAAATGTTCCAGACTCAGTTTTCACGTTGTTCCAAATCAAATCAGCCAGATTATAAATTCCAAATATCGTGATAAGATATATAACTATATAAACCATCAAAATAAAAATAAATACAAACAACGTGTTCTATGTCTAATTTGGATAACAATTTATCATTATTATTACTACAATACATTATAAAAGAAAAAGGTGAGTTTATAATGCTTTTTATTTATATATATATATTTATATAAAATATGTATATCGATACTTGGATTCATGATTAATTATTTAGTATATTATTATGCGTGTTGCTCACAATGTATTATAATTTTCTCAATTACTATTTTAGTGTAAAAGATTCTCAATTTTCTTTTTTCTTTCTCAAAGTTTTATAAAATGTATATATATATATTATCACTTAAAAATTTAAATAAGAGAAAAGATATTTTTTCTAATAAAATTTTGTACTATTAAATTAAATTATAGTTAAAATTTTAATTAATTTAGTTATAAAATATATATAACATTATGTGTCAAACATTACTATAATATATATTGTAACTGACTGTACTGTTAAACAGTTGGGTTAAATTGAGAAGTTGTACGCCTGATTTCGCCCAATAAAAGCCGTTAATTATTATTATTATTATTATATCGTCCTTATCGCGTCAAAATGTTTTAAGTGAAATGATCATTAGCTCGCCAAAAGTTCCATCTACATTAAGGTTCACTGTGTCAGATGGAACGTTTGGCGCGCTCGTGATAATTTCACTTGAAACAATTTGCCGCGATAGTGATGAATATATATTTTTTATTTTAATTTTATCTCTCATTAAAAAATTATACTTTATCAATATTACTAGTGACTGAAAAGACTTATTATTAATTAATAATTTGGCAAAGCACAAAATAATAATTCTGTTCGTAAACCCTGTTCTCTTGCACCAAAAAAATGCGCATTCCATTTGATTAACCATAGCTGATCGTCATTTTAGGAGCAAAGAACAGGGTTTACGAACAGCATTATTAATGTGTCTAGATTACTAAATTTAAACTTTTCTGTTCCAAACGTGCTTATTTTTCAAAATAAACAAAATATAAATACAGTAAATAATTGATCTGAAATAAAGTTCCGCGTATAGTGCTACAAGATAGTTATATAATTACCCGAGATACACTACTGCACATAAATAATTTAGATATTAAATTTAAGTTTAATAGTAAAAGGTTACGTTACATAAAATGGGTACACTCTAAAAATTTTGCATTACTTTAGTTACGAATATTAACTTTATTTAGGATATTCACTTCCAATTTATTATGAGAAAATAATGCATTTTAACAAATTATTAACAATATCTGTTTTAACTTAAAATAGCCTAAAACAACTTAAATTAGCTATTTTTATAAATTGCTAAAATGCATTATTTTAGCTGCTCATAATAACTTAAAAGTGATTATCTTATAGTATTCGTAACTAAAGTAAAATGCACCAATTTTTAGAGTGAATATATAAATACACTGTCACTTTCACACTTCGGCATACATATACACACAAACACGTATACACAGTGAGGAAGGAAGGACCACAAGTGCCAAAAACGTTTGTTTATATGCAGTATAACCACAAATAGCTGATGCCGCGCGCTACACGTGATACTACTTTGACAGCACAGCACATATACACATAAAACATATATATATATATATATACATACATACATACATGGTAGAGATAGCGAGGTATGGTTAGAGCATAATATATAGGGTCTATGCATTCATGTAAAAGTCGCCGCCATGTTGGATAACTCAATAACATGGGTGACATAGGAAAAAAAATAATTTTGCCAGTTTAATAACACTATGCAATATTTTTGAGAGCTTGGATGTTGTAAATATGTTGAATTAGTATCTCAAGTATGTGAGAAAAATAACAATAACAAAAAATTAAACAGTTTCCTAAAGAAAATTGGCTTATATGAAGTTTGTCCTATGCTGAGCAATGTTATGCACTACTCCAGTATGGCCTCAAAGCGCAATAAATATGACGTCATCTGCATACACCCTATACATATTATACTCAATCAGCTAAAGTACATAGCAGGGTAGGGTGCGCCAAATCTCGTTCTAATCTTAAATATTACATCAATAAAAAACAAACAGATATATTTGTGACCTTGCCCTTCATTTATTAACTTTTTGACATTATGATTCTTCTATACTCGACTCAAAAAACATCAGTCGATTTAAATCGGGCATGCTTAAAATATCACCCATTGTCACATTTGAGGAGAAGGGGGCGGCTGGGCAATACCGTAAAAGGTCGAAAGGCAGGTAACTCAGGTTTTTTGAGTCGAGTATATTAAAATCTACTAAAATTTACAAAACTTTTAAAAATGTGATCGTATATGACGTGTATTATTCGATGAGGATCAATGGTGTGTGCTCATGACATCATTCTAAATGCTTTTCGATGCTCTTCTTGAGCAATGATTAACATTGTTCAGCATAGGACAAACGTAGTTTTTGGTTATTTTCTTTTGATAATTAGCTATTTTTTGGTTTTTGTTATTTTTTCCTGCATACTTGTAAACTAATTCAACCTGTTAACAGCATCAATGCTCTCAAAAATATTGCAAAGTATTTTTAAACTGGCATAATGAGTCATATTCCCATACTGGCCCATGTTATTTAGCACTCACTTATGGCGTCGACTTAAACATGAATGAAACCACCCTATAACTACCTACCTACCTAAGTAAATATATATAATATATATATATGTATATATATATATATATATATATACATATATATATATATATATATATATATATATATATATATATATATATATATTATATACACACACATAGCTAAAATAAAAGCACAGATTAAACTAATCAGCACATAGGAGTGACCTTTATTTCGTACTATCTATTGATATTGATTATAAAAGACCCTCAATTGTACTTTCTTTCTCTCTGTCTCTTTCATTTTTTACTAAATGCATAAATCGCATTGGTAATTTATGATGCATTTATGTCATTATAGCAATTATAGGAAATAAATTTTAGAAACAACATAACTATGCTGTACAATGTAATATGTGTGTTTATAATACACTAATTATGCAGTAAAGAATAATTGTTATATTGTAATGCATTAATATTGATGAAAAGTGTCTAGCATAACAATTAGTTGTTTGCCCTTTTTTTGTATTTTTTTTCCGCTTTTTTTTTTTTTGTATTTTTTAAAATACTACTATATCATTATTATATTACTGTATTATTTATTTTGATTATTTTATCATTTTTTGATTATAGTTTTCAATATTATTATCATTTTATATAATAAAACATAAGTACAGTACTGTATACTTGAGTTGTAAAAGTAGCCACGTATTTTTTTTTTTGTCTTAGTTGTGTGGTATATTGAATAGACATACTTTTATAATTATTGGTGATTATAAAAAATTAAGAACTCATTTTCTTTAACAATACTAATCAACGGCTTATAGATTGGGGTGAAATCAGGCTACAAGCCTCTCAATTTAACCCAAATGTTGTCAGTTACAATTTTAATTTTATACAACACAATATTTTAATATCGTTATTTTTTCGTATCAAATTATAATGTTTTTTAAAAAAAGTAGCGCTGATAATTTTTAATTTTCGAAAAAAAAAAAAAAAAAAAAGCTCCTAAAACTTGATAAATTGTGTATTAGAAGTGGATTGCTATATAAAACGTATAGCTATATAATGTTTGCAGCTAGCTATACAGTAGGGTTGTATAATATGTATTGACGTACCCTACATATACGCAGTATAAATCATACAACGGAAGAATGAGCATGCACAAATATTATAAATATAGGTGAGTGGGTGGGTGGTGTATGAAGAATCCCCGGGTACAATATACAGCTATAATGCAAATGTCAGATTGCGTTGTCGAGGGAAAAAAAATATACTAACAAATTATTTTGATTGAAATATACACGCAGATGTAAAAAATAAATTATTAAAATAATAATTATACTTAAAGTTAAAAAAAAAAAAAAAAAAAAAAAAAAAAAAAAAAAAAGTGATAAATGAATTAGAGGTTTTAAATTACAAATTCATGTTTAACAAATTGTTATTATCAGTGTTGTAGTCGATCGATCAAATTTCGATCCGATCACGATCCGATCACGATCATTTGATCGGATCGTGATCGAATCGACCCATTTTATAAAAAAATGATCGTGATCGGATTTCGATCACATTTAGGGCTGTGATCGAACGTTTTTTCGATCCGATCATCATGTTTCATACTTTAGTTTTTACAACCATATAGGTATTTTTTTCTTTCTTTTTGTCTTCTTTTTGTCTTCTTTTTTTTTTTTTTTTTTTCCCCTCCTTTTTTTTATTCATTATAATAAAGCAAAAAGTCAAAGTCCAAAATAGAAAAGAATTTAAAAGTACAGTACAGGCAGTACTCTGCTAGCAGCTGCTAGGTAGATATTGAGATGTTATCTACTTTAGCTAAAAGGTATCGCAAAACAAAACAAAGAAAGCAAAAATGAAAGAAATAAAAGAAAAATAGCAAATACCTGACTCTGAGCTATATAAGCTTCTAGGCTTTCTAGGAAAGAAATTATTATATCAATAGTGTGTCTGTGTCACCAAAGATTTTTTTTTTTTTTATTATTATTATTTTTTTTTTTGGACATGACATTAAAGGCGGTAAATAAGTTTTGTTTAAAATGAATTCTTGACGTATTATTTTGTTCATATATTCAAGTAAAAGAATTTTTTTCTGCATTGAAAGATTGTCAATTTTACTTTAACACAATACATTTCTTGTATGAGTTTTAGAGGTGACTTTATAACCAATCGAAAAATTTTAAGTGCTTTTTACACTAATGATTTTTTCCACGAAATTTTGATGTATTACAAAACCGCGGTGAGGGGAAATTTTTTCTGAAATAAACACGAGGGGGTTGCTTTGATTAGTGGGGATGAAGACACACAGTACTGTACATAGGATAATTTTTGGACCTCCATCCAGACACCAGTCATTTGGTCTGTACGTTTTCTCGCAGGTGTCACGAGATAAGAAAGCAGGCAAAAGTGTATTTTTTTTTTTTTTTTTTTTTTACATATTCATAAACGTTAATATATTATAATTTATAATAAATTAAAGGATAATTTGGGTGACAATTTTTTTCCGTGAAATAATAGCTGAAGAGAATTTTATCACGTAACTGGAGCTCCTAAAAAAGATAAAAGTGGGAAAGAGCTTGGTATTCAGTGTTTGTATTTATCGTGCAAAAATAAACCGAATAACGTCGTATAGCCTTGAAATCTGTTGATATTAATGTAATAAAACATCTAAAGGTAAGAACTAACAATTATGTAACACATTTTTTTATTAAAAAATTTTTTACACGGAAATATGAATATAAAAATATTTTTAAGTATAATGTATTATTACAGTATAATTTCCTTTTTTTTTTTTTTTTTTTTTTTCATAATTATTAAAATTTACAAGTTCCTACATACCTACATTTATTATTGAAAACGATCGAAAATTTTCGATCAAATGATAGTCGATCAGATCGGATTGTGATCGGATAGTCTCGAGTTTTGATGATCGTGATCGAAATCGGATCGAGCTACATCTCAATTGATCGGATCGTGATCGGATCGAAAAAAGGGCGATCGACTACAACACTGGTTATTATATATTAACATGCAATATAAAGTATAATAAAAAATGACAAGTATAAAAGTGACATGATATGTTATATATATTATTTAACTTACCTGGTTTTTTGTTTAAAGTAATTGCTAAAACTTTATAAGAAATATCACGAAAACTGAGATCTAATGATTGTCTCCTAGGTAAATATGAGAGCAGGGCTTTGTCTTGTAAGTTTATAGGGACTTGGGGTGTATTGGTGACGAGCTGCATTGTGACGTGGTGTTAGTATTAGATTTGCAGCTCGTGCACACACACACACTATCACTATACAAGATTATATATGCACAGTAGCTGACATTAGCTATACTGTGCAGTGCACTGCTATCAGCCTCACTGACTGTTTAGCTTTACTTTGCTCCAGCCAAGACCTAGGGGAGAGTGCGAGCTGCCTGCCTGCCTACTGCCCGCCACGCACGCGCACCAATCACTCGAGCTAATATAGTAAGTAACAAGGTAGTACGCTCGATACAACCACAGCGGCTCTATGATTCACACCGTACGTCCTATCTAAACCCATGTTAAAAGTGGTCACTTTAAGCAATGATAACGCAATTAATAAAAATTGTCGGGACATAAAAATCATATCAGAGCATGTTTAAACAAGTCAGCTATTGTTTTTAAATATATGAATACCCTCCTCAGTTAATTAATATTATTAATTAGTAATTTACTAAGAATTTGTAATCCGCAGCTAAGATTCGTTGCCGAAGTTACTTCGGGTATCTCCGGAAAAGTGTTTTTTTCTCTATGCCAATCACAGGCCTACAAAGTTTGGTTACACCTCCGTACATAAAACCTTACTACCTCTATTTTAGTTATTTTATCTACATATAACCCCACCGAGGTGGGGGAACCTTCTATTGTCTTCTGTATTATATAATAAGTTTAGAAGAGATGCATATATGCGGGAAATGAATAGTCAATAACATTAAAGTTGCAGTAGCCTTGCGTGCGTGCGTGCACTTCCAAAATATTTATATTTTTATCTATAATAATACAGAGTTTGTAATTATATGTGTATGGGATATACTGTATATGTTGTAAAGTTTCTATAGTAATATTAATTATTAAGTTTTGTAATTGAAATTATAAAATATGATAATAGTAAAATTATCATGATCAACAAATATATATATTTGTCCTTGTTAATAATGAAGTGATGTATAAAAAACAGGAGGATATTATATCGAAATGAGAACAAATTTTTTACTATTATTTCTGATATGCTAATTTCTAGTGTTTAATTTGCTATACTTAAGTTCTTTAAACTATATATAGGTGAACACCTGTTGAAATATTTTCTGTATCTACCTGCTTATTGGAAGACAATAGTTAAACTACTTGTTTCTTGTGCACTTCTTCAATTTTAAGATTTTCCGTCAAAGGGAAGCTGCTTTCTTTATAGAAAATGGTCAACATGTCATCTCTTGTCAGCGTTGCCACATTTAACCTTCACTAATGAAGCTACAGGTGTTGTGTAAGGTTAAATATGACAACGCTGCTGTCACTTAAGATGACATGTTGACCATTTTTCTAAAGACAGCGTCATCGCTTTGATGCTGAGGTAAAAGGCTGAGTTGTTTTTTTAGCAAATACATTGAGTGTTCATTTATTTTATAAAGTTTTAAATTTTGCGTAGTAAAATGCTAAATATAAAATTGTATTTTTATTTAATAACATTAATGTTTATGTAAAATTGACATTTCAAAATTATTTACGTTGTCTCAGTAAGTGGCGATATTTCTGCTTGTGTAGGTTTTTGTTTACCTTAGGAGTGATGTACGAGTATATCAATATGAATTGTTTAAGTTTACTGATTGTAAGAGAAGACTTATGTAATTAACAATTTTGATTACATCTCATGAGATTTAGCATCTTTTAGCATTACATCTTTTAGTGCGTATTATATCGGAATATCACGATCAAAATCAATAACTGAAATAATTTAAATAGAGGACCGAACAAAAACAAACAAATGATGAATGAATGAATGAATGAATGAATGAATGAATGAATGAATGAATGAATGAATGAATCAATGAATCAATGAATCAATGAATCAATGAATGAATCAATGAATCAATGAATCAATGAATCAATGAATCAATGAATCAATGAATGAATGAATGAATGAATGAATGAATGAATGAATGAATGAATGAATGAATGAATGAATGAATGAATGAATGAATGAATGAATGAATGAATGAAGCAATGAATCAATCAATGAATGAATGAAGCAATGAATCAATCAATGAATGAACACTAACGAGCACTGGTCCGACCTTACACAGATTTGGTATTTGGAGCCCAAAATAGTGTAAGTGCGGGGTCTACACGTTGTGATATAGAAAGTTGATTTATAACAGTTAATATGAAAAATGATTTAAAATATCATTCAATTGCTAAAATACAGTAATATGTACACAAAATCCGCATGTGTGTGTGTTACAACAACAACAACTTCACAAACTATGGGCACAAAACTTGTAAAGTAGACAACCTGCGCTACAATTGCAGACCTGGATGTATCGTGAGTGAATAAAGTTTTCTACTTTACAGTTTTTTAACCTCAGTTTGCGAGAGGGTTGAGGTTGAGGGACAACAAAATATGTGAATGAATGACGGTCCCACCTCACGAACATAAATTACGTATTTGCTTACAGTTATTGAGGCCCGTATAGCTTGTATTGATATATTGTGTAACTTAATATAGGGTCTATTCATTCATGTTAAAGTCAACGCCATGTTGGATAGCTCAATAACATGGGTGGCATAGGAAAATAACTCATTTTGCAAGTTTAAAAACACTATGCAATATTTTTGAGAGCACTGATGTTGTAAATATGTTGAATTAGTAGCTCAAGTATGTGAGAAAAATAACAAGAACAAAAAAATTAACTTATTTCCCAAAGAAAATTGGAATAAATGAAGTTTTTCCTATGCTGAGCAATGTTAGGCACTGCTCCAGTATGGCCTCCAAGCGCAATAAATATGACGTCATCTGCATACACCCTTATACAGTCAAAGTCAACGAACAACACTACACAAATTTCATTTCAAAGTAATGATGTATGTTTGGCGCATATACGTGTTTTAACAGGGAAACTTGATGGGTGAACTTGGAATTAGTAAAGTGTAGATCGGTCATTTTGAACAAAATTTGTAAACTGTAGTTCGTTCACTTTAAGCATCGATATTTTCAATGCGTAATCTGTAAAGTGTAACAACCTAGAGGGCTCACTGTTGCATTTGCTTTACATCGCGTGACAACAAAATATATAAATAAACATAGAAGCCGTACACGTTGAATGAAATATCAACTAATAGCTAAATGATATTAAAATTGAACACATTTTATGTAACTTGAGCTTCGCGTGCAAATATAATTCATTAAAACTTTCATGCCAAGCCTGTTGCTTTCTTGTATAGAAATGTAAAACATAGGCAGTCAATAAATTATATAAAGGATCAATCAATCAATCTAATGTGTATGTAATATAAGTATTGAATAGAGATTGCACATTAATTTTATTCTACAGATCGAAGTCTACTGCACATATATATACACAGTATAATTATTTGTTATTTATTTATTTATTTATTTATTTATTTATTTGTTTATTTATTTATTTATTTGTTGGTTCGTTCGTTCGTTCGTTCGTGTTCGTTCGTTCGTTCGTTCGTTCGTTCGTTCGTTCGTTCGTTCGTTCGTTCGTTCGTTCGTTCGTTCGTTCGTTCGTTCGTTCGTTCGTTCGTTCGTTCGTTCGTTCGTTCGTTCGTTCGTTCGTTCGTTCGTTCGTTCGTTCGTTCGTTCGTTCGTTCGTTCGTTCGTTCGTTCGTTCGTTCGTTCGTTCGTTCGTTCGTTCGTTCGTTCGTTCGTTCGTTCGTTCGTTCGTTCGTTCGTTCGTTCGTTCGTTCGTTCGTTCGTTCGTTCGTTCGTTCGTTCGTTCGTTCGTTCGTTCGTTCGTTCGTTCGTTCGTTCGTTCGTTCGTTCGTTCGTTCGTTCGTTCGTTCGTTCGTTGTCTTTGAGTTAGAATCATGAAAAGTCAATATATAAAACATTATGCATAATCAGCAAGCCTAATCAGTCGACTTTGATATTAGAGCTTAAGTAATTATTTCTAAGCACTGGGTGAAGTGATGCTGATATACGGGCCAAGGTCAATCCATGTGCTAAAAAAAAAAAAAAAAAAAAAAAGACTGCGAATCTTTGAACCCTCAAGAATTCAAAACATCACGTGTTTCTTTTTATTTTTGTTATTTTTTTGTAATGATTTAAGCGGTTTTAATAAACCTGAGGAAAATCGGTAATGTTTAATTGAACAAAGAATTTAGCCATTCGGTGATTTTAAAATTTAGTCCACATGTTTATTATAATTATTATTATTTTGTTAATTAAACATATGCAAACGATTTTGTCTATTTATAATGATAAAATCTCTAACTTTTGATAATTTTTAAAGTTTTATCTATTCACAATGTCTTATTTTATTTTAATTAATTTCACATTGAAGTTTTTATTATTATTTATTTTTGCTAAATGTGTACGTGAAATGTAATAAAATAACTATATAATTTATCATTCATAATAATATTCTCAATTTTTTCTTTGATCTAGTTTACTTTTTTCCGCCCCCCCCTCTTTTTCTTTGCTCTAATCAAATAGGAACACAGCAAAAAAAATAATAATAATAAATAAATATCTTAAAAAAAATCTTGTGATATATATTTTTTTTATTAGTTACTTTTTTATAATATAAAATATATTATACATAAAATATATTATATTACTTTCAAATAAAAGTAGTATAAATTTATTACACAAAAATGTGTATTTCAATCAACAAATGAAATTCAAACGTTTTAATTAGGAAACAGAATAACAGAAACTTCACTTTTTTTATTTTATTTTTTTATTATTATTGTGTTTTTTAATATGATGAAATTGTTCAACTTGTTCAAATCCAAAATTTTCGATTTGGTTTTCCTATTTTTTAAATTTAATGTATCTATAATTAAAGGAATAGACCGGAGAAAAACATAAGCATTTATATCACAAAACACTTGATGGGATTTACAAAAATAACGTTAGTTTGTCCTAAAACCCAAGAGTAGCCCCGTAGCAGAGATTAGAAAATTCGTACCATGCAACCTGCATAACATTTTCATACTAATTTTTGCATGTTTCTGACGTCATAAACATGAATTTTCACGCAAATTGCATACTTTACAGTTTTTTCACGCTCTCTCGTGGGGCTACATTAACATTCTGGTAAAAATTGTCATCAGTTTTGAAGATCCCATTTCGTGTTTATTCATTAAAAAACGCATGTTGTTTTATGCGGTCTATGGCTTTAAACTTTAACTATTTTCATAAAAAGAGCGCGGGTATGTTCCACCCAGCCCTGTACAGTTTGTAATTTCTGCAAAAGTCAAAGTGCAAGCGATTGACATTAAGCGAGCTAAACTTAATTAACATTACGACAAATGACTCAACATCAATAACCTATTTACATTGACATGCCAAACTTTACTGAATAATAATAAATCTACCTTCTTGAATCAAGTAAAATTATATTAAGAAATATATAAAAATAAAAATATTTACCAAAATGTGACTATATTTATGTGGGCAAATGTAATATATTATTATTTAAAATTATTCTTAAAACAAAAATACTAAATGTGCTAAAAAATGTGATATGATGTTACTAAATTTTTGAAAAGTAAATAAATATCTCTATTTATTTATTCCGGTGTTGCACAGAAAACATAATGTTAAGAGTTGTATATAGATGGCTTGTATCTCAAAAAAAAAAAAAAAAAACTTCAAAACTTTATGATGCCATTTAAAAGTTAACAGTAACAGCTATACCTATGATAAAATTTTTGGAACCCGTGACCATCAGATAAGAGAGAAAATAATCATTGAAATTAACATTGGCTCTTATGCTCCTCTCCTCTCCTCTCCTCTCCTCTCCTCTCCTCTCCTCTCCTCTCCTCTCCTCTCCTCTCCTCTCCTCTCCTCTCCTCTCCTCTCCTCTCCTCTCCTCTCCTCTCCTCTCCTCTCCTCTCCTCTCCTCTCCTCTCCTCTCCTCTCCTCTCCTCTCCTCTCCTCTCCTCTCCTCTCCTCTCCTCTCCTCTCCTCTCCTCTCCTCTCCTCTCCTCTCCTCTCCTCTCCTCTCCTCTCCTCTCCTCTCCTCTCCTCTCCTCTCCTCTCCTCTCCTCTCCTCTCCTCTCCTCTCCTCTCCTCTCCTCTCCTCTCCTCTCCTCTCCTCTCCTCTCCTCTCCTCTCCTCTCCTCTCCTCTCCTCTCCTCTCCTCTCCTCTCCTCTCCTCTCCTCTCCTCTCCTCTCCTCTCCTCTCCTCTCCTCTCCTCTCCTCTCCTCTCCTCTCCTCTCCTCTCCTCTCCTCTCCTCTCCTCTCCTCTCCTCTCCTCTCCTCTCCTCTCCTCTCCTCTCCTCTCCTCTCCTTTTCTTCTTTTTTAAATTACGAGTCAAGCTTTGGTTCTTCGTTTCTTAACAAGAAAAGAAAGGTCATTTAATAATAAATTTTGACTTACGCGCGTACATATCTAATTAGTACAGCAGCCACTCGCATTAAGAAAACATCGTCAATATGTGGTGTATCCACATGACGTCATATTCAATGTGATTGGAAGCCATACTGGAGTATTAAATAACATTGCTCGATCAGCATAGAACAAACTTTTTTTCGTCTATTTTCAGTGGGAAATAGATTAATTTTTTATTCTTCTTATTTTTCTCACATATACTTGAGATACTAATTTAAGCTATTAACATCATCAATGCTCTCAAATAAAATATTGCTTACTATTTTTAAACTGGCATAATGAGTCATTTTCCTATGCGGCCCATGTTATATAATCCAACGTATAGCGTCGACTTTAACATGAATGCATAACACACTGTGTTTCCTTCCCTATATTATATCGTGTATTACGATGAGCTTCAAAACAAGAATAAAAAATAAATAAATAATACAAAATTACATCATAGTAATATATTTTCTATTTCGAAACCACTTCACAATAGTTACATACAGCATGATTATTATACTGCCCACAGTAGTTATTATACAGCATAGCATAAATCATATGATGCTGAAAGAGCATAATCATGCCGTGCCGTGTTTATTATGTCATGTGTATATAATATAGATATCACAATAGAAGAGACGTGCGCTGTATGTTTGAAGGACGCTTTGACGTATATTTATTAAAATATACCTAATAATGTTTGTCAACAATAAGAAAGAGGAAATCCATTGTTGAGTTAATTTTATGTACAATACTCAGCGTAACAATTGGAAACATCTAGGAGTTATATTATTGTTGTAAGACCACTTTTGGGTGCATATACCCGTGTATATATACAAAAGCAGCAAAATAACGTTTTTCCTAGCCTTTGTGTATTCCTCTTGCTCTTAAATATTGAGTAGAACTTACAGTCTATATAATAGGAGCGGGGAAAAAAAAAAAAAAAAAAAAAGCAAAAATGAAATGAAGAAGAATACAGTTCATTTTCAACCAAAAATGTTCCAATACAGCAACATTAATGCTATATTACATTATAGGGTGTATGCATTCATGTTAAAGTCGATGCCATGTTGGATAACACAATATAACATGGGTGGCCGGCATAGGAAAATAGCTCATTTTGCCAGTTTAAAAACACTATATAATATTTTTAAGAGCATTGATGATGTAAATATGTTGAATTAATATCTCTAGTATATGTGAGAAAAATAATAACAAAAAATGAACTGAATTCCCAAAGTGAATTTTGGCTTAAATGAAGTTTGTCCTATGCTGAGCAATTTTATTTTCTACTCCAGTATTCGTATAGCGTCCTAGCGCATAAAATATGACGTCATGTGGATATATCCTATAATACAAACTTATGAAGCATAAATAATATGTTATAATATATAAAAACAAAATAATTTGTTATATTCGTATATATGTAGCATCATTTATGCTAAAATGACATAAACTCAGAATATATTACGTTTTATTAATTTTCCCGAGTATCGTAAATGGCGAATGTCATGGTGATTGCCGGGCTGTGTACTTAGGCCGTTGCTGGCCTGTGTGTGCTTTTCTATTAATTGGAAAGTCCTTACCTGTCGATAAGATAATGTCTTGACTGGGACTGGGATTGGTGTATAGCACGATTACACAATATGCCAAGCAAATATATATATATATTTATATATATATATATATATATATATATATATATATATATATATATATATATATATATATATATATATATATATATATAGAGAAAGAGAGAGAGAGAGAGAGAGAGAGAGAGCGCAAAAATAGTCGATGATTTTGACAAAATAGTCGACTATATAGTCGATGATTTTTGGTGCATATAGTCGGTAAATAGTCGATTTTATTCAAAAAAGTCGATAAAAGTCGATTTATATAATATATATATATACACACACACACACATAATAATAACAAGTATTATTTTCTAGCTCGTGTTTCAGTGTCACTTCAAAAATAATTGTCTCTATACTCTTGGTAAATACAAGAAAATAAGTTGCATTCTTTTACAACTAGTCCATTGATTAATAATATTCACAGGTGGTCTATTATAAAATTATGACAAAATGTTTGATATAAGAGAATGATAAAAAGTGATATATATA
>OX439130.1:2290812-2438312 GCA_949318235.1 Ecdyonurus torrentis
CGCACTCTGCAAAGTCTCAAATGTATCCATAAATATGAAATATAGTTTTACTTTTCCACGTAATAGAGGACGATGAATAATTTATTATAAATTCTATTTTTTTTTAATTAATAAACTCATAGCTCTCACAGTGTAGATTTTTAATTCTATTTTGTTCGCACAACAAAATACTAATTTAAATATAATTCCAAAATTTTGTAATTATAAAACAAAAGACAAATTAGAAAAAAATCTCTATTCTCATTCTACTCCTATTTTTAAAAATAAACCTTTCTTATTTCAGCCCGCAAAAATATCATGATTTTCTGCTGCAATAATTAAAACTTGCTTTTCCTGTGCGCATCATACCAAATACCTTCAATAATTTTGATAAAATAGTGACTTTTGAATCAACTAGTAATTCGCTTGCAAATAAAAATATTGAACGATTGCAACTTAATTTATTTGTAACGTTCTCACGTTAACTTGCTCTCTACATTGCTTTCTTAACTCTCAAATTACTTTTTTTTTTTAAGTTGAGAAAAAAACTTAAAAGCATTTTGATATTATATAAGTATAGTCCACACCCACACTTATTATATAGCAAAGGAAGAAGGTAATATAATGTTTTGTAGACTATATATGCCATCAAGATACTGCAACACATTTGGGCACGCATTCTCTTTCTTTCTTTCTTTCTTTCTTTCTTTCTTTCTTTTTTTTTTTTCATCTATTTAAAGCTGTACTAAATATTTTTATTATTATTATTTTAAACCAGGCTGAATTTATTTACACGATTTTACTTGAAATTGAAACTCTGGTTTATATCATAAAAATCATATATATATATATATATATATATATATATATATATATATATATATATTATATATATATATATATATATATATATATATATATATATATATATATATATATATATATATATATATATATATATATATATATATATATAAATATATATATACACACACATGCACAAACACGAAATTGCTAATTAAATTATACATTACAAGGGCGGTACGTGTCAGGGGCGGATCCAGGAATTGTGTTTGGGGGGGGCGATCTCCTAGAAAATTAACAATGTAGGACCGGGGGGGGGGGGGGTAGCGCGCCGCAGGCGAAAAATTTTATTTGGCCACGCCCCTTTTTGGAAAATATTGCAAAATTAGTATGCCTTTGAAAAAATATTCTTGAATTGCAAAATTTTTGATTTGGTAGTTTTTTTTTTTTTTTTTTTTTTTTATGTAAGCAAAAAAAAAAAAAAAAAAGTAAAAGTTGGACAAATGATTTCTGAAATATTTTCTATTTTCATCTCTTTGTAAAATTATTAATGTTATTTCACTGAAAAAAAAAAAAAAAAAAATTGAAAAAAAAAGAGCAAAATTTAAATAAATTATTAATATTGTGTATTATTTTATTATTTTTTTTTTTATACACCAATTTACTAAAAATTGTTTTGCAATTTTTCAAACTATTATCGATATTGTAAAACATAAAACTTATATTTGGATGGAAAAATATTTTGAGATAAAAATTATAAAATTTACATTAAAGTTTTTTTTTTTTTTTTTTTTTTTTTTTAGTTCTTATCGCGAGCAAAATATTTCGTGGATGTCCAAGTATTAACAGAACTATATCTCTGATATATTACCCTGATGACATGACAACTAGGGGATGTTAAAAAAATTATTTTTTGTTATACTGTATTTACTGTAGTCAGGATTCAAACGCTTATCCAGCAATAAAAGTTGCGCCGAAGGCGCAAAAAAATTTTTTTCGACTAAATTTTTTTCAACTTTTGCTCATTTTTTTCCACCCACGTGGGCCGTTTGGGGGGGGCGGTCGCCCCCACCGCCCCCCCCCTGGATCCGCCCCTGGTACGTGTATTAAAGCTAAATGAAAAAGCTCTACATTTGTAAAGTTTCTCTCATATTATAACGTCAGTATAAATAAAAACCTTTGTCTATCAAATTTTAAATCTAATTTACTATATAATGCTGCACAGAGCCATAGGATTTTTGCCTTGAAAGCAATAGCGGTCACTGCGAAATTTAAACTGAGCGTCCGATTAAACGGCCATATGTGATCAAAATTGACTGCAATCACAACTGAGCCAAGTTTAACATTGGAGCAATATAGGGTTGTTGTAGGCTCATTTTAAAATCAACGCCATATATGAGTACTAAATAACATATACATTATTGTTTTTATAAGTTTCTTTGAAAATATAGTTAAATTATGATTTATTTTGACTATGCTCACATGCATGAAAAACATTTCAAAACTTTCATTTTCCCATACCAAACTCAACCTGTGTTATTTAGTGCGCACGTATGGCGTCCACTTATTGCATATGAGTGGTAACCACTCTATCTATATATATAGGGTATGCATAATGCTGCGCATGACGTCATATTTTACGCACTTGGACGCCATACTGGAGTAATGAATAACAGCGTGTAGAACAAAGAACAAACTTCGTTTTTGCCGATTTTTTTTGGGGGGGTCAATTTTTTGTTATTACTATTTTTCTCGCATTCTTTTTATCGGAGATACTATAATTTCAACCCAACATTATAATATAGATTATGTCGCCAATTTTCTCAAAAATATTGCTTAGTACTTTTAAGCTGTCAGAATATATGATATTTTCCTATGCGACCCATATTATTGAGTGGTCCAACATGGCGTTAACTTTAAAATAAATGCATATACACCGTATAGAAATATTTTCTCTGAGTCCTTTGTTTTTGACACGAACTACGTGCTGCTTCAAAAATATTTTTCCCGCGCAAATTTTTTTCGAGCGTGTTTTGTTTCTAATCAGCTGGCAAACATAAATAAGATTTTTTTTCTTTATTATTCTTCATACTTCTTGGATATTTTGACAATTTTTCAATTAAATTAGTGGCAAGTGCACTAATTACTAAGGCAATCTAGTTTATAAGTAATTGATCACTAATACTGATAGTTTATTTTAGTCGTAAATATTACAACATAATATGGAAGTGATCAAGAACATCTCGACGTCGCGATGCTACATCAATTTCTTATGTTCTTCTGAAAACTTAACAAAGGTATAAAAGCAAATTACACAATTAACACTAAACAAAGCTCATTATTAATTGAAGTATTGTAATAATGATTGGTTGTCCACCAAAATAGACACATTCATTGGTTGATCTTGTTTTTTTAGCCGATAAAAATAAGTCAATGTTGAGTATGTATGGAATTTTTTTTTTGTCGCTCTTCTTATCAGAGGTCCAAAGTTCTAAACGAAGAAATAACAATGACCAACCATACATATATGATACATAAACGTCGTAAACAGTTAGTGACGTCATTATCAGGTGTTTTCTGGGTGTTCTTAAGAAAAAAGACAAATATATATCGCGAAGCTCTGGCTCAATATTTGTGCGTTACAGTATTTTAGAACGAATTATAATTTATAAAGACATCAAAGCTGGCTCAATACAGTATGTATGTATTATTTGCTTGTAGTTTGCTTTTGCTGGGTTATTATTTTAATTTGAATAAATATCGACTGCCGTTGTGTATGTTGTGTATCATACAATGTTTACCCCTGTTTTTGGCAGCCCCCCAGAATTCGGCAGTTTATTTTTTTGTGGGTAAACCACCAACAGTTGAGAATAGAGAAATATTAAGGAGGTGGGGGAGGTAGATCTTAATGTCAAAAAACATCTTCAGCTCTTGGAACTGTATACCCTTGGAGTAAAAAATATGTTAAAGTGGGAGCCGGAAGCTATTAAGGTGCCGAAAATCGGTCCCTCTACCATACCTTTTTTAGATTAGATTAAATTTTTAAGTGAACAAATGCAGACCCAGCTGCGGTGGCTCACTGTTTCCCCACAATAGTTTCTTAAGATTTCCACTAAATGACTTACAAGTATCACTGTTCACCAAGTTCATTGGCAATCCATTCCAGTCCTTCACCGTCCTGGAGATAAACAAATACTTTGCATGATTAGTGTTACTTACCATTCTATTGTATTTCTTATTAATTATTATTATCACCCCCGGGGGGCCCTGCCCATATACGTCCCTTCTGTAAGTTTCCCCCTCATCTCCATCCATCCCTTGTACCCTCTATCAATCTTATACATTGTTAAGAGTCTCCTCTCCCTCCTATGCCCCTCTAAGTCCTCCCATTGCAATTCACGTACCATGCTTGTGACACTATTGTAGTAGTAAGTACAGTATCACCTTCTTTTCTCTACCCCTTATTCTTACCCAACACCCTTCTAGCTGCTTTTCTTTGTGCCCCGTCTAATTCCTTCTAGTCTTATACCAAATATGGATCCCATGCAATAACCATTTTCAATCATTGACCTAATCATGGTTTTGTATGCATCACCTCCCTTCTTGCCCCTTTTAAATTCCTTCTCATCATCATAATTTGTGTCCCATGCCCTCTCCGATAAAAAATGTCACTTTGACATTGTGAACTAGAATACATAAATCCTACATGGTACCAAATTGAAATCTGAATCTTGCAATACATTAGGCTTATGGAAAAATCTTAAATATAGCAACATTGTCATATAGATTACACAGGCCAAGATATAGGTGGGTGGCAAAGAATGCATTGAAATGTTGCCATTTACTGCCATTGTTGTGCAAGTTTTTCATTTCCTTTGGGAACATTGAATAACACATTACATATCATACACACAGTTTAAGAACGGGGCAGCGGCGGCCGCAGCGTCTTCTCATAAAGATAGTGTTGTTGCAGGTTGCCTACGAAAATTGTTCTCAAACTTTTGGCCGGAGCTTGTGTGCATTGTTGTGTGCAATTTTTTTTTATTTCTGTGCGGTACATAAGTACAGAGTAAATCTGATTTTATGGTTATGTGTGGCACACACTATAGGGTGTATGCATTCATGTTGAAGTTGACGCCATGTTGGATCACTCAACAACATGGACCACATAGGTAAATGAGTCATTTTGCCAGATTTAAAATACTGTACTAAGCAATATTTTTGAGAGCATTGATGTTGTTTGAGTTTCAATTATGTGAGAAAAATAGTAGTTACTGTACCAAAAATTAACCAATTTCTGAAATACAATAGCCAATAACCATGTTTGTCCGATGCAGAGCAATGTTATTCATGACTCCAGTATGGCCTCCAAGCGCATTATTTATAATGTAATGTACATACACACTATACTATAATATAGGTAACTATATACATCATAACTAAACTGTGTACCACGTGAGGTCTCGACCTCTTCATACAACTTCTACTGTGGTAAGGCCCTTGCTGGTAATTGTATCCTTTTCTTTATTATTGATCCTAACCGTGATGTTCCCCCCCCCTTAAATTGAGTATAATGAAATGGTAATTTATTGTTGTCAGGTTGACCATGACCCAGCTGACGTTGAAATGTGAGAAGTTTGGTCTGAGCCGAGGACTGAGTGACTTGCTGACCAGTGAAGATCTGGTGGATGTCACCCTTACCTGCCAGGGTCAATATATCAGGGCACACAAGACTGTGCTGGCTGCCTGTAGTCCTCACTTCAGGTATCTCTTCAAGGTGAGAATATGTCAGGGTCAATATGTCAGGGCACACAAGACTGTGCTGGCTGCCTGTAGTCCTCACTTCAGGTCTCTCTTCAAGGTGAGAATATGTCAGGGTCAATATGAATATGAGAATTATATTGATCTGTAGTCATAAGTCAGGGTAGTTATATGACCTGACCTGCCAGGGTCAATATGTCAGGGCAGTAATGATCCCGTGAGCCCGAGGACAGAAATCTGAGTGGGCCCCCTTAATAGATGCAGAAAGCGCGAGTAGCAATTTTTTGGTTTACTATGTGACTTTTTTACCACAAAGAGAAACTGACACTCGCGCTAAACTAGCATGAGAGCAAGTTGTAGCTGTGACGTAGGTTCTAAGTCACTAAACAGCTTTTGCTCTTAGGGAATTATTAATTAAAATTTTGAGATGACGTTTTCTGGAGGTTTCATAACACGATGATCATTGTTAAAAAAAGCTGTTGGAGACTAACATTTTAATATTTTATATATTTATTGATATAGCTCACCAGTAATAAACATTGTGAGCTGCCAACAACAAGCTAAGACTAAAGTATTTTAAAAAGGAGCATTAAGATGTGTTATTGTGTTTTGCAGTTGCAGTCGTGGCAGCATCCTATTGTGTTCCTTCAAGATGCAGAGCTGGCAACACTGCAAGCCTTGGTAAACTTCATGTACCATGGTAACTTACAGCTTTGCTAAGCACAGTTTAGTATATCTGGGACATCTTTTAAGTGTCATATATCAATATTGATTGATGCTAGCAGCTTCAGTAGCCAGGTCAATGTAATTAGCTCATCACCAGGATAACATTGCACTGGCTACTGAAGCTGCTAACTTGTATACAAATCAATATTGATTGGTGCTATAGTAGCCAGTTCAATGTAATCAACTACTGATATATTTTTTATTACTTAAGTAATTTAAGATAAAAGTGCCAAGAGTAATTTCAATGTAATCGTGGCAACTAGCTGATTTGATTGAACTGGTTACTGAAGATTTCAAGAAGGTAAAACGTCACATGGTGCGCCTCTTCTTTTAAATAAAAAAATTAAATCAAAGTTTGTTAGACCCCTTGTATACTCCGCTTCACGTATCTTCAGAATCGTCTCATGCTATTTGGTCACTTTTGGTGGCCAAAATTACATTAACAGATATCGCCACTTCATACAAGGCAATACCTGTTTGTCATTTTGACCATAAAATGTGGCTGAGTGCTGATTAAAGCTAAAAACTTACATGAATCGAAGTATAAAAGTCAGCTGATCGTTGTTTGGTCAAACAACAATGGAACTTTAATTTAATATTTAAATCAGAAGAAATAGTCGCATCAGATTTTAACGACTTGTAAAATTGTTTATGTACAGGTCTAAAAGATTCTAAAAAGCCAGGGTATCTGTGCACCTTTAGTTTCAATGATCAATGTTGTTAATTACATACATATTATGTTAAAGGCTATACATCGAAGCAAAAATGAAAAATTCAGTTAAAAATTAGGTTGAGAATGATGTGCATCTTAACCGGCTCTGACGCCGCGTAAGGGTGGGGGCGCTGTCTACTCTTTCCTCGTGACATCACCGTTAGCGATCGCTATTTCGCAGCGCGGCTAAATTCGCATTGCGAGCTTATTATAAAAATTAATTGCAAAGATGGAAACAAAAATGTAGAGAAAAAAGAGCACCAGAAGAAAGGTGCGATTTTTATGTTTAAAATGACTATAAATACATTCAAAAATGCTTGCTTTTTACTATTTTATTTCGCGACACATTATATTCATCACTAAAGTGGACCGATATATTGAATATAATGTAGAATTACAGAGTAATTGCATATGATACGTACTTAATTTTATTACTAGTGTAACGGCGGGCGGGCGGGCCGGTCCCCCGTGGGACGCTCAGCCGCCCGCGGCTAGTCGGTGGTGGGGGCCCAGAGACCACGCATTGGCACTCTATCGTCGATTTTGCGCACGCGGCAGTCGTTAATCGCAGGTCTTTGTGCTTTTGCGCAGGTCCGGAAGTCGACCGAGGTGAGTGCGCATACAGTTGGGGTCAGAGCTTCCCCCTTAGTCGAAAAACGTGTCGTGCGCAGCACTAACGTTGCTTGTTTGGTTCTGCGCAGGACCGGAAGTTGGCCGACCGGAAAATTCAAGTTTAGTGCCGTTTGAATCCGTAGAGTGCACATGGCATTTGGACTTAGTTTTTCTGCAATCGCGTGTTGGTACGATTATTTGTGTTGTGCGCAGGTTGTGAGGGTGGCCATTTTGTTCATGTATATTGACTTTTTGTACTCCAGCCCTCACTTTTCCTACTCATGTTAACATTGAATTTTGCTGTTTTGCACCCTGCGAGTTATGCAGCCTTCATTGCAGCATCCTGTGAGTTATACAGCCCGCGTTGCATTGAAAAATATTTTTATGATGATAAATAAAAAAAATGCCAAAAATAGGCAACCCGCAATACACGCACTTTCCTTTTTTTTTTAACCCAGGGGAGAGAAGGCCGATGTCTTGATTGTACTGTGCCCAACTATGTATTGTGTTTGTATTGAATTTTTTGAAATAAATCCCTTTCTGAATCTGAATCTGAAACACGTGTTTAAGTGCAAGCAGTAGAAAGCCCATGTCCCTCGTCTTCACTTTTTCTACTTTGGCAAACATTGAAAAATTTGCAAGTCCAATGTCTGGATTCTATATCCTGTGGGTCATGAAGCCTGCTTTGCATCATCCTGTCAGTTATGCAGCCTGCCTTGCATTATATATAGAGGAAGAAGAATTGTTCAAGTTACAAAAATCAGCAAAGATAGGCAACCCGTTATACACGCGCATGTGTTTAAGTTCAATTCAATTCAATTCAAAATAGGCTTTATTGCAATAAAAGACATTACATAAATTACATATGTTTGCGTTTAAGCAATACAACTTTATAACCAAGTCAGCCAAAGGGTAATAGTATGGAGGCTAATACCAAAACTGTAATGTCTATTGGCTTTTTGTGAAGAAAGCACCAAATTTTCAGGGTTGGTAAAGTTCATGATCTTCGTCATAAATTTAAGTGGAACCCAAAGATTGGACCCATAGGTCGACCCTGAGTGACCTTTGACCTGGAGAACAGTTTTTATTTTTTTGTGCAAGAACAGTCATGTTCACAAAAAATTTGTTATGACACAAATCAAAGGTAATGCAAAGAACTACAAGTGTAAAAATTTTCATTGCTCTAATTAATTAATTTACAAAATGGCGACTAATTAACTTTAATTATTGTCAAATTTTGCATATTTTTCAACATTTTTGGTTCGCAATTGCCTATAAAAATGTGTTAACAATTAGAAATCAATATAGCACTTTGCTATTGTCATATTAATTTATTAAAAATGCTAATTAGGCATTTTCGAAGACAATAGGAGAGAAAACATGTGTCTTTGAAGCTGCCGCCACGGACTCCTATAATAGTCCTTATACCATTGCAGGTTATAAATTGCAAATATTTTTAATTTGTACATTTCATACCACAGTAATGAAATTTGATACACTTATACTCTGTACCCTAGTAGGGGTTTTGAGCACCAGAGATTATTTTTTACGCTAACCCTTTTGACCCTTAGAGACCCTTAATACTCAAAATCAAGGGGTTTTATTTTTTTTACACGAAATATGCAAAATACGAGAAAATGTTAAACAACAAAGTTGTTGGGCATATTTTTTCTGTGCCCGTACATTTTTTTTAACGTGCTAGGTTGCCAAGTTTTATTGCAGTGTTGCCAAAGCTTAAAAAATATAAGTAAATTCATGGTTTTGGCCACCACGTATGGTTCAAATTCGATCACATAGCGTAAAAAAAATACGTTTTAACACTGCATTTGTTTAGTGTAACTAGTTTTGCACTCAAATTAATTTTTATAACTAGCGCTAAACTATACTTAGGGGTTAATTATTACGGTAAACTTGCGCTTCCCACTTGATGTGTATGTTTCGCCATATACACAATACACCTATATGGGATTGCGCATAGTTTTATGTAAAGAGCAAATAAGGACCGATATAGTATATAGGATTTTAGAGAAATTGAGTTTTAATTCACACAAGTTTACTGGGGTCCATAATTTGAGGTACTAAAACCCTTGGTAGTCAACCCTTAGCATAGTATATGCAGTATATAGTATAGATTTTTTTTTTTAGTTGCAATATAATATATGTAGTATTATAATAGTATAATTATAGTTTCAGACGACAAGTGTTTTCATAAACGGGAATTAACCCCTGTACCCAGGGTAAACAGGGGTGCAGGGGTTAATTCCCGTTTATGAAAACACTTGTCGTCTGAAACTATAATTATACTATTATAATACTACATATATTATATTGCAACTAAAAAAAAAATCTATACTATATACTGCATATACTATGCTAAGGGTTGACTACCAAGGGTTTTAGTACCTCAAATTATGGACCCCAGTAAACTTGTGTGAATTAAAACTCAATTTCTCTAAAATCCTATATACTATATCGGTCCTTATTTGCTCTTTACATAAAACTATGCGCAATCCCATATAGGTGTATTGTGTATATGGCGAAACATACACATCAAGTGGGAAGCGCAAGTTTACCGTAATAATTAACCTCTAAGTATAGTTTAGCGCTAGTTATAAAAATTAATTTGAGTGCAAAACTAGTTACACTAAACAAATGCAGTGTTAAAACGTATTTTTTTTACGCTATGTGATCGAATTTGAACCATACGTGGTGGCCAAAACCATGAATTTACTTATATTTTTTAAGCTTTGGCAACACTGCAATAAAACTTGGCAACCTAGCACGTTAAAAAAAATGTACGGGCACAGAAAAAATATGCCCAACAACTTTGTTGTTTAACATTTTCTCGTATTTTGCATATTTCGTGTAAAAAAAATAAAACCCCTTGATTTTGAGTATTAAGGGTCTCTAAGGGTCAAAAGGGTTAGCGTAAAAAATAATCTCTGGTGCTCAAAACCCCTACTAGGGTACAGAGTATAAGTGTATCAAATTTCATTACTGTGGTATGAAATGTACAAATTAAAAATATTTGCAATTTATAACCTGCAATGGTATAAGGACTATTATAGGAGTCCGTGGCGGCAGCTTCAAAGACACATGTTTTCTCTCCTATTGTCTTCGAAAATGCCTAATTAGCATTTTTAATAAATTAATATGACAATAGCAAAGTGCTATATTGATTTCTAATTGTTAACACATTTTTATAGGCAATTGCGAACCAAAAATGTTGAAAAATATGCAAAATTTGACAATAATTAAAGTTAATTAGTCTCCATTTTGTAAATTAATTAATTAGAGCAATGAAAATTTTTACACTTGTAGTTCTTTGCATTACCTTTGATTTGTGTCATAACAAATTTTTTGTGAACATGACTGTTCTTGCACAAAAAAATAAAAACTGTTCTCCAGGTCAAAGGTCACTCAGGGTCGACCTATGGGTCCAATCTTTGGGTTCCACTTAAATTTATGACGAAGATCATGTACTTTACCAACCCTGAAAATTTGGTGCTTTCTTCACGAAAAGCCAATTGGTTTATCTTAGCATCCATACTATAAAAGATATTTCGTTTTATATATTTTTACCATTTACTAATATTAATACATATAGATATTTAGTTGTTACATGCAACTTATTATTAGCAGTCATTAGTGTTGTACAGCGTTGTTGAAAGCTTGACTTATTGTATTCCCACCCTCACTTTTCCTACTTTTGTTTACATTGAATTCTGTCTGTTTCGAACCCTGCGAGTTATGCAGCCTTCCTTGCAACATCCTGTGAGTTATGCACCCCGCTTTGCATTGAAAAATATTTTTATGATGAAATATATAAAAAAAAAAAAAAAAAAAAAATAGGCAACCCGCTATACACACACATGTGTTTGTGTGCAAACAAAAGAGGTCCCATGCTATCATATCAGCACCCTATATTGCATTCCAGGATGTTTGTATAATTGTTATATGCGATTCACATGTTAGTGTCAGCACATATTTTGTATTATATAGGTAAAATGCAAAGTTCAGAAAATCGCCAAAAATAGGCAACACGCCATAAAGCTCCCTATGTTTGTATGCAAGCAATAGAGGTCTCATGCTATCTTATTAACACCATATATTGGCTTCCAAGGTGTTTGCATAATTAATATCGAGGGCTACGCGGCAATTCGGAACTTGTGCAGCCTCCGCGCGCGCAAGATTGAAACATATGGATTCTCCGCGCACCTACTTTTTGGCACATATGCAGCCTCCGCGGCCGCTAATATTGAAACATGTGTAATCTCCGCGGACGCTACGAATGAAACATATGTACATTCCGCGCGTACGAAAAGTGACACATCTGAAGAATGATATTTTGGCACATCTGAAGAAAGCTATACCTACCGATATGAATTGCATTTACAGATAAAATTTACATGGAGGATGATATAATATCATCGGATAACAAATTTTAAATTGTATTTAAAAAAAATTAATAGGTTAATAATAATAAAAAAAACTAATTAAAAATTAAATTATAAATAGACAGATAATTAATAAATAAATGATCATATCAATAAATGAAGCAATAGATAAATAAATTTATTTATAAATAGGTAAATGAATCAATGAATAAATAAATAAATAATAAAAAAAAAAATAAATGAATAAAAAACAAGTAATGAAAAGTAAATGCTAAATGCAAATGTTCAAAAGAAATAAAATCATACTTTTAACAGTAAAATTTGAAATGTTTTCCTCATCAAAATATTATAACACCTTCTCTACTAAAAACTTGAAGAATTTAAATTATCACCTAAAATAACACATAAAGAAACCTACCTTAAAATTTTAGGACTCTTCTTTAATTTTTTTAATAAAAAATAACCTTATCAACAAACCAACACTACAATAAAATTACACACTTCACAAATGCTCTGTTTTTTTTTATTCACTGCAATTATTATAATTTAAATTAAATAATTTAATTTTTTGAAAAAATCAATCATAAAATTTAATTTATACGGAATAACTAAAAATACAACTACGCTCTCCACAATGCAGAATGAAAACTGAAACATTTACCGGCAATAGTCAACTAGACAGGATGTTTACAATTTTGACCTTTGAAGTGTATGTATGATAAGAAAATACTCTAGCTGATCATTCATAAGTTGACTTGAGGTAGGGTAGCTTTAAAATTCATAAAATGAATCACAAGAAAATTCTATTATAAAAAAAAATCAGAGCTTTGAATAGTATTTTCCATTTAAAATAAATAAAATCTTTGTTTTAAAAACATTATTAGCATATTAATTTAAAAAAAAGGAATGGTACATAATATATTTTTATTGTAAAATTATCTATTATATCTTATTTAAATTTTATTTACATCATTAAATCATTAAAGCGTTAAGTTTTGCATCAAGGAAGTTAAAAAACTTGTGCTTAAAATTTGTAATCATAAAACTCTGCAAATTATTCAGTTGTGTCACTTTTCGTACGCGCGGAATGTACATATGTTTCATTCGCAGCGTCCGCGGAGATTACACATGTTTCAATATTAGCGGCCGCGGAGGCTGCATATGTGCCAAAAAGTAGGTGCGCGGAGAATCCATATGTTTCATTTTTGCGCGCGCGGAGGCTGCACAAGTTCCAAATTGCCGCGTAGCCCTCGATATATGGAAATAACATGTATGTGCCACCACATGTTATGCATTATATAGTGAAAATGTTAAGTTCAAAAAATCGCCAAAAATAGGCAACCTGCAGTACATGCCCAATATTTTATTGACGAGTGTGGGGAATCAATAGGTATGTTAAAATACTATGAAAGTCACCCTATCTGAGAAAAAAAAATTACGGTTTTGAAATAACCTATGTGTTGAAGCCATATGGCACTCACATATACATCTTCAAAAAATCGCCAAAAAAAAAGGTGCAGTCTGATGTTTCTGAAACTTTAAAAAAATGTACCTACTATATAGTAGCAAACATTTATGTACCCAAAGTCACCCCAACGCACCCTTAAATAGCATCTACATCCGGTTGTTATCCAAAAAGTAGTAAAAAATCTGGTTTTAGGGTCCTTACTCGTCCGGTAATAGGTTCCAGAAATTAGCGTTTCCATTTTCGTAATCAGCGTGGTCGATTTAGTCATAATAGACACTAAAATCACAACTTTCTGAAAAAAAGATGTTTCATGGTAAAGTGGCCATTGTCGTAATACTGATCGATGTTTCGCTAATAACTCCAGTTTGAATTTTGCGATTTGCATAAAAATTAAAACGTAGTTTGTTATTTTTTTTTTTCGTCGTGAACCTCCAATAATCAGATCGATGGTATGTTGATTTCGCACCGACTTATTGCCGAAAGCGTCGAAATTTTACGTAGCGCGTTAAAAAATAGTAGATATTTAAAAGTTTGAATTTTTGTGGTGCGGGTAGTCAGATGGTCAGTAGCACTACTTTGTATGAAAATTTCGTCGTCCTAGTATCGTAACTTGCCGAAATATGTCGAAATCCTACGTTTCAATGTCGAACCATAGGCAGAATGGGTGGTTTTGCGTTAAATTGAAAAAAAGTGTTGCCGATGGCAGAAATATATCAAAACACGTATAGAACGCGATTCCAACAGTCAGAATGCAAGAAATCGCCATAGCCGAATTTTGGCGCCGCTTTGAATATGTTTTGTTGGTTTTTCACGTTTTGCGCGCCACCTATGGAATATTCGAAAAAACGAAGGTCATTTTGAGAGTCGGATTCGTCGGGGCGCGTCTTTTTGGTCTCTTGCGTTTTTTTCGTGGCGCCGTTTTCGGACGCAAAAATTTTCAAAAAGCGCCGATTTTCTGAACCTAGAAAAAAACTGTTGGCGCCATCCCGTTTCGCGGCTCGTAGGAACACCCTTAAATTTTTTTTAGAGCTCTCCGACGCACATCCGAATACTACGGGCGTCCGAACCCCAAAAAACGCGGAATTAAAAAAAAAAAAAAAAACCAATTTTCGGAATTTTGAAAATCTGACTGCGCCATCGTCTTCCTCACGCAAAAATATGCCAGATAAAACTCAATTTTTATTTTCGCGCTCAGAGCACCGAAAGTGCGAAAAAAACGTGCGCCTTGCCGCCATCTTGTTTCTATGGGACCCACGGCTTAGGTCATTGTTGCAAAGTTGTGCGCCGTGGTCGGTTATGGGGAAGTAGCCGAAATATATAAGAGATCGGTCCCATAGAAAAAAACAACGAAGCCCTCGAAGTTTCCCTATCTGATCAATTCGTAAGGGCCGCATTCCGATAGTTTTTCGTTGCATAAAAATTTCAAGATATACGTTTTGTAGGGCTTGCAGAACCATGTTTAAAATGTCCCCTGTCGACTTCCGGTTCTATAAGAAAATCTGGTTCCGGTTGGTTTTTCTCCGGATTCGACTTCGATTTCGACTTTGACGATGGTGGCAATCGATAGCCCGAGGTAAAGTTACTATTGACATGTGTCCTTACTTTTGCTCTAAGTGGCATTCCGCGGCCGCCAGAGGGCTCGGAAGTGCGAAAAACGGGAAAACCGCCATCTTGGTGGTGCCCTTCGAGAGCCCCCATCGCCGCCGATTGGTTCGGTAGGTATCCCCCGTGCGCTGTTTTTAACCAAAGGAGGGTCGATTCTTCATGGCGGTTTTCCGTCGAGGGCCGTTTCCGTTTTTAAAAAAGTGCGCGAAAAGTTTGGGGCGCCATATCTCCGCTTCTAAAAAAAATTTCAAAATTCTACTCGCATACTTTTTTGCGCCCGTTTTTTGAGTCTCCTCTGCAAATTTTGGTGCTCCCGTCTCTAAAAGTCTCTAAAACCCAGGGAGGAGGAGCATTTCCCGCGAGGGTCCAAAAAACGTGTTTTTCGCGCTTTTTTCCGAAAGTTGTCGGGCGATTCGTTGGCCGCCAATAGGTAAGTTGGGAGAACCTTGGGCCCGTTTTGGGTTAAAATCTGGGCGGGATCGGCCCGTTAAAAAAAAACGACAAAGTGAAATGCGGTTTGTGGGTTAATCTTATGTTTTTTTTGCTTCCCTTGAGTACTTACAGATAGGGGGATAGGGGGATGACTTCTTGGTCAAATAGAAATAAATAATATTGCGTGAAGTGCTGCGGTGCATCATGCAAAAAAATTTATTAAAAAAAAACAAACTATAAGTGATTTTTATTATATAAACAAGTTTCCATACAACACAAAATTGCGTGAAATTTCTATAAGTATGTTTTATAGCTTTTTTTCTTGCTCTATAATACGAAATTGCTGTCAGCGTAAATAAATAAATTTAGCGAAAAGTTAATACATAATTTAAAATAATAATAATAATAAATAATAATAAGTTTTGAGACTAAACAAGACAAAAGTATCAATTTGCAACTTTCTTCTTTTACAGATGTGGGGTTAGTAAAGTATTTAGCTAAAGTTTCGGCTCCAATAAAATCTTCTTCAAATAAGTAAAAGTAAAATATACAAGATGTCAAGTTCTTTGTGCGCAAAATTTAACTGGAACAAAAAAAGACTCTGTAGCGTGTTCTATAATATCCAGATCAACTTTTATTGGCTTTGAGTTCAAAAACAATTTTAAACAGATTGTTTTTTTTATATTTTTTTTACGCTGAACAAAACTATATATTTAAAGAAATAGACCGGAGAAAAACATATAAGCATTTATATCACAAAAAACCTAATGGGACGTACATAAATAACTTTAGTTTTTTTTGAAACCCAACAGTAGCCCCGTAGCAGTGATAAGAAATTTTGATCTATGCTACCCGCCTAACATTTTCATACTAATTTTTGCATGTTTCTGATGACATAATCATGAATTTTCACGCAAATGGCATACTATACAGTAAATTTACGCTCTCTTGTAGAGCTACATAAACATTGTGGCAAAAATTGCCATCAGTTTTGAGGATCATATTTCGTGTTTATTCATTCAAAAGAACACGTTGTTTTATGTAGTCTTTAACTTAAAGCACTTAACGTAAAATAATAACAAGAATAATAAATAAAATTAATTGTGAACAAATACGTGAGATCAATTTTTACCAACCGTCTTTACCTGAAAAATATATTTTTAAATGCCTGATAAAAATCAAAGCATGGGTTAAAATCCGGGTTTAAATATCGATTCATTATTAGCATTGGGGGTGGTGCATTTTGAAAAACTTACACACTCTGTTGTGAAGACATACGACGGGCAGCTTTTGAGATAGAATTTTTTAAATTTAATCTTTGGGAACAGCACACTCTATACTTAATACAGAAAATAAAGATACAATCCTATATTTAAGTACATAACTACCTTAAAGCATTTGTAAAGAAATGTTTTAAAAGCAATTTAAGGTGGAGACAGCGGTCAAAGTTTCGCGTTTTTATTGTGACAGCGATAGTAAACTCGCTCTCTGATTGGCTAGCGGGTTTACGCGCTAAGAGCTGGCGCATTTCTTTAACTTTTGCGGTAGCGGTAATGCGCTTCGCATAAGTTAGACTTCACCTAACTTTTGCGAAAACATAAAGAATGCGGTATGACGTGGGCCAATCAGACGCGCCGTTCAGGCATCGGCAGATGACAATCGTTTATTATGTCTCGCGCCAAATTCAAACCACTCTTTTAACTCCTGTGTACATTGTGTTAAATCTTGTTAATAATAAGGTGTGATATAAAATTTTCAGTATGTAATTTATTTTTTCAACACTACAAATAAATGCACATTGTTAATTTTGCTTAAACACCTCTATTATTAATTTATTATTCTTTTCTCTTTTTGTCAGCTGGGCATGGTCCTCCATTTTAAATGGCCGTTTATCACAAAACTTTAGGGGATAAAAATTTGACCACTGTTTGCTCAGCTATCGCAGTCACATTTTAATGGGAATGCGATTGCGATAATTTGACCACTGTCTCCACCTTTAGAATCATGTTCTTATATTGAAGAAAAAAAACATTAAAACATTTTTATTCAATTATATTCAAAATATATAAATTTGGAGTACTTAAATTGTCAGAATAAATTTTTTTTAGTATACTAATTTTGCATTTTGTGCCAAAAAGGGGCACGGCCCCCGAACAATCGCGCATGCAGCGCAAAAAGGGGGCTTCGTGCCCTTCATCGTCTCATTATACTATTTCTACGGGTGAAAGCGTTCCACAAGTTTATCCCCCGGGGCACCCAATTTGACGGGCCACCCCTGCATACACACTATATAATTGTCAAACATGTATTAGCTGTAGACATTTGAAAATAACGAGTTTGTTTTACATTACACCCTAATTTGTGTTATAATGTTAATTAATGTTGCAGGTTTTGTGCTAAAAATGTCGTTTGCATCGTCATCCCTATACCCTGCTGAGACAGGTGAGTTTTTGACAACATGCCCGTTGAACAGACTTGGCCATGATCGTGTCTGGTTTAAGTGCGACGCTCATATGACCGCGCTCAATTTTTTAGAGTTAAGCTTGAGCACGCACTTTTTTTTTAAATATGAGCTTGACCCGCTAGCGAAAAAGCGCTCTTGTATGAGCTCTTGAGAACCCTTAAATCCGCTCTTTAGAACTCTTTTTTTAGTTATCCTGGAAGATCTCTTACAGGATAGATCGAATGAGACCCCGCCTCGCTCAGAGCTCCTGGAATAGACCACCAAGGATCTTTTTAGGAGCTCTTGACTGCTCCTGAGTGCTCTTTTACCCGATTTTTATGATTTTGGGTACATGAGCATCTCAACTCAATAAAAACTATGTTTAGAAGACATTGACAATACGCAGTACTAATTTTTGTAGTCTCAACCTATTTTTTCGTCTTTAATTCTATTACATGAAAATAATTCAATTCCATATTGCGGACTACTTCTATTTATAAATATGCACTCCTAAAAGTGCGCAAAACCTAAATAATAAAATGCAAAAAAAAAAAAATAATAATAATAGCATGCTTTTTGACCAAGAAATTGCTTATTTTAAACAATTCTACACTATTTTTTTTAAATTAAGATACATAAAAAAAATTGTGTGTTATATAAGAGCAAGGTTAATAATATACAAAATTAAATTAAATAAATTAAAAGGGTAAAACCATTTTGGTTTGAATGAATAATCAAAGAAATAGAAAACGAGGGGAAACCAACGAGCGCCTTACTACGATGACTTTTGTAGCATGTAGCGGGGTATCCTCGTCAATATATTCTTATCTCATATGCAAAATGTGATGAAAGCAACAAATTTTCTAGGTTTGCTACAATGATCCTAATAAAGATTTCTGAAATACCATCCAAACCAGGCCACCCATGCGACCTGGGGTGACCTTCAAAGGTGGCGCTTAGGCCCTTTAACGTTTTATTTTTTTCTGGCTTTGTTTTGGTTCCTTTTGAAAATTATTTTAATTTTTAACTTCACATATTATGCTTATTAACGTGCATTAAAAAAAATATTCAAAAACTTTGCCTGCGCGGAAATCAAAATTAAAGTGGGAATGCGCATACCTGATGCACCTTTAAACTAAAGTAACATAAAATTTACCGGCAATACAAAAAAAAGAAAATGTTTCGAACAAAAGTTGTAGACCTTTAAATTTGCTTAATTTTTATTATTTTTTATTTTTAACTTTGGTCCCTAATTTTAAAAATATTTCAATTTGAGTGCCATTATTTAGGGTAATATTGGAGGCAATATAAAGCATATAAATGCAGCCTTTAAATAATACATTTGACTAATTGTATAGGAAGCACATGAGAGGGGATCATTTGGACTATTTAAACTCAAATATGTATTCTCAAAATAAAACTTCAAAATGTCCCGGAATTTCAGGACACTTTTTAACTATTTTTTTAATTTTATTTTCAAAGTTTTAAAATATATTTGAGAGCTTTTTTATAAGTATTTGAGGGTCCTAGAAGTGTTCCGGAATCCAAAAATAACTTTTTATTTCTCTTAATTTTAATTCTTATTGTAGTAAAAAAAATATCAATGATAACATACGGGAATAAAAATATTAAACAGTTTTATAGGTTTGACACAAATCGAAGCACTGTAAATTGCATATTTATACATTATTATATTATACGGAGTCAGTCTTTGTTGAAACAAATTATTTTTAAATTTCGGGAAACGCAAATACTTATACGAAAGTTCTCAAATAACTTCCAAAACGTTGAAAATAAAAAAAAAATACATATTTCTTTCCCACCTAAAAAAAAAGGTCACGAAATTCCGGGACATTTTGAAGTTTTATTTTGAGTATGCAAATTTAAAATTAAATAGTCAAAATGATCCCCACTCATGTGTTTCCTATACAATTAGACAAATGAGTGATATTTTTTTAATTCAAAATCGGTGGCACCCGACCCCCCCCCCCCCCAAGATCGTTCTGAAAAAAATTGTATGCATTCAATATGCAACTTTAAGCATCGTGATCAATTTTAAGCATCTCAATTTGAAAACAGTAATTTTGGCGGCGTTTTAATTAAAACAGGTAATTGCGAGTGTTGCGGCGCCCGAGCGCGCGCAGCTAGTTTTAAGCCCTTGTATGTCCTAAACTAATTGAGATAGAAACTTGAAACTTTTTTTACAAATAGATCTATAAACCGTTATTATAATTTTAATATTATTTAGTCTTGCAAGTAATTATTTTTAAAATTAAAAATTTACAAAGAACAAAAATATTCAGTTTTTGAGTACTAGTCAAGGTCATGCTACACCTGTTCAAATATTATTTTTAGGCAAATAGTAGTTTATATGCATGTCTTAGGTCCACTTCAACATATTAGTGTGCCTGAAAATTTTTTTTATTATTTTATTTAGTATTTTAAAGTACCGCACGAAAGGGCCTTTTTTCAAAAATTTGTGATGTTTGAAACGAAATAAATCAAGTTACTCTTATTTTTAAAAAAGTGTAATGCACATCAACAGAAAGCTTATGATGTCTATTTTCAGAAAATGTAAAAATTATTTTGGGGTTTTGCTTCTACGATTTTTCACAGCGCTTTGTTTCATGTGCTCCTAGAGCGCTGCGCGCCACTCGCAATACGCACGAGACACGCCCCTTTTATAACCTTATGGAACATTTACAAACAAAATTAGTGTTTTATTACCAAAATTACATCGGTGTCACAAATTAATGCAATTTATTTGTAATATTACGTGTTCAAGTGTTAACATACCTGTATAATTTGAAAATTTATGCAAATAAAATAGTTTTTTTTAATAATAAAATGTATTTCCATTTTTGTTCCGCTATATTGTCCAATGTTCACTTGGTTCAAAGTTTACTAATGTGTCTTAAGCCCACTTCAAACTATTTGTTAAAAGTCACAAATAAACCAATAATCTCCTTTCTGATTTGCGTTATAAGTTATCATTTTTACAGTTATTTTCTAATTTTATCATACATATTATAAGATAGAGCGCGCCGATACATTTTTTTACTATCATTAATATTATGTTATATTGCTATTAAAGTTAGCATAATTCGACCCACACAATTGAGACACTTTTAGTCTTATATGTCTTCAAACTCAATCTTCAAAAAATCGTAACTCGTGAACAAAACGTTTTATATTAAAGGCTATATATCGAAGCAAAAATGAAAAATTCAGTTAAAAATTAAGTTGATAATAATGTGCATCTTGTCCGGCTCTGATGCCGCGTAAGGGTGGGGGCGCTGTCTACTCTTTCCTCGTGACGTGTGCACTATAACTCGCCGATTCGCGGCTGCTTGAATTTGCATTGCGAATTAATTTTAAATATAATTTGCAAAGTTGGAAACAATGATGTAGAGAAAAAAATTGTACCAGAAGAAAGGTGCGATTTTTATCTACACAATGCATGTAAATACATTTGAAAATGACATTTATTTAGTATTTTATAACGTAAGAAATTATTTTGTTACTGTATGAAGCAGATTAAATGATTATAATAATATATTACGGAATGCATCCCACACAGCACACAATGAGATAGTATAAATATACCTTTCATCTACCATATACCAGATATATGTATATTATTTTCATACATATAATATATGTATTCATTTGGTATACTGCTTTATGTATATTTTACATATGAAGTGTAGATGTAGATTATACAGATAGAATTGGTATGCATTTTATTTGAAAATTACATCTACACATATACTATTTATATACATTTACTAAATGTATACCTCCAAACGTTTTGTAGATGTTCCTTACAAGTGCTAATTACAGCGCATTTTAATCATCAAAATTTTGAAATTAACAAAATTGGCTTCTTTTTCACTTTATCTTTGAATCAAAATGCTTTTAAAAGCTGTAGCTTTAAAACTTTAATAAAAAATATAAAATGTAATTAGGATTGCTAATTAAAAGTTTGGAGTGACTTTTAGAAAATATTATAAATAGAAATTGGTAGAGTGATAACTTTTTTATAAAATGGATATTTTATTTTGTAATGTTTTTAAAACTGCTAGTAGTTATTAACCTTATGGCTTGGAATGTAGAGAACTCACTACCGTCAGGTACCACAAAGCTTGAAGCTTATATACCCAACTTGACATATTAAAATATAGTAATATAAAAGTCCGCTGCAGTATGGTAAGTGTTAAAAAATAAGTGAGCCGTTGTTTATAACGATATGTGTTGGGTACATATCAGACTTAGAGCTAGAGCCACATAAATTAAAATACAATATTTTAAATTTTTGCTTAAAAAAGCATCTACCACCCATATGTATATTATATGTATGGTATACATTTATTTTTGATCTCCATTTAAACGTTTGATATACGCTCGATAAAGGACGTTTGAACGTTTCTCATACCGTCAACATCCCTTTTTCAAATGGATATTATACATATATTTTCTGTTGGTATACTAATCTAAAATACATATATTATATGTAATATATCTCAGACTGTGTTGTGTGGGATGTATACTGTATGTTAAGCAAAGTTTTCACTACATACATATGAATATATAACATATTTATATATATATATATATATATATATATATATATGTATGTATGTATGTATGTATGTATGTGTTTGTGTCGTAGAAAATGATATTTTTTATAACAATTATTTAATTGCATTATGCATTTCTGTAGAACGAATTATTTATATATAAAAATTAGGTTTCAATACATTTTAAAATATGATCTAGTGCTTTTATGATATATATCATTGCCATAGTATATTATATATATATATATATATATTAATATATATATATATATATATATATATATATATATATATATATATATATATATATATATATATATATATATATATTATATATATTATATATATATATATATATCGATGCTTACCCGTCGAAGTGAACGTACTACACTTTACATTGTTTGGGAAAAATGAACGTTCTACACTTTACAAATTCCAAGTTCACCCATCTAGTTCTCATGTTAAAACGTGTAGAAGCGCCAAACGTAGATCGTTCATTTCGAGTGAAATTTTTAAAGTGTAGTACGTTCACTTTGACGGGCAAACATCGATATATATATCTATATATATATATTATATATATATATATATATATATATATATATATATATATACAGTACTGTATATATACGTATATATATATATATATATATATATATATATATATATATATATATATATATATATATATATATATATATATATATATATATATACGTATATATATATCAATATATATATATATATATGGACTCGTCCACGTCAAAAAACACAGTAGTACATCTCAAAAAATAGATTTAGCCGAAATTGATATATTTTGTTAAGGGTCACTTAGACATAATACATTCCAAATTTCAGGGTCATGGAACCAAAATTCGAATTTGTAGAGCGCGAAATTCAAATTTTTTAGGGGTTTGATAGTAATTCTATGAAAAATAGTGAAGCTGCTTTTTGGCAGGTTTTACATTTTTTGTCAATGGTTTAATATCCAATAAGTTTGACCATGACAAAAAAATCGATTTGTCAAAAATCGATTGTGGTGAAAAAAATTCACCAATATTGCCCATTTATGCTATTTTTACATTTTTTCTGACAGCTGTGACAGCCAAACCACTGCGAATTTTGAAATTAATTTTTATGCCGACATAGATTACATATATTTTAACATGTCTATTTAGTCAAATTTGTTGTGTAATCAAAAATGAATTTTTGCGGGAATTTTGAAAATTGAAAAAAATGAATTTCTGCCATTTTAAAATACGATTTTCTCAAAAAGTAACAATTTTTTGTCGATCTTTTTTTTATCGTCACACAAAAAATTGTCTTCTACAAGATCCATTAGGTTCCCGAGGAATTTTTTTAGATTTTAAAGATTTAACGGGTTTTGAACATGGGCAAAAATATCATTTTTGCTCACTTTTTTTATACTTTCATTTGAGATAATTGTAATTTTAAAAAACTTTAAGGGTCAGTAATGACTTGTTAGTGCTATTCGATCCTGAATTGTATAATTTTTTTGTTTTTTGTTGATTTTGGCGGGAATTTAAAAAATCCAAAATTTTCAATGTTATCATTCCCATAGTTGATTTTCTCAAAAAGTAATTTAAATTAATTTTAAATTCCTGCCAAAATCAACCAAAAACAAAAAAATTATACAATTCAGGATCGAATAGCACTAACAAGTCATTACTGACCCTTAAAGTCTTTTAAAATTACAATTATCTCAAATGAAAGTATAAAAAAAGTGAGCAAATATGATATTTTTGCCCATGTTCAAAACCCGTTAAATCTTTAAAATCTAAAAAAATCCCTCGGAAACCTAATAGATCTTGTAGAAGACAATTTTTTGTGTGACGATAAAAAAAGAACTAAAAAAAAGTGTTACTTTTTGAGAAAATCGTATTTTAAAATGGCAGGAATTCATTTTTTTCAATTTTCAAAAATCCCGCAAAAATTCATTTTTGATTACACAACAAATTTGACTTAATAGACATGTTAAAATATATGTAATCTATGTCGCCATAAAAATTAATTTCAAAATTCGCAGTGGTTTGGCTGTCACATCTGTCAGAAAAAGTGTAAAAATGGCATAAATGGCCAATATTGGTGAATTTTTTTCACCACAATCGATTTTTGAAAAATCGATTTTTTTGTCATGGTCAAACTTATTGGATATTAAACCATTGACAAAAAATGTAAAACCGGCCAAAAAGCAGCTTCACTATTTTCATAGAATTACTATCAAACCCCTAAAAAATTTGAATTTCGCGCTCTACAAATTCGAATTTTGGTTCCATGACCCTGAAATTTGGAATGTATTATGTCTAAGTGACCCTTAACAAAATATATCAATTTCAGCCAAATCTTTTTTTTGAGATGTACAGTAGAAAGCACAAAATTTGTTAAAGAGACACTATTGGTCCATGAAATTACAATAGCAAAGTGTTTCTGTTGCAACAGTTCTCAGCCTTCTCAGGTTGTCTTTAATTGCATTGACCAATGACATAAATATAAGCACACCTCCTTGACTATGCACGGTGCACACCTTCTCTTTCTCTATGATATTTTACATCCTGTGAAAAGAACAAAATCACATTCAAAAACAAACATGTTTATAGAAAATGTATTTTTGTTTAGTCAAGCAGGCAAGCATTATATTTTAGTTCTGCGAGAGAGAGAGAGAGAGAGAGAGAGAGAGAGAGAGATGTTGTGCACCAGACGGGTAACGGCGGGCAAGCAAGCATCATACTCTGATTCTGAGAGAGAGAGAGAGAGAGAGAGAGAGATGTTGTGCACCAGACGGGTGGACGGCGGGCAAGCAAGCATCATACTCTGATTCTGAGAGAGAGAGAGAGAAAGAGAGAGAAGGTGTTTACCGTGCATAACTCAAGGAGGTGGGCTTATATTTATGTCGTTGGCCACTGCAATGACAACCAGTTTTAGAAGGCGGAGAATTGTTGCAGCAGACACACTTTGCTATTGTAATTTCGTGGACCAATAGTGTATCTTTAGCAATTTTTCTGCTTTCTACTGTACTACTGTGTTTTTTGACGTGGACGAGTCCATATATAAAATATATGTGTGTTTGTGTGTACACATATGCTATATCAATGTATAACTACATTGCATTGCGTAAAAAATTAAATGTATAAATTATGTGTAATGCAGTATGATTATACAATACTGTATATAAAATTATGCACATTTATGATAAATAAATAATATTACAGCTGATTATTATATTATAGTAAAAATAATGCAATAAATAATACATACCATAGACATAGAGTATTTATATAATGCTAGTTGAAAGAACGTAGCACAAATAAAAAAGAAATGATTCACAATGCAACTCAACACGATACACTAGTTTGACTCGGTTAGCTGATATAGTGAGGGTGCGATTGTTTTTAAATTTTAAAAAACTAAAAAGGAATAAAACTAAACATTTTAAATTAAATGACGAATCAGAATAACTCATAAAAATTAATGTTTCCTTTTTTAAATACTACTATTTTGCATGTTCTATTTGTTCTCTCTCTCTCTCTCTCTCTCTCTCTCTCTCTCTCTCTCTCTCTCTCTCTCTCGCAGTCTCTATCTCAAAATGATATAGTGACGAGTGAGATAAGCAAGACGAGATTAGTCACAACGTTTAGTGTGAGCTTGACTTTTGTAGTGTTACTATGTAGTGTATATTTGTGTGTGGCATAGTTTATTGTAAAATTGAAATATTTCTGTAAAAAAGCTCGTTACACGAGGATGCAATAGCAACGATATTTAGATGTTTCATCTACGCTAATGTTCATTGTAAATAGAAAGTAAGACTATTTTTTCATTATATTTTAAATCATGACAGGGAACATATTTTCTTTATTTTTATTATTCCCAGGTAAAAATGCAAGTTTTACACTCTTCAAGTTTTATGCTATTTACAACATAATAAACAGCGAGAGAGAGAGAGAGAGAGAGAGAGAGAGAGACAGAGGGAAAAATCTTATAAAAATACTCAGTGCTGATATATATATATATATATATATATATATATATATATATATATATATATATATGTATGTATGTATGTATGTATGTAGGTATGTATGTATGTATGTATGAAAAATAAATTTGAACCAAACTACGTTTTTTTTATATTGCATTCTAAAATAATAATAAAAAAAATTAACGCATTTAAATTTTCTTTTGTTAATAGAACTACAATCTCCAAATGTAGAGAACTCTGGACCAAGCAGAACAAAAGTATTCAGGCTGCCGAGGTCATAGAAGAGGTCACTGGCAGGTGCCTCATGACACCAACAGTTGTTCGCTGGAACTCTGAGTTTGACTCGACTAAGTGTTTGGTAGAACTAAATCAGACCAACCCTGGCTGCATTAAAATTTGCTGTGATCGCGTCGGATTACCTGCTATTAATGACACTGACATGAAATTTCTGGAGGAATATGTGCAAGTATGTTTTTTTTCGATGGCATTTATAAATAGCATTTAAATTAATTAAAACTATTCATGTTTAGGATATTAATTTTATTATTTATTTATTTTTTTTTTATTATTTTGTTGTTAATTTTACCTTATAAATTTTAGATAAATGATACTGTTTATCTAATATAATAGCAATATATATGTTATTTACCAGCATATTTTGTTTGCTGTCATAGGTCATGCAGCCTGTTGCGTATGCACTTGATACGTTACAAGGTGAGAAAAACGCTTATATGGGCATTGTTCTCCGACACTACACAGTCTTGTCCTTACTCTAACTAGCCTAAAAAATGAACTCCTGAGCTATTGTGAACCATTAGCCTCTGCATTGATTAAGGTAGTGCTAAAGAGGTACGTAATTTTAATATTTTTTATATGAAATTTTTATATAAATATTTGTTATACATTTATGTTTTTTGTCAATAGATTCAGCATGCAGTGGTTCAGAGAGGATCTAGTCTTGGCAGTAGTTACCCACCCTGAGTTTCAATTTGAGTGGATAAAGGATAAGGCAAAGGAATAGGAAGCAAGCAAATGGCTGCAAGAAGAATTTGCAATTATGGCTCCACGCCCTAACCGAGGGACGCCAGCACCACCTTCAACCCCTACTGTGTCCAATATATTTGACTTTGTTAAGCCATCTCAAAGCCAACTTTGCAATGATACACCGTCTAATGATGAAATTAATCGGTTCCTTAAATATCCTTCTGATGATTTGTCCTGTTTATTAAACTTACCTACCATGAAACGTATGTTTATTAAATATAATACTGCTGTTCCTTCAAGTGCAGCCATTGAAAGGATTTTTAGTATAGCAGGAGAATTATTTACAAAAAAAAGAGCCAGGTTAACAGACGAAAACTTTGAAAACCTGCTGTTATCCAAGTTGAAGTAATATTTAGTATGCATGTAGTTAACAAAAACGTGCAGGAACTTTTAAGTTTAAAATTGCATTGCCATTTAGGTCCCAAAACAAATTTACATAATAGCGAATAAGCTTTAATTCGTAATATTATTATTTTTTTATATCATTACTTTGTAAATTCCTTTTTTTATTATTAATTAAAATAATTATTAAAACTTTCAAAATGTATTATGATGATGTTAATAAATATATTAAAATATTGAACTGTAAGTATATTTATTAAAGGAAGTAATAGTTAAACCTACTTAAAAAAACTTATAAAAAAATCATTTAAAAAAGCTGTTGACGTTATAGTTAACGCAAATTAACTTAACGTTAACGTTATAGTATAAAAAAAAATTTAGTTAACGTTATAATTATAGTTATAGTTCAAAATAAAATTAACTTAACGTTAACGTTATAGAAAATTTAGGTAACGACTACAAGCACATCATGTTATTTCATGTTTTCTATGCCTTTAAGGATCATTATAAAGATATAGCTTTAGCTTTCTTTAATAATTAATAATAATAAAAAATAATAAAAAGTAAATAAAAGACAGTCCTTTACAATATGAATATTTTTAAAAGCACAACGAAATAAAGATTTTGTTTCTCTTTCAACAAGACTTCAAATTTAATATTTGTACATAATACTGGTAAGATACTGCATACAAGATATAGTGACACCAACTGGCTCCATGTTAATTTTATAGTGTGTGACGTCACAAACCCGCAGTTGTCATTTTGTTAATTAAAAATGAATTAGAAATCAATGGCTTTGGCCAAATTAACGTTGATATTTAGGTATAATGTTAAGATATTAGGTAAGTTTTTGGTTTAAAGTGTTTTATGCCTTTAATAATTATGCTGTTACGTATATGACAAGAACTCACCTCCTGGGCGTCATCATGCCTGACGTGGGAGGTTGAGGCGGAGTGCGGTCCCTCTGACGTCGGTTCTTGAACCAGTTGCTGACCTGGGTCAAGGTCAGACCAGTGTGCGCTGAGCAAGTACTTCTCTCTCGTCAGATGTAGGGTAACGGTTGCCATGGTAACATGCTCTCAGTATATTACGAGAGCTCTCCTTGAAGTGGTACACAACTTCTTCGCCATCCCAGATTGTCCTTTCCTTTCCTTTCCTTTCCTTTCCTTTACTTTCCTTTCCTTTCCTTTCCTTTCCTTTCCTTTCCTTTCCTTTCCTTTCCTTTCCTTTCCTTTCCTTTCCTTTCCTTTCCTTTCCTTTCCTTTCCTTTCCTTTCCTTTCCTTTCCTTTCCTTTCCTTTCCTTTCCTTTCCTTTCCTTTCCTTTCCTTTCCTTTCCTTTCCTTTCCTTTCCTTTCCTTTCCTTTCCTTTCCTTTCCTTTCCTTTTCCTTTCCTTTCCTTTCCTTTCCTTTCCTTTCCTTTCCTTTCCTTTCCTTTCCTTTCCTTTCCTTTCCTTTCCTTTCCTTTCCTTTCCTTTCCTTTCTTCCTTTCCTTTCCTTTCCTTTCCTTTCCTTTCCTTCCCTTCCCTTCCCTTTCCTTTCCTTTCCTTTCCTTTCCTTACCTTTCCTTTCCTTTCCTTTCCTTTCCTTTCCTTTCCTTTCCTTTCCTTTCCTTTCCTTTCCTTTCCTTTCCTTTCCTTTCCTTTCCTTTCCCTTTCCTTTCCTTTCCTTTCCTTTCCTTTCCTTTCCTTTCCTTTCCTTTCCTTTCCTTTCCTTTCCTTTCCTTTCCTTTCCTTTCCTTTCCTTTCCTTTCCTTTCCTTTCCTTCCTTTCCTTTCCTTTCCTTTCCTTTCCTTTCCTTTCCTTTCCTTTCCTTTCCTTTCCTTTCCTTTCCTTTCCTTTCCTTTCCTTTCCTTTCCTTTCCTTTCCTTTTCTTTCCTTTCATTTCCTTGCCTTTCCTTTCGTTTACTTTACTTTACTTTCCTAACCTTACTTATATTTTTGAGAAACTACTCCATCCATTTTGGAGTAATTTTTATTAACTTGTATTGTATTATTAAATTTGTATTTGCTATTTTGTATTAACATATAAGTATAATATTTATGTTTAATTTTTTTTAATAAGTGTATGTTGTAGAATATAACGCTGTTTATTGTACATAATGTTGGTGAAATTATCTAACATAATTATATTGAGTTAATTTATTTTTGACCCTAATGTGGGGAGACAAATAAATAATTTTAAAATTAGACAAAAGTCTCAAAAATGCATTATCAACAGAAGCATTACATATTATACTTTATTGTATAACACAGTGAATATTTTCAGTGTATATATCATTATTACTCTACTTTACAATTCTTAAATTTAAAATAATAAAATAAAGCTTTAAATATTTATATTAAAATTGTAGTTAAAATATATATGATGTCAATTCTTTTTTGTCATTATTTATGAATGTTTTTGGAATCATACAAATATTGAACATGTACTTCTGTATATAGTTGTTACGATTTCTTTAAATATATAAATAAAATGTAAGAGATAATCAAGATAGTTGCAAAAAAAAAAAAAAAAAAGAAAAGAAAAAAAAAAAAAGAAAAGAGAAGGTAAAATATGTCAAGCTTCCTGTCAATCAAGTAGTGACCTGTGAATAGCGTCGCGGTGTTCAAGTAATTGCTTAGCAACCAGAATGTCTGTCTGTCTGTCTGTCTGCCTGTGGAGAAAATAGCTGAAGTGGTAAAGTGACGACTTTGGAAAATTCTACAGCCATTACTATCGACAAAATGTTTTGGAAAATATGTGTTTGCAATGTATTTTGATCCGAGGAACAAGAATCCGTTTGAATATTTAAGGTATCTTCAATAGTTACGATTTAGCAGTTTTTCCGCTTTTCCGGAAAAGCTCAAAAACAATATTTGGTAACTTTTAGTAGAAAGCTTGAGGCAATGGTCCTACCAACCCTGAAAATTCGGACTTGTACTAATTTTTTTCAACTTTTATAGGGATTTGAGTTACGTTTCCTCGTCTAAAGTTTAAATGTAATAATTTTTTTATACAGAGAAATGAAAAAAAAAAAAAAAAAACTAACAAGTCACGTAATTTAATTAGTGTGGTGAAAATATTGAAAATTCTTTTATTTAAAAATATTAAACGTAAAAGCAATGATTTTTTAATAGCTTTTTCATATAATTATTCATAATTTCGAAGTATGAATTAAAAAAAGGGGCTGAAATAAGAGATAAACAAATGCAATTTAAACCATAATTTAATTTATTAGTCCTTACAATCACAACAATGCAGAGGTTTTTTAACAATTGTTTTTATTTATTTTTTATTATTATTGTTTTATTTTTTTTTGCACACACAGTAGTTTACTTTATATTTTACAATATTTCAGGCAATGTAAAGATATTTTGATTAAAAATAATTCAATTTTTATACATATTTATTTACAAATATTACCAAGTAAAGCGAATAATATTAAAATTATTCAATTTAAAAAAAAAGAGAATAAACATGACACATCAAAGCTAAACTCCGTACTACAATATGTGTGTGTGTCAACATCATAGATAATGTTTCATTTTATAAGCGGCGATCTACATGACGTTATTATGTTATTATACTGAATGCGTTTCGAAACCATACTGGTTCAAAGAATTACGTTGCTATAAGGACACGCTTCTTTTTAGGTCTAATTATATATTTTAATATAATTAAATTATTATTATTATTATTATTATTAATTATTATAAGTTATTCAAAGCCACATAACACTTAAAGTAAACGTTTTATTTCTACCAAATACATATCGTTATATTAAAGTTTTTATTTATTTTACTATCTACTTACCTGAGTATCTATCTATCTATCTGTTTATCTACCTACCTACATGCGTATCTATCTATCTATCTTTCTATCTATCTATCTATCTATCTATCTATCTATCTATCTATCTATCTATCTATCTATCTATCTATCTATCTATCTATCTATCTATCTATCTATCTGTCTGTCTGTCTGTCTGTCTGTCTGTCTGTCTGTCTGTCTGTCTGTCTGTCTGTCTGTCTGTCTGTCTTTCTGTCTGTCTGTCTGTCTGTCTGTCTGTCTGTCTGTCTGTCTGTCTGTCTGTCTGTCTGTCTGTCTGTCTGTCTGTCTGTCTGTCTGTCTGTCTGTCTGTCTGTCTGTCTGTCTGTCTGTCTGTCTGTCTGTCTGTCTGTCTGTCTGTCTGTCTGTCTGTCTGTCTGTCTGTCTGTCTGTCTGTCTGTCTGTCTGTCTGTCTGTCTGTCTGTCTGTCTGTCTGTCTGTCTGTCTGTCTGTCTGTCTGTCTGTCTGTCTGTCTGTCTGTCTGTCTGTCTGTCTGTCTATCTATCTATCTATCTATCTATCTATCTATCTATCTATCTATCTATCTATCTATCTATCTATCTCTCTATCTATCTATCCATCTATCTATCTGTCTTTCTATCTATCTGTAGATCTACCTATTTTATAAATAAATAAATATAAAAATAAATAAAACGCTGTATTATGACATATTTAGTAATTGAAATGCTAATTTTAAATGTTAAGTTGTTTTTAATTTCAAAACAAACATAATCATTACAAGTTATTATTGACTAGATACTGCTGCTAGGCTGCACTGCATTGTGATGCAAGGTTAGAGTGTCGCACGACAAGAGCTTCCTTCCCGCACTTGTCTGCTCGACATGTGAATTAAAAATTAAGACATGAGAAAGCCACTCTTATATTAATTGGTACTAAAATCACGTATTTGTCTACTTATCTTAGCATTAATCTACAAGTAATGAAGTTCCTTTTTGGCTCCTCACGTACGGTCGTCAAGTCCTCGTAAAGGCCTTGGTAGTCAAGTGCGCCAAGTCCTTGAGTTCTTACTTCTCTGGTGTTGGGATGTTGGGCGCTTCATGAATTATACACGAAGGGGATTTAGAATGAGGGTAGTGAAATTTTTGAATAGTAAAATTCATTATATATTATGAAGATATATCATGCAAAACTATATTAGTTGTATAATTATCATATTATTACAGTAATTAATAACTATAGCACAAATCACTACTTTGTACATCTCTTCTAATATGTTTGACTGTGCTTTATTTTGTCATGTTATTGAATGCCAGGGATACTTTGTATATATAAACACATTATCTATTGTGCTGCTGCTGCTGCTGCTTTTTTTTTTCAGAAAAACAAAAATAAATATGTTGTATTTATGCTAACTTATTTCAGAACAATTTGCTCAATAAAACATAATTTATATGCTCTTATATATAGAAGCTATGTTAAAACAAAGTATTAAAGATTATGCTGTACAGCAAAGTTAATGATGTTGTTGTACAGCTCTGGCCAAAAGTTTGAGAACGATGTGAAATGCAACCCGCAACACAAATCATGTAAACAAGCAAATTTCCTTTTTCCTGACTATATCACTATAGCGATTACGATTATTTATCACGGCAGCAAGCAAGCAGACGTGCGTCTCTCTTGCTTGCTTGCTGCCTGCTTGCTGCATACACCTTACAAGTTTTTCAATATTCTGATGACTTCAAAATATTTTAGTTTTGTAATGCATGCCTGCGATTTGATATAGTAAAATGTTCTGTCTCTTGGTTTTTTGTTAAAATGCAAGGTTTATGTAGTATAATATTAACCTTGGTAAAAATACTATATTACATAGATAAGCTTATATATTTTTTTAATAATAATAATTATTATTATTATTATTTTTTTTTGCATTATTTGAAATATATTTTTATTTTGGCATTATTTGATTTTTTTTAATTAATTAATTAATTTTTACAAGCAATCGCTTTCATATATAATTTGTGTCATTAAATAATTTGCTATAATTCATTAACTAATTATTTATATGAAACAACTTTTATTCTACAATTCAAAAGATGAAAGGAGATGATTATTTTGGGGGGGGGGGGACTAAAACAACAACAGATGATAAAATTAAATATAAAATCAAATTGTTTGAAAATTAAATATTTTAAATAACAAATATGTTAATTCAAAAAAATAGTGAAATAATTATTATTTTTTTAATAAAGGCCTATCCCTTAAATATAAAGTAGCATATAAATATCATAAACTGTAATCATATAATTATTGAATATTAGTAATACATTATAAAAAAAAATGTTAACTTAACTATTTATATGAAACAACTTTTATTCTATAATTCAAATGACGCAGTAATGGGGTGATTGTTTATGCGGGAGAAAAGTTAAATAGAAGATATATTTAGATATCAAATCAAAGTGTTTGAAAATTAAATATTATAATTAATAAATAAGTTAATTAAAAAAAATAAAATAATGAAATAATAAGTTTTTTTCATTATATCCATTAAATATAAAGTAGCATAAACATCGTAAACTGTAATCATATAATTATTGTATATATTTATAATATTCAATAATTTATAAAAAAAAATTTTTTTTTCCTTGCTTCATGTAAGGTAAATAAAAATAAAACTCAAGAAGACAATATTTTATGAGTTTGATAGGTAAAAATAGAAATCACCACATTCTGTGTGATTGTTTGATCGAAACATATGATAACAAAAGTATACACAACAGATAGCCAAACTTAAAGTAGGTAAGGGGAAAGATTCACATACTATATGATATAGTCAGGAAAAAAGGAACCTGCATTGATGACTCATCTGTTTTGCCCGATCACTTTCATATCGTTCTCAAACTTTTGGCAAGAGCTGTACATAAGCATCATTTTAGCCATTAAATGACATAAATGCAGCATAAATTACGTAATTTATGTTTTTTGTTTGTATAATACATTTTTATATTGTTTATTATGATTTGTTATAGTTTTTCTATATGATGTATCCACATTAAATCATATTTAATTGTGCTTGGAGGCCATACTGCAATAATGAATGGCATAATTGCTTGATATACCACAGACTTTGTTTTAATCAATTTTATTTGGGAAAACAGATAATTTTTTGCTAATTTTTTTTCTTACTTACTTGAGATACTAATTCAATATTTTGTCAGCGTCAATGCTCTAAAAAATATTGCATAGTGTTTTTAAATCGAAAAAATGAGTTGTTTTTGTGTGCAGCTAATGTTATTGCGTGGTCCAACATGGCGACAACTATAACATTAACGCATATGCCCAATTAAGTTTTTAATAATGGTTGAATAAATTATTTGTCGGAGTTAAAAAACCCTCATAAAAATGAATATTTTTATAACAATATAGACAAGGAAGATGAAATTTTATGGGTCTATTTAATTGCAAATTATGAAAGAGCATAAAAAGTTTTATCTCTGGTAAAAATTTCATAAGATTTGATCAATTCCTCTATTTTTAAATTAAGATTTTTCAGTTGACTCTAGCGCCGACATGCCTGTTTCTTCATGGTATTGTTATTTTGTTTCCACTATAGAAATAATTGTTTCATCCCAAATTAATGGTTCAAAACTATATTGTATTTATTTATTTAAAGAAATAAAAAATGTTTTTCATGGCTACGGAGAGTCATTTACCCTCCACTTAATAAAAATATATACTAATAATAAGAAGCTACCCCTTTTAGTAGTTAATGATTTTGGCTTATTAAAAAAAGAAAAAAAAGTGTATCTAACTTTTAAAAAGCTGATTTTTATGAAAACTACTTGTGTAAAAGGACCTTCTGTAGAGAGTTCGTAGTTTTTTTTAGCATTACGTCTCCCCTTTGGGGTGGGTGGGGGTGTGCTTTTAAACTATATTAATATGCTGTTTAAAACTTTGGTGGGGAGATGTGTCGTGTAGGATATTATATCAAGGCTAAATTAACCCTTTTGAGCAAAACCCTTGCACTTTTGATTTATGATTTTAACTGCTGAATTTGCCCAATTTGACCTTCTTTAAGGGGTTGAAGAAGGTTGCATTTGCCTTTGTTTGAGTTTTGAAGGTACAAGTTGGAACTTTTTATAAAAATTAACTCCCAGGGTGGATGTTTATTAAATGAGCATCTATAGTGCCGCAAAAATTTAGAAAGCTAAACCAAGGTCTAAATTTTTATTTTTTAACCCTTAAAGCCATAGACCACATAAAACAACATATCGTCTCTATCACGTCAAAACCTTTCAAGTGAAATTATCACAAGCGCGCCAATAAACGTTCAATCTGACATGGTAAACCTTATGTAGATGGAACGTTTGGCGAGCTTTTGAAGATTTAACTTGAAATGTTTTGACGCGATAGAGACGATATGCTTTTTAATAAATAAACACATAATAGAATCTTTGTTAATATGACCCCAATATGTTAATATGTTAATGTAACCCCATGAGAGAGCGTGAAAAAACTGTAAAGTATGCAATTTGCGTGAAAATTCATCATGTTTATGACGTCAGATACATTCAAAAATTAGTATAAAAATGTTGTACGGGATGCATAAATCGAATTTTCTGATCACTTCTATGGAGATACAGTTGGGTTTTGTGAAAAACTAAAGTTATTTATGTAAATCCCTTTAAGTGTTTTTTTTATATAAATGCTTATGTTTTTCTCTGGACTATGCCTTTAAGGGGATGTTCAACCACTGATATAAAAGTTCTCCGATTTTGACGCAACCAACGACGTTACCGTGGTAAATTGCCCCGATAAAGATGATGATGCCCACAATAAATGCAGAAAATAACCCCTGGTGGTTTTAATGGTCATACCCCTGTCACTGTCAACAACTTTTTTTTAAATTAACAAATGTTCGTTAAAATTAACTTGAACCAACTGAAACGATGATATGAACAAAAAATAATTGATACCTGGAGTAATTAAGGGTGCCATCCTTGTGAACCATGGACCAAGGTTATTCTCCAATTTTAGTGTCTTTTCGATTTATACTGGTATAAGGGTAACTTGACTCGACGAGGACGTTGATGCCCACAAAATTTAATGAAATTGAGCCCTGGAGGTTTAAAGGGTTACCACCCTTTAAATAAAAGTTCTCTGATTTCAGTGTAATCAACGTTTGTACTGGGATAATTTGACCCAACAAAGACAATCATCGAGCACTGAAAATGATAAAATAGGGCCCTGGCGAATTTAAGGGGCCGTATATGTTGGTAAGCCCCATAAACATAGCACGGGAAATCGTATTTAAACTGTCACAGTGTCAATTTTTTATCTACAAACTTGAAATTATAGCATTAAATTGCAAATAAAATTCTGCTTTGAGCTGCGCTGACAATTTTTTTTTAAAAAATGTAGAAATAGAGATATTAATTTTTTAAAGAAGCAAATGAAAGTTAATAGATTTAGTACGAATTTTTATAAGTTGGTACTTTGATTTATTTTCAGGTATAGGTATAGTAAAGGTGCAGTAAAAAGTAAGTAAATAAGGAGCAGTTTTTCAAAAAAAGGGATTAATGCTACCTGACAACACGACCCAACTATCTTTAACGCGTCAATGATTTTGATAACTCGCGAAGTAATTTTTGTGAATCAAATTTATTTTAGATGTTAGTTTTATTAAAAATTATGCATATTTCTTTTTTGATCGAAGTTCTAGCGATATTTTGAACTACTGTGATTAAAAAATAATGAGTAGTATGTAATTTTTTTTATTTAAATATATTACTTTAATATGAAGCTATAACTTCGATCAAAAAAGAAATATGCATGATTTTTAATAAATCTAACATCTAAAATAAATTTGAGTCACAAAAATTACTTCGCGAGTTACCAAAATAATTGACGCGTGTAAGATAATTGGGTCCCGTGTTGTCAGGTAGCAGGTAATCCCTTTTATTGAAAAACTGCTCTTTGTTCACTTACTTTTTACTGCACTTTTTGACTTACAAAGATGCAGCAGTGCTATTGTATTATATACAGTACGCATACTTATTGACGACAGTAAATGTTACCACTAAAATAATTATACAATTTCACTAAAATATTATCAAACTTTGAAATTATATATTTAAAAATCTATTGATATTATACAAATTTTAACAACAGAGCTAAAAGCAAAATTTTATGCTGATTACAGCAACATAAATTTCAATGAAAATAACATAGTATTTTGAGAAAGAGAATTTAAATACTAAAAGTCTTTTTACATGCTAAGCTTATGGTAGCTTTTTCAACATATACGGCCCCTTAACGGTGCCACCCCTTTCAACAAGTGTTCTTAGATTTCAGTGCTACCACTTTTGATATATAGGTAACTTGTCCCAACAAAAACATTGGTAAGAACCAAAGTTACTGAAATTAAACCCTGGAAATATCTAACATGGCGTCGTAACATAAATAAACACACTCAATAGAAAATCCCCAACAAAACGTCGTAACATGCTGAATACAAATAACACTATATAAGAAATATAACATTAAGCCATAACATGAATGCAAACATCCTATAAGTAATCCAACATGGCGTCGTAACATGAATGCAAACACCCTATAGTAAATCCAACATAGCGTCGTTACATGAATGCAAACTGCCCATAAGTTATCCAACACGGCGTCGTCACATGAATGCAAACAACCCCTTTAAGGCATAGACCAGAGAAAAACATAAGCATTTATATCAAAAAAACACTTTTAGTGAGATTAACATAATAAATAACTTTAGTTTTTCACAAAACCCAACTGTCTCCATAGAAGACATCCCACAGAACATTTTCATACTAATTTTTGCATGTATCTGACGTTATAAACATGATGAATTTTCCCGCAAAGTGTATACTTTACAGTTTTTTTCACGCTCTCTCATGGGGTTACATTAAAATATTCTGAGACGATAGAGACGATATGTTGTTTTATGTGGTATATGGCTTTAAGGGTTAAAAAAAAAATTTAGACCTTGGTTTAGCTTTCTTATTTTTCGCGGCTTCATAGATGCTCATTTAATTAACATCTACCCTGGGAGTTAATTTTTATAAAATGTTTCTTCTTGTACCTTCAAAACTTAAACAAAGGCAAATATAACCCTGTTCAACCCCTTAAAGGTCAAATTGGGCAAATTCAGCAGTTTAAATCATAAATCAATAGTGCAAGGGTTTTGCTCAAAAGGGTTAATTTAGCCTTGATATAATATCCTACACGACACCACTCCCCAAAGTTTTAAACAGCATATTAATATAGTTTTAAAGCAAACCCCCACCTACCCCACAGGGGTTGACGTAATGCTAAAAAAAAACTACGAACTCTCTGCAGAAGGTCCTTACATAAGTAGTTTTCATGGAAATCAGCTTTTTAAAAGTTAGGTACACTTTTTTTTATAAAGCCAAAATCATTATTAACTACTAAAAGTGGTAGTTTCTTATTATTAGCATATATTTTTATTAAGTGGAGGGTAATTACCTCCGTAATGACTCTCCGTAGCAATGAAAAAAAATTTTTAATTCTTTAAATAAATGTTTAAGAAAAAGTATTGTAAAGGGTATATTGAAATTCATTTTATTTGTTTACACTGCTTATAGGGGTAAATGTCAGATAGGAGTTGTAATTATAATATGGTCATGTTACGAACATGCACATTTTTCCTATTGTCAGGTGGTAATTTTATTTAATAACATAAAAAATTGACGGAGACATTTAATTTTAGTTTGGATCCATTAATTATGGATAAAACAATTTCTATAGTGGAAAGAAAATAACAATACCATGACAAAACAGGCATGTCGGCGCTAGAGTCGATTGGAAAATCCTAATTTAAAAATCGAGGAATTGACCAAATCTTATGAAATTTTTACAAATTATCAAGCATTTTTTTTAAAATTTGTTTCCTGGCTGACCAATGAAAAATATCCATCAAACTTATTGAAATCAAACATTTTTATTATCATAATTTTTTGTATCATAAATGTTTCTTTAATTAGTTGGATAAACAACATAAATCAATACTATGAATTAACCAATATATTAGGTAAGAATGAGGCAAAAATTTATAAAAAAAATACACAAAATGATGACTTGGTAATAATTTGTTACCCCAGGATTTTTTTTAAAGAGTTCTAGGTGATTTTTTGGAAAATCTTGCTAGCACAGATATAACAAAAACTAACACATTGGAAATAATCGCAATAAACTATAAGAGAGATGAGGTGTGCTATGCCTTCCATCCTTATTACAGCGATCATTCATTGTTCCTCTCTGAGTTTGTAAAGAGTGATGAAGGCAAAACATTGATCTATTATTGCATTTATGTTATTTAACATTAATGCCAAAATATTTAATCCAATGTGCTAGTTTTTTATATCTGCGTGTTGGCAAGATTTTCAACGAACTCTCTGGGACTCTTTTCACTATGTTATGACCAGTTTATGGTTTCTCCTATTCTTTCATTTCAAATTTAAAATAAATAATGCAAATGATTATTGTAAAGCTAGGCATATTTACTTTAATTTTAAATTGTTATAGTTGTGATTTCACATTTAGTATTTCTATTTCAAAGGTTAATCGTAAATGTTGTAATTTATTTTTAAGAGAAAAATACCATGCAATATTTTTAGCGTTTTATGTATATTGAAAATTGTAAATAAATTGTTGAAATCAATAAAAATTGCATTTGTTTTGAATGATAAACCTACGATAACAATATTCGAGGCTTTTGTAGCTTTCATGGCTTTTAAAGGCTTTAATGGCTTTACGGGGCTTTCCAAAAATGTCCCGTTAAGCTGTTAAAGAGTCCAAATTGAGGCTTTAAATGTTTAAGCTTTAAAAGGCTTAATTTTTTTTTGACGAAAAAAATGGCACAGGTCAGAAAATATGCAAATAAATAAAGCAAATTGTGCTGTGTTTTTACAAACATATCCTAAATATGGAAGCATTTTGTTTATTAAATTTAAAATATTGTGTAGTAGCACTTATAAATATGAAGCTTAAATATCTATAAAGTATAATCTATTTATAGTTATTTTTTAAACTTCAAACATAAATCGTCGCCCCAGAATAGTATTGTGATATGTGACATTTTAAAAAAAATTGAGTTAGGCGTGCCAAAATACTTTTGCACATGTTCTTTATATATTTCTAAAAAAAATTGAAGAAAGTTGACTCCATCTAATTTTATTTTAACTTAATGTTAGTTAATTTAAAGTGCCAATTTTTTTTTCATAATTTATCCCAAAATCACTTCACTAGAGGACATGTTTTTTGAACTCCCCTATGTATGGGATGAATTTTAGCAAATTTTTTTTTTCCCAAAAATTTTCAAAAAATTTTTTTGGGGGGAAAAACATCATTTTTTAACCTATCTAGAAATTCTTCCCATGCAATGGAGAGTTCAAAAAACAATATCTCCTGAGACGCTATTTTTTGTTTTTTCCAAAGGAAATTTGTTTCGGGAGAAAGGAGTTGGGGCAAAAGTGGGTGGTACAGGAATTCTTAATTTGTGAAAAACAGTCATAAGTTAGGTCCTTAAAAAAGCTCATATGGTTATATGCATTGAAATACAAATATTTGAATTAATTTGCATATTTCACAAGACTATTCTAGAAACTTTTGAACTTTTAGGGATTTTTTGTTGTAAATGCATATTTCAACCCCCACTTTAGGCGTAAAGGGGTTAATATTTTGCTTTCAGTTTTTGGGACAGAGTGAGAAATGACAAACTTTAAGTGCCCCTAAAAAATATTACTCTAAAATAAATACATTAGACGATATCAAAATTTTGACTTTGAAGTCGATTTTCTCAGTTCTAACATTGTGGCTTACTTCACAACACTATTCTGGGGCGACGAAATACAGTAGTTCTAATTCAATTAGTATGGTATAATTAGAAATTATTAAATATTTCAATCAAACAGAAAATGTGCTTGAGAAGAGGAAGGGAAAAAAAAGAGAAAAAAGGGAATCAAAAAAGAAACTTGAATTATTTTAAGGGAAATTTCATAAAGCACTGATTTTCCCTTTTTTTTTATTTTGTAGGACTATATTTTTGTTATAGATGACATGGCGTTGAATTGGTTAAAAAAAAATCGTACAATATTTCAAAACAAATGTCCTTGTAATTTTTTTCTTTTTGTAGTTTAATTTAGGTTGCAACTTCTATAATATAACATTGTACAATATAAATTCCACTATCCATTACAAGACAAATTTAAGGACGCATATAAGCACAATTTAAAAAGAAAATAACAAAAGTAGACTCTTTTTTTCCCCCTCAGTGTAAAATTTAAAAAACAAATGATAAAGTTTTAAAATATGTAACCTTTTGGACATAATATTTTAACTCAAGTATTTTTCATTGAAAAACATAAATTAATAATTATACTTGCTTTTGAATTACCATGTATGTATGCATGAAGTCTAATAGGAAATGTGCACAATGGCATAATGTATAGGAGCACGATGGGATGCACAATATGGATATACTTATTTTATATTGCACAATAAGAAGGGGGCGAGGAATGTCCAAAAGAAAATATGATAATCACAAATCAATGGCTCCGCGGAAAACTGAACTATCTATAGTCTCCGCGCGCCTCAAATTTGGAACATCTGCGCTCTCCACCTCTTCCAAATTTAAAGCATCTCTAACCTGCGCTCCCCTATTACAGATGCTTTAATTTTGGGAGAGGCGGAGAGCGCACATGTTCCAAAATTAAGGCGCGCGAAGACTATAGATAGTTCAGTTTTCCGCGGAGCCTATGAAATACTCCTTTCTACAGGGAATGTAAAAATCGAATACAATTTATGTAGTTTTGAAGAAAATGCAACTACGTTTGTTTTGCTTAAGATTGAGTATACCCTTTATTTATGTGACCTTTATAGGTTATTATGTGACCTATAACCATACATGTTTAATGAGTATTTAAAGAACAAAAAAATTAAGTAATGAGTATTTTAATGCCATACACAATAATGTAAAACTTTGTTTAGTAACACAAAAATTACACGACATATTTTGAATGTAAATATTATAATATAATTTTCAACTTTATGTAATGTTATACAATTTTTTTTAATTACTTTTTTTTTAATATTATAATTATTATTATTATATATTTTATTTATAATAAAGTATTAAAAATTCTTAGTTTACTCTCACAGCTCTATGTGCAACATAAAACGATGCACATATAATACAACAAATTTGTCTTTTCTTTTATTTAAACTCTATCAATCTATATTATTAGTCACTTATAAATGTTTATTATCGTCACTCGCTCACAATATAATATTTTACTTCTAATAAACGTATAAACTACCTACTTTTAAGTCAAAAAGTTGAACTATAATTTAAAAGTTGGAATATTTTTTTTAAATTATTATTATTTTTTTTTGATATGAATTTATAACAAGTGCAGGCAGATAAATTATTACAATCAAATTAGGTCAAATGTCCACTTCTTGATCACAGGGTTCCATTTAGGCCTTGACTGTGTACACTGCGAGAGTGAATACACAATGCATAGGAAGCATTTCGTAACAAATCTCGGTCACTGGGGCGATGCCACTTCTATACAACAGTACACAAGTTAGATGAAAAGGTATTAATAGGACAGCATAGTGGAAAGTAGAACCTAGCAATGGTTTTACTTTTGGTGTTTTACATATAGGAAAAATTCTTGTTAAGGTAGACATTGGTAAAAATATCGCGTTTTTATAGCGATAGTTAACTAGCTCTCTGATTGGCTAAAGGGAACCCACTAGCCAATCAGAGAGTTAGTTTACTCTCGCTGTCACAATAAAAACGCAATATTTTTACCACTGTCTCTACAGTCCGCGCCATCTAAGAATGCGACCAATAAGAGAGCATTTAAAAAATCTCCATTTAGTTAACGTTTCCCCACCTCTTAGTGACCTTGAGCGCTTGAGCGTTTATTGGCTTGTGGCTCAATTTCAATTAATCGCGAACATCCTTAGTAGGCACTGACTGTACCTTTAGCATAGAAATAATCAAAGAAATCATAAAGAGTATAATAATAAATAAATAGTATTCAATAATAAAGAAAAGAACAGAGATATACCAGCAAGGGCTTAACAAAAGTAGGAGATCTATATATATGGAGAAGTCAAAGTCCCATGTGAAACAGAGTTATAGTTATAAAGTTTCTATAACCGAGAGCTTTCATTGATAGTAAATAAATAATCATCTTTATTCAAAAAAGCATAAAAGAAAATACATTTTTTAAAAGGGCATAATATCACTATTATATGATGAAAGCTCTGTTATATAAACATTTATAATTATAACTGTGTGCCACGTGAGATCTTGACCTCCTCCATAGAACTTTTACGTGTGGTAAGGCCTTTACTAATATCTTTATCCATTTATTTCTACTTTTTCTAACCATGATATTTTTCCTTAAATGAGAAAAGAGCATCCGAGGGCTACGCGGCATTTTGGTACTAGTGCAATCTCTGCGGGTGCATTTTTGGCACATGTACATTCTCCGCGCTCACCTTTTTTCAAACATCTTTATACACTTAGCCTGTACAGATTAGCCATTAGTAGGCATGACGTAGATTGCACATGTGCTAAAATTAATCCCGCGTAGATTGCACAAGTACCGAAATGCCGCGTAGGCCTCGTACATTATTAATAATATTACTGGAAATTCATATAAATACGTTTCGACATAAATTTTAGTATGGAAAGACCCTTGTTGGCTTGCAAGAATCATGATTTTGTATGAGTTCTTATTAATGTAAAAAAAATAAAATTTATTTTTAAATTGTAAGATATTCAGTTGTGAGATTTACCTGCAGTGCTGTACTAGAACATGGTCTTAAACTAAGAGAGAAACCTGGCTCTGCCTAAATTAAGGTAACACAGAGATCAAACCTGCTTGGGTGAAAGCCCACTCCTGTTGCAACATAATATAAATTGTAATTAAAGAAAAAAACTGACAATAACTGCAATAACTGACAAAGAATTAAAATTTACTTATTTTATCATAGTCATAGTCATTCCAAGTATACAATACAGTGGACAGTAGAATTTTTTTAAAATGGGACAAAAGGATTCTGCCGAATATGCTGCGCGAATGAAGTCGCTAGAAAATAATTGTCACAACAACAGTTAGGTGTGTCTACTGCTGTATTTCTCATCTTCCTTTATGATTGGTATAAAAATTATTATACTATGTGAGCACCAAAATTTGCTTGCCTACTTGACCAGCGACCAGCCGTCTGGTGCACGCTAGCGCACACCTTTGTTCTCTCTCTCTCTCTCTCTCTCTCTCTCTCTCTCTCTCTCTCTCTCTCTCTCTCTCTCTCTCTCTCTCTCTCTCTCTCTCTCTCTCTGCTGTCATTGCATGATATTTTTCTCGAGACAGGATAAGAGAGAGAGAGAAAGAAAAACAAAACAATTACTTAAATTTGACAACCATAAAATATATAATCAATTTCAACATAAATAAACCGTAATAATAAAATGAGTGAGAGAGAGAGAGAGAGAGAGAGAGAGAGAGAGAGAGAGAGAGAGATAGAGAAATGAAGGCGATAGTTTGCTGTCTAGTTTGGTTTTGCATGATACACAGGAAGTGAGACAGTAGCAGAGAGAGAGAGAGGTGCACCACGCACCAGACGGCTGGTCAAGCAAGCAAGCATAAATATTTTGGTGCTCACACATACAAGTGATGTAAGAAGGCGGGCAAATGTAGCAGTAGACACACCTTATTGTTGTGACAATTATTTTCTAGCGTTTTCATTCGCGTGGCATATTCAGCAAAATCCTTTTGTCCCATTTTATAAAAATTGTACTGGACATCAGATAATTTAATAAAAAATAGAAAAAAAAAGAAAAAAAAAACGAAAACGAATAAAAAAATCGAGAAAAAAATACAAAATTTGACCATAAAACGCTCATAAAACACGTTCTTTGAAGCTATTTTAAGCATTCTGTATTGGGTAGGGGGTTCGGCAAAAGTATGAAAACCTTTTTGACAAAAGAGACATATTTTTTCATCCTGAGAGCCGCATAAAACGTGGTTAAAATACATGAGTGAAATACCAAGAATCGCCGTCATCGGAAGCCGTGCGAGCCTTTCTCTGACATGTTACTTACCTCCTTGCCCCGCGGATCCTATCCATCACCATCGCGTTTTTGTTGGTGGGTGCGACGATGCACAAGTCTTGCAGGCGGTTCGGTTCCATCGGCTGGCCGTACACCTCGTCCAGCAGCTGTTCCAGCGTTCCCACCACTTTGCACCGTTCTCGTAGACGGATCGCGGATCGGAGTTCCCAGCATAAAGAAGATACCGAAGCGATGCGCGGTCCACAAACCAAAGGCGACTTCTGGACATGTCGTGAGTGAGGTCTTGCGAGCGTTACTCGCTTCGAGTTACTCACGTGGTTCTCCAGTGCTAGGCTGCGATGGATGCTCTCTTCCACGACAGACGTGTCAGTCCCGGAGGGTTTTACGGGCATCGTCTGTCTCGCGTCGCCTGCTAGGAGCAGAACGATTCCGCCGAAGGCCGATTCCGGTCTGCCCATGGCCTCGCGCATCAGCGAGTCGGCCGCCTCCAGGGCGAACCTGCGGAAGGAGAGTTTAGTGTGGCACGGTTTGACCGTTGCGGTGACGCTTACCTAGACGAGGCGGCGTATTTGTCCCATGATATCAGGTCCATGCCCCTCAGGTACCGATACGACGTTTTCGAGGGACTGAGGTACGACGTGGTTGCGAGCTGAGAGTTTTGGGTATTTTGAACGCTCGATGGGACGTCATTGACATTGGAAGGAGGGCCGCTGCTCGGGCAGTTTAGGACACCACCAGCACCCTCCTCCCAAACGACACGGAGTGATGCACCAGGGCGACCGTGAGAAACGTCTTGCCCTACGTTCATCGGGCGGTCCGTTCCGTGAACACTACGCGCTGTCGTCCGGGTATACGCAAGGGAAGCAACACAACTCCGAAGTTGTCGTGGGACAGGGTCATCCCAAGAAGGCGGCACGCGGAGGACAGCAAGCTTTAGCGGTTGGCCATCATAACGTTCGTAGACTCGTCTGCCCCTCTCTCGGACGCCACTACGGCACTCGAGGGGAACTTCCTGTGACAGAAACGCACGTGTGAGCGGATCCATGCCCTTGCCTTGTACTACACACTTTAACTTACGTGTTTGCAGATTTCAGAAAATTTCAAGCCTCTTCTGCGTTGGAGCACGGCCTCACACTTAGGTTGCAGCCGTACCGCACGAGTTCGGCGGGATCGTTTACTTGTGCTTGCAGGTCTGGCCTCATGTTCGTGTTCCGTCTTTCCAAATAGTTTAGGGGAAGCGGTATGTCCGTTTCTACGTCGTCGGGAGGCATCTCGTGCTCTGGAGGATCCCTTTGACGCCTGCAACGGCCATCGAACCCGGCGGCATATTTACAAACCCTCTACACGTACAGCATAGCCTTTAAATAATGTACGCTGATTGGCCAGAATAGGCGGAAGGGTTGAAATGTTTTTCATAAAATAGTCCGATTGGAAATGTTGAAGTTTAAGGCGGTGGGGGACCGACTTGGACCGGAAATCGCTAAAAGAAGAACTATATTTTCACAATAATTTTTTTTTATATGATTGAATTCTAATAAAACAAACACTATAATTTTCTAATAAAATCAAGCAAATTTTAAATATATTTTTTATGCCTAAAAATAATTTTAATTATATTTTTAATTGTAAAAAAATTTCTAATTTGACTATAATTTCCCGCTCAAATTTAAATTTCCACATTTCCATGTTATCTTTAAAGTGTAATATTTTAAATATTGGTTCGTTTTATCAAATTTTTAAATTATCAAAGTAACATTTCTTCTTTACTTTGTGTTTATTATTATTATTCGCAACCGTCCTAGTTTGCGAGATATAAGTCGGTCACCTACCCCCTTAAATGTTGATATTGAAATAATTGTCCACGTTTAAACATCACAAAAGTCTACTCATTGTTCCCTATCGTGTAATAATTATTAGATGTTAAATATTTAGTGTCATACATTTTTATTATAATAACAACAAGTTTTTTTTATACATTGTTGCCTTATTTTACAGAATTTATTTGTATATTAATACTTATACGTGTTATTTCATAAATGATATCAATGACATTCATGGCGCAATTGTGTAAGTCTCTGACTCACCATTAGATTTTTTTATTAAGTATGGGTTCGAATCCTGAGAGTAGCAAACTTTTTAGTTTCTTTTTTTTTTATATAACTTTAACGTATGGATAAAAAAAAATGCACAAAATAACAAAGTCCACTAAAATTGAAATAATTTTATATTTATTTTAAACCTTTTTTTTAATATTTATTTTTCTTTGAATTTATTTAATTTTTTTCGTACCAATGTTGCAAAACTGATGATCATAAAAAATAGCGAATATTATATTTTAGATAAATATTTAATATTAGTATTGATTCTTAACTTAAAAATCAGGTAGAGAAATTCATTTTAAATACACAGCGTATAATTATATTATATAAATTTTTATTTGGATACAATATGTTTATCTAATGTATAAAATGACTGATCTGGATATTATAGAAAATAAAAATGTCTAATGTAAAATTCTTGTGGAATATAATCGATTTTAAGAGTACAAAATAAAAATAAGATCTTCTTATTCTTTAAGAAAATAATTTACAATACTGGCAATTACATACATAATGGTAAAGTCAAAGTCAACAATTAAAATTTTTTTCCTTTTCTTGCGTCCGAAGTTTGAATCTAATCTTATATAATAATGAATAATAATAAAGAAATATGGTAATAACACTCACTCTTTTCTATATCTATCTTTCTGGCCGCTAGAGGGCTTTGTCACTAGAAGGTGCTTCTTGACTCGTCTTCATTTTTTTGTGAAATTTGTACTGAAATTGGATACTACGGCTATTGCATCGTTAACTACGATCTGCATGAACATTTGATCTACTGATTTCTTCATTTATTTTGGTGAAAATTATCTTGTTTCATGCATAAACTCACTTAATAATTGCAAGCCGGCAAACGCCATATTTGATTTCGCTGCAACTGCATAACGTAACACAACAGTGACGTCATATTTTGTGTGCACTAGCGAGCGCCAGCTCTTCTGCTTGCTGCTCGCTCGCTTATTGTCGGCCACTTGCCGAGTGATCACGCACAATCAAGCCTGCCAGTGTGCGCCTGGCAACCCACGCAACTTTTCACCTTTGCCGTCGAGGGGGTTGCATACATACAGGCGCTTTCACATTTTATATAAAGCTCCGGACGAACTACTACGCACACCTACCCACACTACGGAGTGTGTGGGCACCGGTGGTTTGTCGTAACAACGATGGATACAACCCTGAAGCAGAGAACAACCTCTCTGGAGGGAGGTTTGTGTCAGCCGCATCTTGCTGGAACGAACCTAGCGGGGGCGTTAGGTTTTGGTGTCATATTTCTCCTGCGGCTTTCACTTCATGACGTTACCTTGTACCCTACTTGCCATGCCCTTTAAGTCACATGTCCAGAAGACCAATAAAGGAACTATGTATACACACATATAAATTATTCTTAATGTGTTTCTAAAATTTAAAATTTATTATATTTGTTTGTATGTTTGTTTGTTTGTTTGATTTTTTTTATCTATGCTTCATATAGCTACCATCTTTATATATATTTGTATGCGTGATTGGTAAAACTTAATACAACATTTTTTTTGTGTGCTATTAAAATAATAATAATTTTAATAGAGTTGCTAATATTTATTAATTATTAAAAAGAAAAAAAAATTATTTTTTTCCTCTCACTCTTAATATTATTATTGTTTTGTCGATTGGCTCTGTCTTTTTTTTTGTTTTTTGTCTTTTTTGTTTTGTTTCTGTTTTTTTTCAAAATTATTAATTTCACTTAACAATTTTTTTTCTTAGTATTTAAATTATTTTTTGTCACTTTAAATTAAAATATGGGTAATTCTTTAGAAAATTGGAGGAGTTCAATTGGTTGCTTCCAACCAAAGAAATGTCATTTCAGTTTGAATGACCATTTATTGGTTAATAGCTTTGTGTCATCCATTAGTATGAAACTATTACTCTGTATAAAATCTATTTTATAATATCTTTTCCAGTAACCTCATGGGGTATTAGCTTCTCTTCTGTATAGCCCATGAAAGATTGTATAATTACAATCACAATATTATTATTATTATTATTAGTTGTTATGAGTAATGTTGAGCGTAACCCTGGCCCTGATGTTTTGGATTTGCAACAGCTTAAACAATAACTTACAGCTCACATCAGTAAGGAAAATGCTATTACTCTAACACGTATTAACGATATCAGTGCCAAATTGGACTTAGTTAATGGAAAGCTTTCCACTTTGGAAAGTCAAATGTCACAAATGCAAAATTTTGTTACCAATGCTAGTTCTATAATCAAAGAATTAAATGTTGAAAATCAAATTTTGTCTGATAAGGTTGATTTCTTAGAATTAAAAATATAAGCTAAAAATTTATTAATATTTGGTATAAAAGATATGGATAATGAAAATGTGCAAAAGACAGTTTCTAATTTTATATCACAAAAACTTCAATTGGATATACCAGTGAGTGATATGGATATTAGCCATCGAATTGGAAGAAATATTGGTAAAAGGCCTATTCTGGTCAAATTTACTAAGCAAATGACTAAACAATCTATTCTTAAAAATGCTTTCAAATTAAAGAACACAAGAACTGCTATCTCAGAGGATCTTCCACCGAAAGCAAGGAAGATTAAATCCTCCCTATTAAAATTTGCGGCTGAAGCTCGTATCAGTATAAGGTGAAATTAAGAAACAATTCAATCATAGTGAATGGAACTGTAGTAACTTATAATGATTTTATGAAAATTGATTGGATTAAAAATATACCTACAAGCTCTACGAGCAACTCTGAGGGACGTAAACGACAAAGATCAAATGGGGGAGATTCCCACTCTAATATTGAAGATATTGATCTTACTGAATCCCAATCACAGATGCAAGCACCGGGAAATGAATTTCCCCCTCCCAAGTTAGGGGAGGGGAAGCAGTCAAAACCAAAAAGGTCAAGGTCGAATTCTCAACAGAGGAGAGGAAAACGATAAGAATACCTACTCCTTCTATAACAATTGAATCAAACTCTCTATATTTATCTAATAATTCTAATGCATGTAAATTTATAAAAATTTGTCATGCAAATGTTCAATCTTTAAAATTTCCATCACATTTTCAAACTATGAAAGTTCTATTGCTAAATAAATGTGTAGATATAATTGCTATGTGTAAAACTTGGCTGTTAAAAAACCTCGCAACATGTACATATGATATTGATGGCTATCAATTATTAAGACATGATAGGGGTAGTGATGGGGAGGGAGTCGGTTATTATATAAGAAATGATCTGACTTATAAAATACTTAGCAAATCAAGTAACATTCACCGAAATCAATCCGAATTTCTTGTATTAGAAATAACAAGTTTTCTAAAAAAATTCCTAATAGCTGTTAATTATCGTAGACCTGGGGGTGAATATATTAGTGAATTCATTGCAGAGCTATCTGCTCATTGTCCAAAATATAATGAATGCATCGTATTAGGTGATTTTAATATTAATATGAATGAACACTCTGTTGCAAGATTTAACCTACAAAATGATATTACAGACATGGGTCTTATTTTTCTTCCCACAAAAAGTACTCATTTTACTGCAACTTCAGCTAATTCACTGGATCTAATTTTTGTAAACAAATATCTCGAAAATTATATTTATGGACAATTTCCTTTCCCTGATTTTTCACATCATGATCTATTATGGCTTGTGTTTCCAATGTCAGTTCCAAAAACACCACCTAAAAAAATAGAATACAGAGATTTCTCAAATATTAATATTGAATCTTGGTCAGATGAGTCATTTGCTGTTTCATGGCATAGTATGAGTTTTTTGCAAACTATTAATGAAAAAATTACTTTTTTAAATAAAGAAATAATTGATTTAATAGATAAATTTGCTCCAATTAAAACTGTAGTTCTCTCTAAACCTTCGGTTTCATGGATTAATGATTATGTTAAGCTAGCCTTTCAAAAAAGAAATAAAGCACGAAGCATTTTTAACATATTTCGTAAATTATCTGATTTCAATATATATAAATCGTTAAGAAATCAAGCCAAACAAAAAAATTGCATGGTCATTTAAAATTTTCATAAAATCTTTAATTTCAACCACAAACAGTAGTAAAGTTCTTTGGTTAAACCTTAGAAAATACGGCTTAGTGTTCAATAAAAAAAGGATACTCCTATCGAGGTTGATCCAGATTGTTTAGCTAAACACTTTACTATGATTTTAGAATTAAACAACAATATATTAAATACAATATCTTTTTATAATAACAACATACTGCTTTCTTTACAAAATGTAGATTTGTTTCACTTTAAATATATTAATTTAATTGAAATAAAAAATAGTTTACGTTCTATAACTTTCGCAGCTATAGGGCATGATGGAATCTCTAAAAAATTGTTATATCCTATTATTAATATTATTTTACCATCACTTTGTTACATATTAAATTTTTCTCTGCAAAATTCTATATTCCCTGGCTCATGGAAACTGTCCCTCATTAAACCATATGCCAAAGTTATAGGAGCATACAAAGCTTCTGAATTCAGACCTATAAGTATATTATGTTTGCTTTCTAAAATTCTCGAAAAAATAGTTTTTAATCAGATTTATGATTTTGTTAATATAAACAAAATATTAGATACTTATCAGTCTGGGTTCAGAAGAAATCATAGTATAAATACAGCTTTATTGAAAATTAGAGAAGATATCAGACTTGCAATGGGTAGGGGAGAGGTGACAGTTTTGGTGTTGCTTGATTACTCTAAGGCTTTTGATTCAGTTAATTACGAACTATTATTGGCAAAGTATTCATTTCTAAAATTCTCTTAAAGCGTAAATAATTGGTTTAAATCGTATCTCTCCGGTAGACGCCAGGCAGTTAAAATCAACACTAGCACTAATTCAAAATAGCACGATGTTCAGTCAGGGGTGGTCCAGGGTAGTTCAATTTCACCCCTTATTTTTGCCCTATACACGTTTGATATCGGCACAGTATATAAAAATTGTTTGTATCATTTATATGCTGATGATCTTCAACTTTATATTCATTGAAAACCTGAAAATATAAATGATGCAGTAACCAATATTATCAACGATTTGAGAGGATTGCGAATTGGTTAAATAATATTAAATCCTGAAAAAACTCAGGCAATAATAATTGGTACTAATTATCTTCATAATAAACTCAATGCACCTCACAAAATCAGAATTAATAATATTTAAGTAAATTACTCAGACTATGTAAAAAATTTAGTTTTGTTTATGGATAGTAATTTAAATTGGTCAAAACAAGTGTCCGCTGTATATCAAAAAGTTTACTTTAAATTGCCACAATTATATAACTTTCGTGCGGCAACACCGGTTGAAACGCGGGTCAGATTGGTTAAAACTCTTATATTACCACTCATTAAACAAAGCGACTATATTTATTGCAATTTAAGTGAATATCAATTAAACAGGTTACAACGAGCGCAAAACAAAGCTATAAGATATATTTTTCATATAAAAAAAATGAGCATGTTACTGGCTATTATAGTAAAATACTTATGCTTAAAGTTTGAGAAAGACGTGATTTGCATAAATTATGCGTGGTCCATAAAATTCTCCATGGATATATGCCGTCTTATCTGCAATATCTTGCTACACCAATCACAAATGTTAACGAGAGTAATACGAGATCTGATAATTTCTCATTGCAAGCTTCTTTTGTTGGTCGTGATGCTACTGAATATTCGTTTAAAGTTCAAAGCTACAGACTATGAAACATACTACCAAAAAAAGTACGTGTTAACCACTCAGTAAATATATTTAAATCATACATAGAAAGAGATTTTTTAAAGAAGTATTTTCAAGCCAAATACTAAGTATGATTAGTCATTTTATTACCTAAATGGTCCGTCGTATATTTTTCTAACTAGATTTCTTTCATTGTATATTATACTATTATTTCTTATTTTAAACTGTAGTGTCATTATTAAATTAATTACGTTTTTTAATACCATTTCTGTTTACCTATTGATTAATTTTAATATATAGTATAATATACTTTCTCTAGTAAGATCTCATTCTCACGAGAAATAAACATATATATAACGAATCTCTTTTTATTCTCTTGAAAAATAAATAAATATAATTACAATAATTTGATAATGTTACACTTAAATCTTATATTTACAGCTAATAGACCACTTGCAATGAACGAATATTTTTTGAATTTGAATTTCAAACCGCATTGTTGCACAAATTAAGTAAAAGATTTGCAAATCTGGCCGAACGTAATGGGAAAAAGAGGTAATTTCAAGAACTCATAATTTAAAAACTAGGCCGTGTCATGAAATAATAAAAGTATCCAGGGATTTCTATACATCTTAACTTGTAAATTCCAGAAGCTGGACGTTGAACAATATTTTATTTTTAATGAAAACGTTATTTAAAAAATCGTCTGATGATCACTCTCGCTGAGCGGCCGAACTGCTCAATTGTTAAATACGAGAAAAATGGTGTTTGTTATCACTCGATTTAAACGCTAAAAATACAGCTAAATAGCAATATGATATACGAAAAGAAAGGTAATTTTATGAGAAATCTAAATATTTCAATGGTTTTGTGATACATTAACTTGGTACAGAGAAATTAATAAAATATCATCAGTACTTTTTGATTTTGTGTCACAAAATTAAGTCCTTATATTATTAATACTATTTCTTGGGGGAGGAGGGTAATATTGCAGATATTTTTACAAACCTAAATCGAGCCTAAATATTTCCAAAAAAAAATAAGATAAGCGTTGGTTTCATAACTTTAGATCAACTTTTATGAAAGCTGAAAATTAGAACTTGGAGTCACACGTGACGTGAATATACAGCATAATATCAGGCGTTTTATTTTATTATGATTTTTTCCTCTTCTACTCGTATTCTTTTTTTCTATGATAATAATAGATTTTGAAAAACTATATTTTAAGATAATGTAACAGAGTTTCGTAAAGACCATTTAAAAAAGTACAATATTTGTTATGCACCGTAAAGGGAAGAGAAGAAGAGAGGGATGAAAAAAATAATAATAAAAAAAAGGCAGAAGAAGAAGAAGCAGAAATTAAAAATTTTTATCATTTTTATGATATAACTGCATTTTTAAATAACTGCCAATGTTTTTACTATATTATTATTATTTTTAAAGAATGTTATCGGTATAGTGCGCTATATAGGCAATCACAGGAAGAGTGAAATAAATTACATTTAATATACTCGTACTTTATAATTTTCTATACGCGTATTATTATTAGCATTGCAGCACTATTATCTTTGCACTGATAAAAACTACTGTTCAATGAGACCAAAATTTTTTAATAAAGGACACTGTAGCTTATTTTCTTCATGATTTAAGCCAACAAAAAAGGAAGGAAAAAAAAGTGAATTTTTGTTATAGTGCAGTTATTTTTAGTTTGTTATACAGCTTGAAATAAAGAGCTTCTTTCTATCTTTCTTCTGTTTGTGATTTGGTTTCGCCTGGCAAATATTTTTAAAAAATAACGATTTCACATAGATCTATGCTTAAAATTTGATTGCCTTATAAATTTAAATTAAAAAAAAATTTACCTAGGGTAAAAGTGAGTAGGAACTTGGTCCCTCAAAAAAAAAAGAAAAAAAAAAAAAAGGAAGATATGATAAGATAAGAGAAAAATGAAACAGTATCACAGTAAAGTAGTAAAGAAACCCCTAGTTAGTTGCATTTTATAATTTATTTTTTAATTTAAATAGCACCGTCTGTAGGATTATTAATGCGCATCCTGCATCCTGCGAAGTCCCGTCGACGTTATTCTAAAGTAATGCTTTACATGGGAGAAATGTAGTTTTTTATATTTTCTTAAAAATTTGTATTTTTATGCTACTTTTTCTTGCATACGTATGTATACTTTAAACCTATTTCAACATGTTAACAACATCGTCATTGATCTGTTAAATACATTGTTAAAGGCGTAGAACATCATGAACAAAAAACAGGTCTTATATTCTAAAATCCCTGATTATCAACGTGGATTTGGCCGGAGTCATTGATTTCCAATTTATTTTCTATTCACAAAATAACAGCTGCGGGAATGTGATGTCACATCTCGCCTGTTTCCGCTCGCGTGGACTAGTGAGCTGTGACGTCACAAAACCGCAGCTACCATTTTGTGAACACTAAATAAATTAGAAATAAATGACTACGTGCTAAACCAAAGATGATATTTAGGTATGTTAGGATATTAGACAAGTTTTCTGTTCAAGTGTTCTATGCCTTTAAGTATCATTACATTGACAAAAATTTGTCGTTTTACCATATAATATTGCCGCTTGTAATTTAGTGCTTATATATGGTGTTGACTTTTATAATATGCAACCATCCTATATACTTAAAAAATTCATATAATATAGTATACCTTAAATATCTATGTGTTGGGTCGTTTTCTTTAAACTGTCGTTTACATATAAAACTTTAAAAAACTTTGTGTAGGGATGATTTTATAAGAAAAATAAAAAGGATTAAAAATGCAATAAATAAATGGACTTAAATAAATAAAAGTAAAAGTTAACACAGTACATCTGTAACATAATTTATGTCATATACAGCAGACAGTAAACCTCGATATAGAGAACTTGGATGTAGCGAAACTTCATTACTTTTTTATTTCATTGATTTATTTTGGTCGCACCAAAATTTACATGTAAAAGCCCAGGGTAAACCCGTACAAACGAAACATCTCGATCAAATATAATTAAGGGAGTAGGGTAACAACCTTATATCTCAAAAACTAGAAAGTGTTTTGGGTCTATATTTGGTGTAATTGTGTAGCTAATAGTTATATCTATAGCCATTATAAAAATTTCAAGATGTTTGACATCCCGAAAAAACAACAATAATTAACATAATCATTGGATCTTATGGGCTTACAATTTCAAGCATTTCATATAAAATTAATTTGCACGGTGACCCCTCAAAATTTGTATACTGTATATTTGAAATTATCTCAAGCTGAAGTATCATTGTGCAAAATCTCAGATTTTTTTGGCGATGAAAGTTTGATTGTAATGGCCGACGTCGGTACCCTACTACCTTAAATAAAATTACGTGAAGTGTTGCTTTGTGCATGTATGTATATGCTGTGCATCAAATGTAAAGCATGCACAAAAATTATTTGAAATATATATGTTTTATTTTAAATAAACAAATTACAATACTGCACAAAATTACATAAAGTTTCTGTAAGTATTTTATATTAATTTTTTTCTCCCTCTGGAATATGAGATTGCTGTCAGCATAAACAAAAAAAAAAAAAAGTTATCCATATTAGAAAAAAAAAGTTTAGTTTTGTAACTCAACATGATGAAAGTATCAATTTTTTTTTCTTTCATTTCGCGTAAAATATACATCTCTATCACATTCTTTTTTTATTTTTCTCCTTGCTAATCTTTTTTTTTTTTTTTTTTTTTTTTTTTTTTTTGAGGGACCAAGTTCCTGAAGTTTCTTCTCACTTTTACCCCCGGTAAAAAATTATTATATAAATTCAATATTTTAATCATACATTTTTGAGAATTACAATTTAAAAAAAATAATAAAACGCCTGATATTATACTGTATATTCACGTCACGTGTGACGTGTGACTCCAAGTTCTAATTTTCAGGTTTCCTTAAAATTGATCTAAAGCGATGAAACCAACGCTAATCTTATTTTTTTGTTTAAATATTTAGGCAAAAATATCTGCAATATTACCCTCCTCCCCCAAGAAATAGTATTAATAATATAAGGACTTAATTTTGTGACACAAAATCAAAAAGTACTGATGATGTTTTATTAATTTCTCTGTACCAAGTTAATGTATCACAAAACCATTGAAATATTTAGATTTCTCATAAAATTACCTTTCTTTTCGTATATCATATTGCTATTTAGCTGTATTTTTAGCGTTTAAATCGAGTGATAACAAACACCATTTTTCTCGTATTTAACAATTGAGCAGTTCGGCCGCTCAGCGAGAGTGATCATTAAAAATAAAATATTGTTCAACGTCCAGCTTCTGGAATTTACAAGTTAAGATGTATAGAAATCCCTGGATACTTTTATTATTTCATGACACGGCCTAGTTTTTAAATTATGAGTTCTTGAAATTACCTCTTTTTCCCATTACGTTCGACCAGATTTGCAAATCTTTCACTTAATTTGTGCAACAATGATTTTTGAAACAGCCGTTACTTTTCATTGAAAGTGGTCTATTATATTATTAAAAAAACTTTTGTTTGTTTTTTGTTAAATAAAATTAATCTCACTTGTACATTATGAATTATTGAAGATGTTAAAACAATGCTAAAAATTATATATGTTTATGTTAAAATTGTATATTACTATTGTGGTCAAGGTTTTGTAAAATAGGGCTGTCATACCCTCACAACGCCTTAATAAAGTTATTATTATTATTATAATTATTATTATTATTATTATTATTATAATTCAAATTTGGCTATGTCACTTTAACAACAAAAACTAAATAGCATGATAGAGTCAAAGAAATACTGGTTGACTCTGCGTTGATGCTATTTAATTTTTATGTTAAAGTGACATAGCCAAATCTTATATAGAAAGGAGAATTAACTGCATAAAATATCAATAGCATGAATAAATGACAAACATATACGTATTATGTATTGAAGTGTAACTAAAGTTTCCCTTCAATACATATCACATATTACTCATGCAGTTGGTTGACGATCGCGAAGAACAATAAATTTTGAATGATATGATATATATACATTCCCAAATTTATTTTCCTATATATTCTAAAGCTTCAATAACTTTGCGTGAATTACATCGTATTTCTAAATATTGTATCTCTTTTGATATTATATATATTCTTGTGTGTTACCATATATCTTATTATTATTCATTAATAAGATTTTAAGATTAGATTTAAACTTAGCACGCAAGAAAAGGACAAAAAAATCTAATTGTTGACTTGACTTTACCATTACACCTTACTTGTATGTAATTGCCAGTATTGTGAATTATTTTCTATAAGAATAAGAAGTTTTATTTTGTACTCTTAAAATCGATTATATTCCACAAGAATTTTACATTCAACACTTTTATTCTCTATAATATCCAGAGCAGTCATTTTATACATTATATAATCAAATTGTATCCAAATAAAAATTTATATAATATGATCATACGCTGTGTATTTTAAATGATTTTCTCTACCTGATTTTCAAATTAGGAATCAATATTAATATTAAATATTTATCTAAAATATAATATTCGCTATTTTTTATAATCATCAGTTTTGCAACATTGGTACGAAAAATATTAAATAAATTCAAAGAAAAATAAATATTAAAAAAAAAGGTTTAAAAAAAATATAAAATTATTTTAATTTTAGTGGACTTTGTTATTTTGTGCATTTTTTTATCCATACGTTAACGTTATATAAAAAAAAAAGAAACTAAAAAGTTTGCTACTCTCAGGATTTGAACCCATACTTAATAAAAAAATCTAATGGTGAGTCAGAGACTTACACCATTACGCCGTGAATGTCATTGTAGCGTTTATGAAATAACATGCATAAGTATTAATATACAATAAATTCTGTAAAATAAGGCCACAATGTATGAAAAAACAACTTGTTATTATTATAATAAATATGTATGACACAAAATATTTAGCATCTAATAATTATTACACGATAGGGAACAATGAGTAGAATTTTGTGATGTTAAAACGTGGACAATTATTTCAATATCCACATTTAAACTTCAACATTTCCAATCGGACTATTTTATGAAAAAAATTTCAACCCTTCCGCCTATCCTGGCCAATCAGCGTACATTATTTAAAGGCTATGCTGTACGTGTAGAGGGTTTGTAAATATGCACCCCGGCGTCGCTGAAGCCGTGCCTCTTGCCGAGACAATCTCGGGCGACCTGCGGGCGAGAGTAATGGTTAACTGTGTCGTTTCGACCCTTTGGTGCGTCACTTACCTGTCTTTGAGCTTCGCCAGCACTCACGTCTAACGAAGACGACCTGTCATCGCCTGACGACGGAAAAGTCTCGTTTTCGTGGAGGTCCGGTGTTTACGGTTTGAAGCTCGTTGCGCAGACCCCGTGGAGGTTTGACCAATTGCCGTTGTAGTTGAAGGTGACTAGTAAGGTAGGAGTTTCTGTTCGTTGGATGATAAGAAATGTGACAATGCTGCTTGAAACGGAGGAGTGACATAATAAGATTTTTAAATATAAAACAGAGTATAGAATTTTAAATCATAACAAATAAAATTAATTTTTTTACAATGGTATTAAGGGCAAACGACACTAAAAAAGTCTAAACAAGACTTTAAACAACACAGGCAGGAAGTTAACAACACAAAGATCTGACTGTGAGACAAAACAATATAAACTGGGCAGACAGTAAATAAACATTACAAAACTCTTAACGAAATAAAACAATATAAACTGACATGCAGTATAAACAGCACAAATCTCTGACTGAGATAAAACAATATAAACAAGACAATAAACAAATAAACATGCTAATAAACGGCACAAAACTCTGGATAGGATACGACTAAACGTGCATGTTTATTTTAAACAAGGCAGACAGTAAATGTACTATTACTATCATCAAAAATTTTACTTGCAGCGTTTATATGGTAAAATCATGTAGACATACGAGAATGGGTGGTGGGTGGTCTTGCTCCCACCACAAACTTAAAGAAAAGAGAAGAAATCTTTGTCACTAGCATACCACGTGGTTTAAGTGACCAATGAGCCTGTGTGTTCTCGTGATCTTTGTATACCTGATTGTGTGGCGAGAACGAGACAGGCAGGGAGGATAGAAGGCAGCACGGCTTATCGCCTTGGCGTGATGTATGCTGACCATGCATCACAAAAATGCTCCACACTGCAGATTCAATAATATACAGTATAATATAAACACCTTCTTCTTTTTATATATTTTATTTGCTCGCATCAGCATTTATAAATATTAGTAACTAGAAATAAAGTTTTAGTTTATACTAATCAGCATTAGGATTTTTACATATTACATTAATTTTTCTTTTTTATATATACTGCTTTTCCAAATTTATTTTATTTGTTCTTAAATTGCTTTTTTAATGCATTAATATATATATATATATATATATATATATATATATATATATATATTTATATATATATATATATATATATATATATATATATATATAGAGAGAGAGAGAGAGAGAGAGAGAGAAAGAGAGAGATAAAATTTATTTATTGATTTAATAACATTTATTTAATTATGCATTAAAAAAGATATTGCAAGAACAAAGAATATAAATTTGGAAAAGCAGTATTTATAATAAACAAAAAATTTTGTATCAATGGTTAAAACTTTTAATGCTGATTAGTATAAACTAAAACTTTATTTCTAGTAACTAATATTTATGAATGCTGATGCGAGCAAATAAAATATTTAAAAAGAAGAAGTTTTTTTTTATTATACTCTTTATTATTGAATCTGCGTTGTGGAGCATTTTTGTGATGCATGGTCAGGATACATCACGCCAATCCAAGCAGCCGTGCTTCCTCCTATTCTCCCTGCCTGCCTGTCTCGTTCTCGCCACACAATCAGGTTTATGTGGTAGGAGCAAAGCCACCCACGAACCACTCACGTATGTTTACATGGTTATCCCAAATAAACGCTGCAAGTAAAGCTTTTCATAATAGTGATAGTACAGCACAAAACCTTAACTGAGATAGAACAGTATAAACAAGAGAATTAACAAATCGCACGCATATAATGAAACGCTCGTATTAGAAATTCCCGTGTTTTCAAAGTTTAAATCACTAGAAATCAAAAATAAAAAGTCATAAAATAAAGAAATAACTTTTGTCGTGCGGCTTATAAATCTGACTATATATATTTTATAAATTTCATATTTTTGTCGCAAAAAGTTCATTCATAATTCATCAATTAGTAAACTAAAACACCGTTTTCGAACGTTGTCCGAAAATGTGTTATTAAAGTTATTTTTGCCATGCAACAGCAAGCAATAAAAATTTCAAATCAATATCATCAGGTTAAGAAATGTTGCTTAATAATAATATACAGTTGAACAATTTTTGCAAGCAAAAACTTTGCCAAAATTTGCAAAAAAATGGCTCTCGCATTCTATTATTGCTTTGAAGCTGAAAAATATTTAAAGGCGTAGAACACCTTGAATAAAAAACTTGCCTTGTATCCTAAAATATTTAAATATCAACATTATTTTGGCCGGAGTCATTGATTTCTTATTTAATTTTCATTTAAAAAAGGTCAGTTGCGGCTTTACTACGTTACATAGCTCGCCTGGTCCACGCGCGCGGAAACAGGCGAGTTGTGACGTAGTAAACCCGCAACTGACATTTTGTAAATGGAAAATAAATTAGAAATTAATGACTCCGGCCAAAATAATGTTTATATTTGGGTATTTTAGGATAATAGGCAAGTTTTTTGTTCAAAATGTTCTACGTCTTTAAGAGGTGCAATTATAAATTCTTTAAAAGTTCTTATGCTAATTATGTTAATATTTTATTTCCATAATGTAAAATGAAATTTTAAAAATTTGATATACTGCTGGTTACTGTTTGCAGGCTTTTTATGTACTGCTTTTTGCGTAAATACAGGGGTTATAAATTAATTAATTCATAAGTTTAGTTAATTTTAAAATAATATTGTATATTGCAAAGAAATCTTAAAATAATATGAAATTGCACCAGTTAAATAGTTTGCAGCTTCAAAGCATTAATACAATGCAGAATCGTTTTTTTTTTAATTTTGACAAATGAGTAGCTGGCAAAAGTTATTCTAATGTTTATTAAGAATAAGTAACATTTCTTTAATCTATGATATCAATTTGAAATTTTTATTGCTTGTTGTTTCATGGAAAAATTAATTTTAATTTCACTCTTTTGAATAAAGTGCAAAACAGGGTCTTTTAGTTTACTAATTACTGATTTGTAAGCAAATGAGGAAGTCTACACGAAGTTAACCCCTATGTTTGAATACGTCATTAGAAAGAGAAAAAGTAGTAGATAAACTTAGCATAGGCAATACCTGCAAAATTGGCGTTTTATTTAATAAAAGAAGAAATAAAAAAAGTTCAATTTCCAACCCTTTGCCGACTGTGATATCATTTGTTTACATCCGATTTTTAATTTTCTTCTGGATTTCAAACAACCCCATTGTTGAAAGGCGGCCGTTGGCCGTTAATTTTTTTGAATTTATAGCAGTTGCATGAAATCCAGAAAACAATTGAAAATCGGATGTAAACAAATGACGTCACAGTCGTCAAAGGGTTGGGAATTGAATTTTTTTATTTCTTCTTTTATTAAATAAAACGCAAATTTTGCAGGTAATTGCCTATGCTAAGTTTATCTACTACTTTTTCTCTTTCTAATGACGTAATCAAACATAGGGGTTAACTTCGTGTAGACTTCCTCATTCTTTGCAAACAAATTTGACCACGTAAATTTGTGAGATACATACGTCACAGGACAAAAATAGTTTCAAATTTTTCTGATTTTTAATTTTTGAGTTCTAGTGTTCAAAACTCTGAAATCACGGAAATTTCTTATACGAGCTTTTCATTCTATGCGTGCAAAATAAACAAGCACAAAAATTCCACTGATATAAAACAATATAAACAAGACAATTATTAAATAATCAGCACAAAACTCTAACTGATATTATTATACGTGCATTTTTATTTAAACAAAGACAGGCAGTAAATAAACAACAAATATGGGATAAACGGCATTTACAGTGATTATGGATTATAACTACAATTTAGACAAAAATTAAACAAATGTGATATTGTGGTGGAATGAGGTATCTTGATTATTTCTTTGTGAAATTTCGTGAACTCCTGTTTTCATCAAATAATTGGGGAAATTTTAACTTCATTGTGGGGGTGGTCTTAGAGGCAATGACGGTACAAAGTTGTTTAGGTTTTAAAAGGTCCCACAGGTCTTCATGCTCCACGCAAGTTGAGAGTGTTTTTTGATAAAGTGTATATTCTTACTTTATTCAGAATTGGAAGCACTTTATCTTTGATTTCTTGACTGTTCATGTTTTCTTTATTTTTGATGCAATTTTTAATATTTTTGTTGAACCATAGAGCAACTGCTTTTACGATTTGAATTTCACCATATAAATGAAGTTCTTCCTGGGCAACTAAGAATTTCAATATTTCTAGGTTGGCATCTATCCACCAACTGCTTGTTATAATTCTCTCAGTATCTTTGATCAACACCTGTAACATTAATTTTTTTATTTACAAGTTTTCACAATAAAGTGAAAGAAACTAAAAATAAATTTATCGTGGAAATTTTTAGTCTATGTGAATGACACCACAACCTACTGATAGGAAAAATGAGCAAGTTTTTGTCATGTTCATATAATTAACAACCCTTAAATTTTTCACTCCTTTAGGGGTTATCAACCAAAATAACGGTTTTCAATATATGACGGATTTCAAAAATTGCTGACCACCTGCGATAAAAAATATTAAATTTCTTTAACTGAGATGAAATTTTTACCTAAGGTGCCTATTGAAAAGATGTAATACGTGATAAATTTGTTGGGAAAAATCTTAATTATTAAAGGAGCCAGACTATTTTCAAAATGGCTGGCTTTGTGCAAGAACTACAATTCATTTTTTTTGGCAATGTCTCGTTTGAATTAAAAAAAACTTTTTGTTTAAATTTACAAGTTGTGTAGACTGTATGAAATACTTAAATTTTATTTTGCAAAATTAATTTAATTTTTTATGAATTTTTTTAAAAGTCTAAAAAGTTGACATTTGTAAAAAGTTGCATCCCTTATTTTCCTACGTTAAAAACTTTGTATATTAATGTTGTTTTGCAGTTTTATACTCCTACTTATATCGTAATAAAAAAGGTATTAACTGAAAAAAATTGACTGATCTAATCTGCACAATCGACTGTCTAAAAGTTAGAAATCAGCCAAATTGACCGTTTTTACCCGTATATTAGCCCATGTTACTAATTATACTTAAAAACTGTAAAGTTATTTTTTGAAAGCTCGTTTCATGGTTAAAAACTATCAAAAAAAAAAAGGGTGTATATCGAGCGACTTTTGAGTGAAAAAGTGCGTCGCGTAAAACATCATTTATACAGGTGATATGGTACATTTTCACAACACTAAAGCATTTCTGGAAAACCAAAATTACATTTTTTAATGGTTTAAGTCAAACCAATTAGATCATGAAGTAATTTACTAGCATTTTTTAATATTTTTATTTTTTCATATTTTGAAAAAAAAGTCGAAAAATTATTTGTGTGTTTTTTCATTTTCTTTTCTGTTTTATTTATAACAACTGCAATTTAAATTTATTGCATGCTTTACTTTACAGTTCTATCATTCTTTATTTTCGAATTTTAATTGATCAAAAATGTTGCATATATATAATTTATACATTTTATTTACAGTACCTTTCCGATATGTTGCATTACTTCTAATATACTACAGACACAATCTAAATTATATATATGCAACATTTTTGATAAATTAATGTTTAAAAATGAAGCATGTTAGAACTTTAAAGTAAATCATGCTTTCATATTAATTTTGCAGTTGTTATAACAGAAAAGAAAAGGAAAAAAATACACAAATATTTTTTTCCTATTTTTTTTTTCAAAAAAAGGTAAAATTTAAAATATTCAAACATACTTGCAAACTACTTTATATTCTAATTGGTTGCATTAAAACAATCTAAATTATGTTATTTTGTTGTTCCAGAATTGCTGCTCGATAAACAACTCTTTTATATTTGATAGTTGTTGAGCAATAAACAATATTTTAAATCATCACATTATAAAATTTTCAAAAATAATTGGTAACATGGGCAATATTACCGGTAAAAACAGTCAATGTGGCTGATTTGTGCCTTTTGGACAATCGATTCTGCTGTTTTGATTTGTCGATTTTTTCAGTTTATACATTTTTTATTACGATGGTAGTAGGAGTATAAAACTGCAAAACGACATTGATATACAGCGTTTTTAACATTTGAAAATAAGGGATTGGACTTTTTACAAATATCAGATATTTTGACATTTTTAAAAAAATGAATAAAAAATTCAATTATTTTTGCAAAATAAAAGTTAATATTTCATATTCTACACAACTTGTAGATTTTAATATTTGTTTTGAGATTAAACGAGACGGTTTCCAAAGTAACCTCTTAATTCTAGTTTTTGCACAAAGCCGGCCATTTTGAAAATGGTCTGGCTCCCCTAATAATTAAGATTTTTCCAAACAATTTTATCACGTATTACATCTTCCCAATGGGCACCTTGGGGAAAAATTTTTAGCTCGGTCAGAGAACTTTTAATTTTTTTTATTCTAGGTGTTGAGCAATTTTAAAAATCCATCATATATACTTTTCAATGTTATTTCTCAAAAAATTCATATTTATAAAAATTTCTTTCTGGTATTTTTTTTAAGATTTTTAAGCTCCCCCTAGTAAAAAAAACCTCAGAAATCGTTTTAAAAAATTACCCATTTACGAATTAGGGGTTGAAAACGATTTTTGCCTTCTCAAAAATCACGAAACAACCAAGTGTTCCCAAAATACATTTTATATGCTGAATTCTATAAAAATGTGTTGCCAGGAAATTCTTTATTAGGTTTCTAGCGTATCAGCCTTATAAAACCCTCTGGGGGTAGTGAAGGTAAGGATTTTCCACGCCATTATGATTAAAAACACTTAAGCAAAAGTTGTCTTTTAAGATATCGTTCTAGACTAAATCGACTTCACTGACCTCAAATCCATGTCAGATTTTTTATAGATGCCACCCCTAAGGCACTACGGGGTGGTTGCTTTTTCATAAAAGAGGAAAAATGTAAGAAAATAAAGCAAACTGAAATTTCATTAATACACATTGTTTTCGATTTTCTTTTAGCATATTACAGTATCTGATATTGTTTTAATACTAATCCTATGCAAATCTGGTGTAAATTACCTTAATAGGGGTGGCTAGGTTGCCATTTTTACCTCTTATATTATTATTTAAACTTACTTTATTCTTGTCGAGTGAGGTATTGCTCTAGACTAAATTGACCCCCTGACCTTAAATTTGATGTCAGAATTTTTATATGTGCCACCCCCTTAGGCGCTATAAGTGGGTTTAAATCCCAAAAAAAGGGTAAATTTAGAGAAGTAAGGCAAACTTAAATTTCAATAAAACACATCATTTTCGATTTTTATTTTGCATATTACAGTACCTGATACGGTTTATACCCGGACCGTATGCATTTCCGGTATAAATTACCTTAAAAGGGGCGGCGAAGTTGCAGTTTTCACCCCCTATATGGTTATTTAAAATAACGTGATTCTTGTCGAGTGAGGTATTGCTCTAGACTAAACCGACCTCGCGGAGCCCAATTCCACTGTCAGATTTTTTAAAGGTGCCACTAATGACACTAAAACACTAATTTTAAATATCAAAAATGGGTGAAAATGACATTTTAGCCATCCCTATTTAGGAAATTTAAACCGGAAATGAAAAAAGCCCGTATTAAAACAATACCAAGTACTGTAATATACAAAATAAAAAAAAGAAAAAAATGTGTTTTATTAAAATTAAAGTTTTCTTTATTTTCCTTCTTTTAAAGATGAAAAACCACCTATTAAAAATCTAACAATGGATATGAGGTAGGCAAAGACGATTTAGTCTAGAATGATATCTTACACGACAACTTTTGCTTAAGTGTTTAAAATCATAATGGGGTAGAATATTTCTCCCCCCACAAGTATTTTTTGAATATTCTAATAATAAATAATAAAAATAATTATTATCTATTATATCTAAATATCTATTATATCTAAATCTGAATAACATAAAATTTAAAAAATTCTTACTGTGATTCTTTTTCTAAACTGACATTTAATAACAATGTCCTATGTTTGTTCTGAATTGTATTCGTTTATTTGAATGAAATCATTGCCAGAGCCTGTTGAGGTAGACCTTGGTCTTTTCTTATTCACATCACTGGATGAAGAAAGTAAACTTGATTCACTTGATGATGAACTGGAATCAGCTTCTGCAGGGCAAAGAAAAAGCGAAATTATTTCAATACGTACCACATCTAAACAAAAAAATCAGCTAAAAAATCTAAAAGTAATTTTTACCTCGTACCTTTAACATTATACGTAAGCAAAAAACAGAAGTTACTATCGGTGTTTGTCAGTCTTTGGCTAATTACTGCAGGTCTGGACACAATTTAGCGACAAGAAAAAATAATTTTGTCTGTCACTAACAAGATCTTTGCAGACACCTGCGTTTATTACTCACAAAATGGTCAGGCCTTGCTGTTTGCTTTTGAAAGTGGGAGGGTGTAGGAAAACAAACACCTTAACTAAACAACTTTACGTCTATTTGTGCTATATTTAAAAAAAATCTATTTCCTTTTTTTTTGCTATGCTATTACCTCTTATTAAAAATACGGTATCAAGAGAAAAGATATTGTAATAAAAAAAGGATTTCCTGTAGAGTATGAATAAATATAAATTCTTAAGGAAAAAGGTAAAAAAAAAGTAAGTGCGTTAGTAAACAAAAAACTTGTGTCTCAACTCATTTAAAATGATCGCGCTCCCGCTAGGGATCAAGAGTATTTTGAGAGTTCCAAGGAAGTAGTATTTTTTAGAGCGGTCAAGACCCAGAATCATAACACCTATTTATTACTTCCACGGTGCCTCTATGTACTTTTTCTATATTCACAAACGTTATTTATGACATTTACAAAGCCATAAAATTAAATTTTCAGCGTGATTGCACATTTATAATATATTTTATGATTAGAAGTCTTCAGAACTCTTCGCGCGAAGTTGCGCCAAGAGATGGCATTTTAATATTTTCCGCTAGAGGCACAGAATTTGTTTATTTTCATGCTGGTATGAAAAGAAGGCGTAAAAGTTTTTCTTATAGTTTTTTTTTATATTTAGGTTTCTCTTTGAAGTTTAGCTTCTATTTAGGTGCATTTAAAGTTTGGTCATGATATATTAGAATGTTATATAAATTTGTTTCCGTCAAGGTTTGCAGCATACATTCAGTTTCATCATTTAGAAACGTTGCCAGTATATAAGCTTGTAAGACCTAGTAAAATTCAATAATAACCGTCATTTTTAAATTATAATGTTAAAAATATTGTTATTACGATCTGATAAACGATAGTATGGTATTCTAAACGATATTTTTATGTAATGTTTGATTTAATATTATGTATAAATTACCCAACACACCACATACAGTAATGTATGTACATATATGCTCTACAAAATTGGTCTGTAGTTTTATGTTTTTGTTGTTCTGGAATATGATTGATGCATATTATACATACGATTTGTATATACACATTCCTTTCTTGGAATATATTTAATCGACTTTTAGTTCATATCATTATATACACATAGTATACTTAGACACCTTTCTAATATTGCAGTTTCCCACTCAATAAATGTAATTAATAGATAGATTATTAATAATTCCCTGCTCCCTACAAACTATATTCATTGCAGTAATAATTCAATGCCTTATAAAATCAGTGATGCACTTATGAACTTTGCTGTTAATAACAGACAAGGCATTACTAATGAAAACAAGAAAAACTTGGTCAACGTTCTTATGTAATTTTATTGCATTCACTCTGTTTTGGAAGTTTGATTACTTGAACTGCCGACACAATAGAAATCAGAGTGACGAACCAAAATTTACATAACAACGTATATGCTATGTTTTATTACTTATATGGCATGTCAGCAAAGTTCATCAAGTACATCACTGATTATGTGTCCATTGTACAGGCATTTAAAGGCGTTGATCACCTTGAACAATAAAGTTGTGTAATATCCTAACAAACCTAAAAATCAACGTTGATTTAACAAAAGTCATTGAAATATTTTTTTTTGGCAATCGGGCAACAAAATTCCATTAGCGGTCCCTGACGTTACAGCTCGCTTTTTCCACGAGCGCCTAAACCAGGAGAGCTGTAAAGTCATTGACCGCCAATGGCATTTTGTTAATAATAATAATAAAAAAAATCAATGACTTTTGCCAAATCAATGTTGATTTTTAGGTTTGTTAGTATATTCTACAACTTTTTTGCTCCAGGTGTTCAATGCCTTTAAATGCCTGTACAATGGACACATAATCAGTGATGTACTGATAACCTTTGCTATTAATAACAGACATGCAAGTAGGTATAGACCGGTTGCACGATAGAGAATGCAAGTAAGGCATAATTGATGGTGTTGAAAGTAGAGGAATGTTTACTAATGTGGAAGCAGTAGCGTCCCTGACTCAAAGCGGGCGCTGAGTGTTGAAAACGAAGGACGAATAGCTCCGTCAGTTTATTACGACTGATAGCCGAGCCTCATCGGCGATGGTGCCAGTTTTCCTGTTATGCAATGAGTTGTCTATTAAGAAAGTAAAAGTGATAAACATGAAACTAAGCAGCAGTGTAAACTAGGTTCTTTACGTAAAATTTAATCATAAAAAAAAAAAAAAAAAAACACTCAGCGCTTTCTTTGAGTCAGAGCCGCTACTGACTCCACATAAATAAACATTCCCCCACTTTCAACGACATCAATTAAGCCTTACCTGCATTCTCTATACTGTTTCTATATGGTTGCACTCATATATTTAAGAGCCGCGATTTTGTTGTTCAGTAATACACAGGCCATAGCATTGGAAGAAGGTCATTTTTATTTTTTTAATAGTAAAAGAATCTTCAAAGCTCAATCAAAACCTTATTTTTAGCTCGTAATAATTTTAAAAAATATAAAAAAAAAAATCGTTCAGTTGATATAAACTCTTTTTGTGTGAAAAAGTAGAAGAAAGATGTTTACCCTATGCTGGACAATGCATTAGGCACCACAAACATGGCGACAAAGCGCAAGGATGTAACAAGTATCTATAACTATAACCAAAACAATAGCAAAACATAGCCTACGTTCTTACGTAATTTGAAGTAAGTCACTTTTACTTCTATGTGCTGTATGTTTTATTTACTTACCAAACTTTCGACAAAAATCAGATTGATGTACAGTAGGGAGCAGATAAAATGCTAACAAAGGAAATATAGCTCCACAAAATTACAATAGCACAGTGTGTCTACTTCTGCATTTTCCAACTTCTCAGGCTAGTTGTCATTGCGGTGGTCAACGACATAAATATAAGCACACCTCCTTGACTATGCCTATCGCTCGTTTGCTGTGATTTTCTCGTATCAGTGAAATGTGTTCTCTTAGAAAAAAGTTTGATCTGCAATTACATTGTTTGTAGCAGTAGTAGAAAAAAAATAAAATTATAAAAAGGAAGATAAATTTAGTGGCTATTAGAAGAATTTTTTTGGTATTTTAAAAATTATTAATCTTTCCGCGAATATAAAAAATGTAAAAATTATCCATGATTTTTACAAACTCACCCCGCACACCTTGACTTTGAGATGCTTTAAAAAATTGATGTAATACATGAAATTTTTTAATAATTGGTAAACATACTCCATACATGATTGCTTATGATTTCAAATAAAAATATTTTTTATTTTTACAAATTTGCACCTGTAATACCTAATCAATTAAATTATTGCTAACTCCGTGCATTTTGAAGATATTGGAATAATTTTTTTTACAACAATCACTATCGAGTGATTTAATTTCTAATCAATTTTAAATTAAAAGGAGGAGAGCGGATATAATTTTTAACAATACTTTTAATTTTAATCAGTATTCTTTACTTGAAAGAAAAATGAGAAGATGATTTAGGCAACGATGTTGAAGTCTTCTCTCTCTCTGTTTACCTTCTTTCTCGTGATCCCATCTTCGGGTCAGGTGCTCACGGCATTCGGACCTTCTCGGAGCGGTGTGTGATGCACTATAGAAAAAATTTTATCTACATTCTCTAGTCACTTGCCTGTGATATCGTTATAAAAGCGTTGTATAATAATTTTCCACAGAATGATGAACTCAAGTCATTAAATGTAAAAAAATTAAATATTATTTTCTTTTCAAATTTTATTGGCAATAAGTACATGTGTGCTATCGTTTAACTTTATTTGTAACGATGTATCGTATTTTTTTAATTAGTCTTGACATATAATATAATGTATAAAATATTTATTGATATAAAAATATTTTATCTCTTTACATTTTATATATAATGTATAATTATACTAAAAGTAAATTAAAATTTTCAGGTAAAAGTTATTGAAAATTCATGTTTTTTTATCCGTATTATTATCCATACAGCTAACATTGCATTGAAAGATACATTTCTATCTATAAATAATTATTAGAGGAAGCAATTGACACATTAAATGAGTTAAATTGTTTTATTTGATATTTTATTCATTTATAACAAACATAAAATATGAAAGAATTGCTCATAACACAAACAAAAAATAACAACAAAATCACATAACAATGAAATGTTAATAATGTTGGTAATTTTGAAAAATATAAAATAGATCTCAAATTTGAGTTTTAATTTTTACCAGTTTCAGTGAATAATAATACATTTAATTATTATGTTATTTTTTTATTTCAAGAATGGAAATAAAATTCGTAATATATGTATAATATCGATGTTGGGATGCAGAAATGCGACCGATGAGAAAAATCATGAGGTTTTTACTCGTGATTTTTCTCATCGGTCGCATTTCTGCATCCCAACATCGATATACCGTTTCTATGTTTACTTAAGTACTGTAATAATTATTTACAATTCTTTTATGGTGTTAGCTCATGCGGATGTTTTATCTTTATTTTTCTTATTTAAAGTCCAAATAACATAAAACATAATTTAAAACATAAAATTTTTTTAATCACGTTTACTTTACTGTTTTTGCCATATCGTAAAAAAACTTTTTTACCTTGTATTTTTATTCCATGTGTAATTATATTATGTTATGATATAGACGCAGAAATCTGCATTTAAATAAAAACTAATCAAGTCTAACTTACTATATAGACAGAGCACTTTCTAAAATTATTTTAATTCTTTTAAACTCATAGCATATTGAACGTAAATTTGTATCACTTTTTTCCCGCTATTAAAATAACGTAAAAAGACAAAATATTATAATCTTGGCAAAATATTATTTCCTAATAAGTTTCTAATACATAAAATAAAAGTTTTAACATAATGTTTTAACATTAAAAAATAACGGAAAAAAGAAACAATTGTAAAACGTAAATTGATAAAGTAAAAAAAGATTTTTCATACTTTCTAGGCAAAATAAAAAAAATGCAGTAACTTAATTTTAAAATACTCTTACACATTACAATATGAAATAAAAAATGGTAGCTTGTACTGTTCATTTTGCACACTAATTGATTACAAAAGCTACTTGGATAATATTTATGATGCTCTAGGGATGGTATTATTTTATTTTGTTATTTTATTTGCATAGAGCATATTAAAAAAACAAATTAAACCATATTATTATATTGATTATTATATTCAGAATTTTATCATGGAAGTCATAAATAATTTAATATTTTAAAAAATATAATTTAATTTTATAGTGATGTGCATAAATATTTGTTAAATAATTAAAAATCTCACAGGCAAGTGAATTGTGTATGTAGGTACAATTTTGTCTTGTGCATGACACACCGCTCCAAGATGGTCCGAATGCCGTGAGCACCTGACCCGAAGATAGGATCACGAGAGAGAAGGTAAACAGAGAGAGAGAAGACTTCAACATCGTTGCCAAAATCATCTTCTCATTTTTCTCGCAAATAAAAAATAATGATTAAAATTAAAAGTATTGTTAAAAGTTATATCCGCTCTCCTCCTTTTAATTTAAAATCAATTAGAAATTATTTTACTCGATAGTGAATGTTGTAAAAAAAAAAAATTTCCAATATCTTCAAAATGCACGGAGTTAGCAACAAATAAATAATTAGGTATTACAGGTGCAAATTTGTAAAAAAAAACATTTTTATTTTAAATCATAAGCAATCATGTATGGAGTATGTTTACCAAGTATTAAAAAATTTCATGTATTTCATCAATTTTTTAAAGCATCTCAAAGTCAAGGTGTGCGGGATGAGTTTGTAAAAATCATGGATAATTTTTACATTTTTTATAATCGCGGAAAGATTAATAATTTTTAAAATACCAAAAAAATTCTTCTAATAGCCACTAATTTATCTTCCTTTTTATAATTTTTTTTTACTACTGCTACAAACAATGTAATTGCAGATCAAACTTTTTTCTAAAAGAACACATTTCTCTGATACGAGAAAATCACAGCAAACGAGAGAAATCTTCTCTCTCTCCCTCTCTCAGAATCAGAGTATTATGCTAGCTTGCTGCCGACCAGCCGTCTGGAGCACGCACCACGTCTCTCTCTCACTCTCAGAATAAGTAATATGCTTGCCTGCTTGTTCAATGTGCACCATCTCTCTCTTTCTATGATATCGCTTACTATTGTATTTTTTCTGGAGAAAAAGCAAACAAGTTTAGAGGAAGCATATTCTAATAAATATTTTGTTTGTACGAGAAATTAGAGAGAGAACAACACATGGCAGGTCTAGCAGGCAGGTTTAATATTTTGGTTCTTAAAGAAAGCAAGAGAGAGAGAGATAGAGAGAGAGAGAGAGAGAGAGAGAGAGAGATGCACCAGACGCGTGTTCGGCGTGCAAGCAAGCACTGATTGTTAAAAAAGAGAGAGAAGGTGTACATAGTCAAGTTGGTGTGCGTTTATTTATGTCATTGGCCACTGCAATCACAACCAGTCTGAGAAGGCGGAGAAATGCAGCAGCAGACACCTTTTGCTATTGTAATTTCGTGGACCAATAGTGTCTCTGTACTGTACTGTACCTCGAATTACATAAGAACGTTGACCATATTTTGCCATTGTTCATATTAAAGTTATGCCATGCATGTGTCTTTTCAAGAGCAAAGTTAATCAGACATTACTTATTGATTATGTGCATTGTAACTGCATCTAATGCAGTTTGTATGCAGGGAAGTGAATTATTTATTTTATTTTTTGGGAAGGGGGGATCGCCTGTTTATATTAGAGTTATGCTGATGTTTGAACTGCAAAAAGGCAAAATAAACTAACATCCAAACTCACGTAAAAAGCTGGCATAACGGTATACCGTAATTTTAAATTTACAGGATTTGCATAAGCTCAGAATCTTAACCAACCGTGTAAACTTTATGATGTCATTTGAAAGGTAATATTAACAGCTACCTATATATATATATTTATATATGTAAATATATATATGCCGTAATTTTAAGAACCCATTACTATCAGTTAAGAGTAGTATTCAGATAACTGGCTTCTCAAAATCTTATGATGCAATTTAAAAGTTAATAGTAAAAGCTTCGTATGAAAAAAAATTAGAACTCAAGACTATTAGATAAGAGAGAAAATAATTAATGTCATTAACAAAGGATCTTATGGGACTATCATTTCAAATAAATACAATTATAAATCTAGCATGGTAATTAAAAGTCCACAAATATTTTCATATTTAAAGGATACTTTTATCCTAATGTGTATCACTGTGCAAAATTTCAGATTTTTGTTTCTCTACAAAACTTTAGTCAAATCCCCTGGTACCTAATGATTTCACGTCTTAAGAAAACAAAATGATAAAATTTTCACCTAAATATGCAACATTATTATTACGATAAAAATAACACGTGTTAAATTTAATTGACAAAAGCATACACGGGTCTTACTACAGTAAAAAGATAGTCCCATGCATGGTGACATATCGCTTTAAACAAAGCATAAAGGCCATACAGGTTCTACTTCTAAAAAATTAAGAAAATGAAACCTGCACTTTACTTGGTTCGGATATCTACACAAATGAAGTAAAAAAAATATCATTGGTGTCAAAATAAAGATAATTTAATATTATTTTATTGATAAGTCGTAAAATAAATTATCGCAAAATTTGTCCCCGTGGTAAGGAGATACGTTTCGCAAAGTCGCAATTTTTTCTACTTGTTTTGAAGCTCACTTTTTTAAGTAGAAATATCTCCCTCAATATTAAACATAAGTACATAGTGTAAGCGAGAAAAAGTATCCTCGTTTCGTCTTCTTTATGAATATTGAAAAAAAAAATTAAAAATCTGCAATATTATTAGCGTAATTCAATTAACTGTAACAATGTTGCCTCAACTTATAAGAGTAAAATTTATAATGGAAGCGTAAAAATTGTAATGTTATATAAGAATCAATTTTGTTTAAAAAAAAGTCTTTGGAAACAAATTTACAAAAATTAAAAAAATATGCATTGCAAAGTTAGAAAAACGTACTATAGTAGGTTTTCCTTACGTGTTACTCTAAGTTTTCCCTCATTTCAATGTCCAGTGAAGAAGCATTGAAGGCCAATGATATTTTACTATACTAGAAGAAAATATTCTATTCCTTTTTTCTTTCTTTTCAATTGTAATTATTTTATGACTTTCTTTATTTGATAAAGTTGATACGTTTATACACGCGGATATGTTAGCAATAAATTTTTTACATGTTTATCTGTATACCTATTTTTTTTTATTTAGCATTATAGCACATTACATTCAATTAAATAAATTAAGTAGTATAGTTTTTATTGAAAACTAAATTTATAATAAAGGTAATAAATTAAGCAGTAAGAAAATTTGCATCAATCAAATCTGCATTATACCAAAACAAACGAAAACAAATTGTTTCATTTTTTAATAGTACAAAGGTGTAATACGCAGCAATTTTTAGAATTATTTATTTATTTTTGTTACAAGACAATGTTTTTAGGTCGATTATGACCAAAATGAAGCGGAAATAGAAAAAAAGGTAACTTTATGTTTTCAAAGATTTTTTCTGATATTTATTTCCATTGAAACATACAGTATAAATTGTATATACAATCAAGTAAATTTTAAAAATGTAAAATTGTTCCAAATAAAAAAAAATCGATTGATTTTATTTTAAAAAACTTTCTAATTTACAAAAAATTTGCCGCTAAAAGTTTAATTTCTTCTTTTGCATGTAATATTTTAAGTCGAATAACTTAAATATTTGATCGTGTATTAACATGTTTAACGTAAATAAAATTTACAAAACATTTCATATTTATGCTTCTTGTTAATATTATAATTCACAACCGTTTAGTTCGTAAGATATCAACTGGTCACTTACTCCCTTAATATTATAAATACTTACAATTGAAAAGTATATTTTAAAATTTTTTGAAAGAGCGTTAATGCTGTGTAACAAGAAAATTAAAAATATATTGAACAATTTTGTTCATAAAACATAAAAAGACTTTTATTAAATTGAGACAAAAAGTAATAAAAAAATTATACTGGTCACAGTGATCACCAAATTATTTTTATTCTCCTTTTTTATGAAATAAAAGTACATTTTTTTCTAATGGTTTAATGATATTTTCTTTGACTTTGCGCAATATGTATCTTGTTCGTGTAAAAAAATTGACTTAATAATATAACGTCACATGTTTGTCCTTACCGCGATGTTACCTTTCCTTTTCCTTAATAAAATTGATTTAATAATAATAAAAAATAACAATTACCACTCACTTATTTTTGAGATACATTAAAGTAATACATAATTAAATTTACAAATTAAGTATAGATCTACAGTCATAATACAATTACAAAATAATGACACAAAATTCATAATATACTTAGATTTCTTTTATAAAACGTAAATTCTTTAACGAATATTGTGTGTCTGCGTTATATCTCTATAAAAGTATGCATTCATGTTTAAGTTGACGCCTTGTAGGATCACTGAATTACATTGTCCGATTTATGAAAATTGCTCATTTTACCAGTTTAAAAATATTAAGCAACATTTTAAAGAGAATGGATGTTGTTAATAAAGCTTTAGTTTCAAGTACGCGAAAATAATATAAATAATAAAAACCAAAAATAGCCGATAAAGAACATAACCAAAAAGAAAGTTTGTACTATGCTGGGCAATGTTATTCATTACTCCAATTTGGCGTCCAAGCGCATAAAATATGACGTCATGCGGATACACTTTATATGTGTATAAGGTAAAAGTAGAGCTAAGCCTCAATGTGAAGGAAGCAAAGTAGCAGTGGCTGACAAGAAAGAACTGGACTGAGCGTATAGCACGCACCGCACGAAAATGAAGCGATGTCTTTTCTGTTTCACATTGAGGCAACGTTCCGGAAACGTTCATAAGTCATGCATGGAAATAAAACAGATTATAACATCCACGATTATTACATAAATGAGCAGAACTTGATTTGAAATTATGGTGTATCGGCATCGTGTACATTTTGAAATCTATGTAATTATTTGCATTTAGAATAAATGTCATTTACTCGGAGTTTCTGAACGAATGTTATGCACTTGCAGTTATGCATTAATATTAAACAACTTTGCAATTTTATATTTTAGATCCCTGAACTTATTTTGAAAATATAAGTTTTGAAAATATAAATTTCTGAAGTCATTAACCCATTTATGCCTAATGGGTCGAAAACGACCCAAGTACATTTTAAGAAGTGTAAATTTACAGGGTTAATTAATCTTCTTAAAATTTGGTGTATACATACCTAATAGTATGTCAAATACATAGTAATGTTCAAAATTTGCATATTTTATTTTTTGAGGGAGGTACTGAACTCTAAAATAGACCTCTAAATTTGACCGCTTCAAAAATCAGAGGTTACTGACTTTAGACAGTATTTTCTAGATGTGTGCAAGTATCATTGCTGTTGTAACCCATTTTTTCTAACAGCTATATGACTACCTCTCATTGTGTTATTCAATCAAATTTGAATTACTGTTAGTTTTTTTACAGTTGGTGCAAAAAAATTAGTTGGGTCGTTTTTGACCCATTAGGCACGAGGCCTATGAAAAAATATGCAGATATGTATTTTATGTGAATAATGCTTTTGCATTATCTTTGATATGGAACTTGGCCCCTGAACCCTATATAAAGTCTCTGACACAAATAAGTACCAATTAAAGGACACGACCCTGATTTCGGACAGGTGCCAATTACCAGACAATATAAAAAATATCAAAAAAATCAATTTTTTTAACAATACCTCTGTTTTTAAAACCTAATTATCATACTTATCACAAAAAGGCACCAATTATTGGACAAGACCCTTTACTTGAGACTCTTATTACAGAAAATTGAAAAAACAAAAACAAAAAATAAAAGTAAAAAACATGATGTAGAGCCATAGCATAGTACGAGTAATTAGTAGAAAACTTATAATATAAACACTATATATTTGGTAAATAGTGTTATGTAAAAAATATCCAACTGAACTCTATAATTATGAGAAATGTGTAACTCCTTGCACAATTTTATTGACTACACAGGTACAGCTCGGGACAAAAGTTCCCGAACGGGGCTGTGGCGGCCGCTGCGTTTTCTCATAAAGATAGCATAGTGTGGTTGCGGGTTGTCTATGCAAATCGTTCGGCAACTTTTTGCCAGAGCTGTACATGTATTGTTGTGCCATGCATGCATATGTATCTGATATATCTTATTGGAACATGATCGTGAATAATTGGCACATATGACCAACCAGGTAATGGTAATATACAATTTGTTACTTCATTACATCATAGAGTTGCAGCGAATGTCTGACAGAAGACCCGCGGACAAAAGGCCCTCAGACAAAAGGCCCTGGCTGTGCGCACAGGTAAAACATATCGGCGAGCGGCACACAGGTAGGGTCTTTTGTCGTAGGGCCTTTTGTCCGCAGGTCTTCTGTCTGTATACGGTTGCAGCACATCTTTATTATTATTATTATTACTATTATTATTTATGTTTTGTAGCAAAAAAAAATTATATTTTAAAGTTATATAACCAAAATATAAGATTGTTGTTGGGTACATGATGGGGAAATCTAAATTATAATACATAAAATTATGAATACACGTATATTTTTTTTATATAGTAATTTTTATATGTATACATATTTATTTTTTTGCAGTGTATGTTAATTTTGTTTCAAATTGCACTATAACATACAGACTTTTTATTCTTTATTTTTCAATCCTTTTTCTATGTTATATAAATTTATTTGCTACAAAACATAAATAAAAGTAATAATAATAATAAAGATGTGCTGCAACTCTATGATGTAAAAAGTAACAAATTGTATATTACCATTACCTGGTTGGTAATATGTTCCAATTGTTCACGATCATATTACAATAAATACATCAAATACATATGCATGCATGGCACAACAATACATGTACCTGTGTAGTCAATAAAATTGTGCAAGGCATTACACATTTCTCGCATAATTATAAAGTTCATTAGTATATATTTTTACACAACATTATGTACCAGATATATCATATTGATATTATAAGTTTACTACTAATTACTTCTCTGCTATGGGCTATGGCTCAACAGCAGTTTTTTTTCCTTCCATTTTTTGAAAAAAAATTCCCACAAGAGTCCCAAGTAAAGGGTCTTGTCTATATATTGGTGCCTTTTTGTGATAAGTATGATATTTAAGTTTTAAAAACAGAGGTATGACTAATAAATCAATTTTTTGGTTCTTTTTTGTATTGTCTGGTTATGTGCACCTGTCCGAGATCAGAGTCCTGTCCATTAATTGGTACTTATTTGTGTCAGGGACCATATTTAGGAAGCAGGCACCATGTTTTATACAAAAAAAATGTAAAAGCATTATTTACATAAAATACATAACTGCATATTTTTTCATAGGCCTCGTGCCTAATGGGTCAAAAACGACCCACTTTCATTCCGCGCAAGTGCATGTGCATAAAAATTTAAAAAAAATTGTTTTAGTATAAAAGAGTGTCATAGGACTGGGATATCACTAAAAACTTAACAGAATCAAAACATTTGAATTCTCGGCATTAATGGGTTAAAACGGTTTAGTAAAATTAATTTTATATTTTTCATTTTTTTTCTTTTTTAGAAAAGTATTTTATGAAGCAAAATAAACACACACAAAAACTAATTTAAAAAATATTTATTTATATTGTAGAACAGTTTATAAATTAACAAAATATTATTATAAGGTATTCTTAATAATTTAACCTATTATTAAAAAATAAGTATTGCAAAAATTGTATTACTAAGAAAAAAAACGATAGGAAAATCGTGGGTAAACGCGTAAAAAATATATTCATGTATAATAATATTACAAGTGAAAAAAAGGAATAGCATTTTTTCTCCTAGTATAGTAAAATATAATTTGCATTTACTGCTTCTTCACTGGACATTAAAATGAGGGGTAACTTAGAGTAACACGTAAGGAGAACCTACTATAGTAAGTTTTTCTAACTTTGCAATGCATTATTTTTTAATTTTTGTAAATTTGTTGCCCAAGACTTTTTTTAAAACAAAATTGATTCTTATATTACATTACAATTTTTACGCTTCCATTATAAATTTGACGCTTTTCAGTTGAGCCGTTTTCGTTTGGCAACATTGTTACAGTTAATTGAATTACCCCAATAATATTGCAGATTTTTAATTTTTTTTCAATATTCATAAAGAGGAAGAAATGAGGATACTTTTTCTCGCTTACACTATGTACTTCTGTTTAATATTGAGGGAGATATTTCTGCTTAAAAAAGTGAGCATTAAAGCAAGTAGTAAAAACTGCGACTTTGCGAAACGTATCTCCTTACCACGGGGACAAATTTTGCGATAATTTATTTTACGACTTATCTATAGAATATTATTAAATTATCCTAATTTTGAGACAAATTATATTTTTTTACTTCATTTGTGTAGAAATCCAAACCAAGTTAAGTGCAGGTTTCATTTTCTTAACTTTTTAGAAGTAGATCCTTTATGGCCTTTATGCTTTGTTTAAAGCGATATCTTGCTAATACAGATATAAAAAACTAACACATTGGAAATACTTTGACTATATTTATTTACTTAACCAAAAGAGATGGACCCAGTTGGCAATTCGAGGTCGTGCGAGTACGAGCGATTTTCAAAATTTATTAGTCGACAGGTTGAGTAATGTCGATTTTAGTAATTTGTACCTAATATTAATTTCAGTTTCTACTAGATGATTGAGTTAATAATTAGATAAAAGTCTAACAAATTATTTCCATATTTATTGATTTTATAATAGTTTTTACTTTGAGTCAAATTGTTGACTGAATTCGAAAAAAACGTCGACTTTATTAGATTGTTCGAGCAAAAACTTTCTTGTTTGACTAAATATTCGATTAACACAAATATTTAGTCGACATGATGACTTTCGGCGATATTAGATTTACTTTATAAAATTGCTTAGGGAAAGAAAAATATATGTTTTTAAGAAAAAAAAATAGGAAGTTACACAGAATTAGTTTGAAATATATAAAAGTGAATAAAAAAAAACACATCGAATATATGACTTTCGACGATTTTCGACGAATTTTGTAAACAGCCGATCTAAATTCGTGAATTTATTAAATATATAAATTTAATAATTTTTTAAGATATATAATATATAATAAAGAAAAAGGTGTTTTCATGTCATATATATTTTTATTGGGCGGGCTCCAAAACGCTATCTAAGCGCCTGTCGTTTGACGATTTACAAATTTAAATTGGCATGACGACTAAAGACGTTTTTAATTTTAGCTCATAAAAATTATGAGAGGCATAAAAAAACTTTTTCTGCCTTTAAAAAATATGTCGCGCAGGAATTTAAATTGCATAAAAGAATTATTCGAGTGTGGTATGTTTTCATCAGTCCTTACAGACTCAGGGAGAAACTAAGATATTGGAAATATTTCAACAATACTCTAAAAGAAATGGTATTATTATGCCTTCATCAGTCCTTAAAAAGACTAAGAGAGTTCCTTACTGAGTCTGTTAGAACTGATGGAACCCAAACACACTCCATATCTCTTGGTCAAGTTTGTTGCTGAAATTTTAATTCCAATGTTAGTTTTTTATATCTGTGCTTGCAAGATTTTGTTACCAAACTATGGGTCATACTCTCTTCATGATAAGACTCTTGCTGGTTTCACCTAGCATTTTGTTTTAAATTTATCAAACATAACCACAATGAATTAATAAACTGACATTTAATTTTTTTATTTTCTTTTTGTCAACAAGAAACTAAAATTTATTTTTATACCATATTATTCCTTATAGTTAGGGGAAGATCTTGATAGAACAGTTAACAAAAATATTTACATTGAGTAAGATGGTTTAAGAGTGATGGCCATTTTCTTCAGTTGCTTTACTGTTGTTAAAACCCAACTACACTACATACTACATACCACCAACGCTACAGTACTATACACTATACCATGCTATACTACTTTAATTCTATCCCAGACAGCACACAATGAGATAGTATACATATACCTTTCATCTACCATATACCAGATATATGAATATTATTTTTATACATATAATATATGTATTCATTTGGTATACTGCTTTATGTATATTTTACATATGAAGTGTAAATAAAGATTATACAGATAGAATTGGAATGCATTTGTTTTGAAAATTACATCTACACATATACTATTTATATACATTTACTAAATGTATACCTCAAAACCTTTTGTAGATGTTCCTTATAAGTGCTAATTACAGCGCATTTTAATCATCATATTTTTGAAATTAACAAAATTGACTTCTTTTTCACTTTACCTTTGAATCAAAATGCTTTTAAAAGCTCTAGCTTTAAAACTTTACTAAGAAATATGTATTGTAATTAGAATTGCTAATTAAAAGTTTGGAGTGACTTTTAGAAAATAATATAAATAGAAATTGGTAGATTGATAACTTTTTTATAAAATAAATATTTTATTTTGTAATGTTTTTAAAACTGCTAGTAGTATTAAAATTATGGCTTGGAATTTAGATAACTCACTACCGTCAGGTACCACAACTTGACATATTCAAATATAGTAATATAAAAGTCCGCTGCAGTATGGTAAGTGTTAAAAAATGAGTGAGCCGTTGTTTATAACGATATGTGTTGGATACGTATCAGACTTGGAGCTAGAGCCACATAAATTCAAGTACAATATTTTAAATCTTTGCTTAAAAAAGCATCTACCACCCATATGTATATTATATGTATGGTATACATTTATTTTTGATCTACATTTAAACGTTTGATATACGCTCGATATAAGACGTTTGAACGTTTCTCATACCATCAACATCCCTTTTTCAAATGGAAATTATACATATATTTTCTGTTGGTATACTAATATAAAATACATATATTTTATATAATATATCTCAGTCTGTGTTGTGTGGAATACACTACATCACTTAATTATAATACAGTGTACCTTAGTCGTAACACTTTAGGCAATTGAAGAAGATGGCCGTCACCCTTGTACATTCAGAAACAATGAAAATATGTGTGTTAAACCTTGTTAACAATGGACTTTTCTTAAGAGAAAACGCTAATTTTTTCAAAATTAGAAAAAGTTTGATTTCTACTTAAGAATTTTTTTCCCCTAATTTTTAACGTAGAACTTTCACTTAACAATTTTTTCTCTTAATTTTTATTAAGTAGCTAATTAAAAGAATTATTTGAATTTACGTAAAAATCAAGGTAAAGTGTAAAAAAGTATCAAGTAAAGGGTTTGATTCTTACGTAAATCAAATAATTCTTCTATTAGCTACTTAAGTAAAATTAAGAAAAAAAATTGTTAAGTGAAACAAATAAAGATAATTCTTAAGTGCAACAATAGTTTCATTTTGAACACTAATCGTTCTTAAGTGGAAAAATCACCATTTTCACTTAAGAAAACATAGAAAAATCCATTGTGAACGAGGCTTAACTGCGTGCCGTCAAGATCATCGATCACCTAACTACGCATTTCAAAATGGTAAGTGATATGATAGAAGAAACTGCAAAAATAGTTTCAGTGAGACAACAAACAAACTAAAAGCCCAATAATACTAACAAAGTGCTTGCAGATGACTTTGTGTTCCTGTCTAAATTTATCATGTTTTTTAAGGGGCAATGAAGTAGCTATAACTTGAGTAAAAATTATTTTTCAGAGCTGAAATTTTTTACTGTAGTTTACTGAGCATCAAAACTTTTGTTTTCCTGGATTTAAATTCAATGGTATGGATACCATATTTTGTAACTAATTCACTTAAAATCCAGGAAAACAAGAATTTTTAGGCGCTCAGTAAGGTACTTCAAGGAAATTAAAAATCTGCACATTAATAGACTGAAAAGCATCACTTAAATTGCAGGTTTTTAATTTCATTTCAGTACAGTGAAAATTTCAGCACTGAGAAAATTTATGACTCTAGTTACAGCTACTTCACTGCTCCATAAAAAAGCATGTTACATGTAGACAGGCACACAAATTTGTCTGCTAGAACTTTGTTAGTATTGCTGAGCTGTCTGTTTGTTTATGTTGTCACTATATTTTATAAAAATGAGGGAAAAACATTGTGCTTAAGACGATAAATCAGGTACCGCGGGATTTGACTAAAAAGTTGTAAAATAATAATTATTTTCTCTCGTATCGCTGAAGGTAATTATTTCTAATTCTTTTTTAACAAGTGTTTATAATATCTATTGATATGGTATCTCACTCTACATAAAATTAAGGCACAACATTATAACGCAGCTTCAGACTTTCATGGCCTTATAAAGACTGGTTTTATCCTTAACCTAGGACTCACTATAATAAATATCAGGCAGACAAAGAGCTCTCTCTGTACAGCTAGATATGGCTTACACCACATCTGCTATCTATATAAGTTCAGGCAGTTCAGGTAACATATGTGGTGTTGAGTAATTTTTATAACTACTTGGTCTGCCAATCCTTCATGGGGTGAGTCCGTCACGGAGAAAATATTTTACCAAGATTTCTAGTTAAAAATGTACTTAACGATATTTGTATCAATGTTAACGAAAATATAGTCATATAAATAAGAGTTGTTAATAAAGTTTGAAAAAAAATGTTAAATATGTTAAAACGTTTCAATATATATTTAGTTTCAATTAAGGGAAATACTATTTACTTATACAAGAATCGTAGTTAAAATACTTGAACTCAAATGCCTTAATATTTTTTAATTATTTTAAATTTGATTATATTTATAAACATTGATTTTTTAAGTTTTACCAATATTCTGAGTTATTGATAATAAAATACTACTTTTTAATTTTTAGCGTATGATTTCTCGTTATGTTATACACAATAATTTATAACATTTACAAAGCGCTCCAATTAGGCGCGCTGCTACGATGCAGCTTGTTAGCTCTAGCAACAAATTTTTGTAAATTTTACAAAAAGTTTTTTGTTGTCAATATGGCATGACATATGCAAAGGCGCCAAATTTTTTGACCGTTAATATTGGCGGTTGACTAGTTGGACTTTTTTTAGCTAGTGATGCAGTCGTGTTTCAGTATCACTGTGTATTAATTACTAATTTTTACCTTTCAATCGGTAAGAAATGTTTATGTAGCAGGTGAATTGTATGTAACTTACATACATATGTACAAGTGAAGTGAATTTCAAGATCATTATTGTGCATACAGCAATCAGAAATCAATATGATCAATATGAATGAGTGATGGAGCACATTCCGGCATTAATTATACACAATCTCACAATTATCAAAAGGGTGAGTAGCTTTTATTTGTATAATGTTAGTAAATTCACTGATTTCCTGTTCTGTAGTTAATTTATAAAGGATGCTTTATTATTATTTGCACCTTCGATTAGTTTTTACCAATTGAAAAGTATATACATTTACAGTAAAATATTTACAACGAGTAACTCTTTTTTCAATTTTTAAAATTTAAACTAAATTACATTTTTATTTTGCAGGCATACAAGAGAGAAAGAGAAAGAGAGAGAGAGAGAGACGAAACAGAGCACCTGCGTAAAGACAACTTATTATGGTAAATATTTATTATTCATTATCTATATAATTGTTAATTTAGCTTTAAACAGCTTACAAAAAAGTTAATTCTTATTAAAAAAAATTAAAATAAATTTTTGTATAGAAAAAATGTGATTTATTAAAATTTTTATGATAGTTTATTGAAGAAGTAAATTTTTCTTTACAAAAAAAAAGAAGAAAGAAGTATATATTAAATTTTATCTTTGTTTGATTTCAGGTTGCAGTTCATTTTTATCAACATGATCCTTAAGAAAAAAGTCCACCACGCCCCCTCCCTCCAATGCCCCGTGTTATCAAGACTGTGAATTTCATAAAAATCCACGATTTAATAAGTTAATAACATAAAGCCAAATGAAACATTTTTTTTTGTATTTTTGACTTTGTCCTAGATTCAAAAATATTACAATATTTTCTGACACAGTTTAAAGTTTGCTTTTATGTTGTCAGGTTAAAATGTGTTAAGAAATTATATTTTTTTAAAAATCCGTTGTATATAAATAATGGTGTAAAAATTAATTTTTAAGAATATGGTTTACTAAAACTGATGAACATATTGAAATATAGAGAAATGAGTAAACATTTATCAAATTATACTTTTTTGTGCAAATTGTGGCTGATGTATCTAATTCATTGTGCATAATTTATTTGATAAAATATATTTATATAGTTGAAATTATTTAAAAATGTTTAGCATTTACACCTTACTCTAATTGAAAGACTTAATGTCGGTAAATAAATTATTTAGTCCTGATTTGTTATGTAAAAATTATTAGATTGAATTAATACTATTATTTTGTTGTTTTTAGCTTTGTGGTTATTGCTGCACTTGTCTTGTAATATGTTTTTATTTCGTATTTTTCAAAGTTATAATATAAAACATTATAACTTTGAAAATACAAATTAAAAATATTTTACAAGATAAAGTGTAATAATAACAACAAAGTATAAAACATAAAAATAAACAACCGATCAGATGTAGAAAATATAAAATAAAAAGTATAGAAATAAAAAACAGCAACCAGGTTAAATTTACAGAACAGAACAGAACAGAACAGAATTTGTAGAACAAATCCAACCGCGCGCGCGCTTGCTTAATCTAACAAAAATTATTTTGTTAATTTAACAAACAGCGCTTGTTGATATAATACGCGCGCTTTGTTATATGAATGAGGAAAACTGTAAGTATATGTTTAACCAAGTAGCACTTGCTTAAAGTTAGTGGCGCTTGATTAGTTGACACAAAACATATATTAGTAAATGTTATTTTACGAACATTGAATTGTTATATTTAAAATACTATCATTGACAGTACATGTTTAACCCAGTAAAATTTGTTAAATGAATCGAAATCTGTGTAAAAATTGTTCTCCGTGTAGGTAACGATGAAACCATAGTCTAAGGTCATGAGTAAGGCTGATGCTGATTTATAATATCGTGCCTATTACATTGGTGTGAGAAAGTGAGACTCTAGTAACCATGGGTATCACATTTTATTGACACAGTATTCATATCTTTTAATGCCTATGTAATGGAAATGGAGTGTATCGGTATAGCGCATGCGGTAATGCAGGCAAAGATAAGGGTCTGCTAATTTAACAAAACGCTAACAAAAAATTTTTTTTTTCCTTTACCTTTCTTTTTTCTTTGCTTTCTTTTCTTTCTTACTTTTTTTTCATTTTTTTCCCATTTAAAAAATAAAGATATAAAATTACCCTGTTTCCGGAGATATTCAAGTGAGAAATACCAGACATACTTTTATGTGTTTTTGTCCATAGAACGGTTTCAAGAACTTTTAGTGTTTAATTTTATAGAATTTATAAATATTGAGTTTCAATCTGCATAAGAGTGGTGATATACGTTATATTACTGCTTTAACTGGGTTGGCTTTAAACACAATGCAAAATTATCTTTTACTTGGAAAACTTTATATTTTAAAATTTTAAAATGTCAATAAATAAGATCAAAAACAAATTTAACGATAGACAGATTTTTGTAATTTCTAAAATGAGTCACGCTAATCATACAAAAGTATAATTAGGTGTTTAAAGTCACCCGGTTCAACAACTATAAATACGTACACATCATGCATACAAATGACCGCGATAATATGTACGATTTACCATTCATAAACTCGAGCTCAATTTGCAATGTTATTTTTTAATAGAAATACACGCAGGATTCTTTGTACATCATTGAATAGCTCTTACAAGAATTTCCTTTCAACTCGGCTGATTATTTAAAGACTAGAGTTAAATTTCATCTGTAGAGGGAACACGTAGAGACTGTAAATTTAGACTTGTATATATACAGACATTTATACAGAGAAATATAGGACATGTATGTATTGCAAGGGCGGCTGGTGTATGTAAGCCCTGAAAGCAGTGCATGCCTATAGAAAATCAATCAAAAATGGTTTTTTCCTTAATTCAATAAAAAAAGTTATTTTTCATATTTTGTATCTAATTTTTATCTATTTTCTATGTTTTTTCTAATTTGTATTCATTAAAAACAAAGCGCGCCTTCATAAAAAAAAATCACGTATGCAGCGCCCTCCTCAATAAAAATTGTGAAAGCTCCACACTACTGGAGCATACGTCGGTATAGCGCTAGCGTTGAGAAAAAAAGAAGGGGGACGAGAGGCTACAATGCTTCTGAATAGACGTCGTAAAAGCACTTTCAAAAAAATGCTTGAACCTTTCTTAAAAAATTAATAACTCAATATCTAATTGTTGGATTGAAAAAACAAAAAAAAAATTCCTGGATCTGTGTTATTTTGTCTATAAATGTGTGACTTTAATGTTGTCGTATGCGTAACGACTTATTAGCAATAGCGTGATATGTTGCAGTCTATGCTAAAATATGAATAAAAAGTGGTGTAATTTATATGTAAAAAGTATTTTAAAAATATGAAACTTTAAATATATGTGTAAATCAATAGATCACACACTTTAAATAAATTTCATTTTTTAAAAACATGAATAGTAAATTACATGAATCAATTAAATGCAATTTTTTGCTCTCAATTACCTTATTTGCTTTAATAATTTATACTTTTAAATAATTTCACTGGCGTGATTTGATGATGACTTTTAAATTTTATTATTATTATTTTGTAATTTAAACATAGCCAAAAATATTAAGAATATTATTGATAAAAAAAAAATAAAGTGAGAGATCGAGACAAAGCGCGGTTTTTTATTTTTTGAAACTTTTTACAGTAAATGAGCTCAATATGAAGGATAATCACTCTCAAAAATTCTTAAAAAAAAATCTATTGCTTTAAAAAACGTAAAAGTGTGTCTAGTTTTTCTCATTTAAATATACGTAATTGGTGTAGTTTGTTCAAATAATCGCAAAAAAAAAATACATTTAAGCCCAAGCATAAATGTTACATTAGAGGATCCTTATATAACATGTCCACGTTTGCCCGCACGCTAAACCGACAAGCTCCATTAAAAATATTAATATAAGAGCAACCGGGAAAAGATATAACGGAGAGGACTATTTATTTTTAAAATGATCTATTGTACAGAAAAAGGGAGGGGAAATATTAACAAATGTGCCTAAATTTAGCTAAAGTTATAATTTTTTTTGTCAATTTTTAAATAATAAAAACCGTGATAAAAAAAATGACAGTGTTTAGTTTTTTTCAGGCATGGTGTTTGTAAACTGATTTAAAAATCAAATATTTTAATTTTTTTTTATATAGTTTGCTTTGCCATATAACTTAAAGACATTAAATATAAAAACGATAAATAGGGCCGTACATTTGCCATTATCTAATCGGCAGTTAGTTCTCTCTCTCTCTCTCTCTCTCTCTCTCTCTATCTTTCTCTTCTTTTCTTTTGAAATAAAAACTGAATAGCCCAATTGTACCGTATAGTTGCACTAGTTGCAGTTGAATTCGATCCAATATAATTTTATTATAGTAACAAAAAAGTCACATTTTAATTATTATTTTTTATCAAATAATGCTATACATTTATATAAATAAATGTTTGTAGAGAAGAGAATAAAATAAAAATAAATGCGCAATAATTATATTAAATAACATGCTCTTCATGAAAATATTTACGTACGATTTTGTAAAAAATCAAATTTATACACTACTTTTACAATACTCTTTTATATATAGTTTATTCATTGGTCATTATAGTAAATAAGATATATTATTTAAAAAAATGTTAACAGCACAATTTCTTTGAAAATTTTCGTTAAAAAAAATCAATATGATTGTTGTTTTAAGGTTCAGATAATATGCAGTTTTTTTGTGGAAAATCAAAGATTATAAGGGACCACGTGGTCTAAAAAATAAAATCGGCGCCTGCGGCGGGATATCCCCCCAGAATATATAAGCTATCACCGAGTGCTTGCCTAGTCATAAACTTCACGTGCCACCCCTGATGTATTGTACTGAACAGATTACATACAGTATGAAAGGAGATTGTGTGTACACATATGCCAGTACTGCACCTTTCATTTGCACTTAATTTCATTTATATATATATATATATATATATATATATATATATATATATGTATATATATATATATATATATATATATATATATATATATATATATATATATATATATATATATATATATATATATATATATATATATATATATATATATATATATATATATATATATATATATATATATATATATATATATATATGTATATATATATATGTATATATATATATATATATATATATATATATATATATATATATATATATATATATATATATATATATATATATACGTATATATTCTGTTTTACATTCGTAATTCACAATACATAAATATGAACTAAAAGTCGATTAATTATATTCCAAAAAAAAAATGTGTAGATACAAATCGTATGTATGATATGCATCAATCATAATCCAGAACAACAAAAACATAAAACTACAGATTAATTTATTAGAGCAAATATGTACATACATTACTGTATGTGGTGTGTTGGGTAATTTATACATAATATTTAATCAAACCATACATAAAAATTTTGTTTAGAATACCATTCCATCGTTTATCAGATCGTAATAACAATAAATATATTTTATTGTTTTATTTATTATTTATTATTTTAACATTAAAATTTGAAAATGACGGTTAATATTGAATCTTACTAGGTCTTACAAGCTTATATGCTAGCAACGTTTCTGAACGATGAAACTGAATGTATGCTGCAAACCTTGACGAAAACAAATTAATATAACATTCTAATATATCATGACCAAACTTTAAATGCACTTAAAAAGAAGCTAAACTTCAAAGAGAAACCTAATAATAATAAAAATTAATAAGCAAAAACTTTTACGCCTTCTTTTCATACCAGCATGAAAAAAAAACAAATTCTGTGCCTCTAGCGGAAAATATTTAAATGCCATCTCTTGGCGCAACTTTGCGCAAAGAGTTCTGAAGACTTCTAATCATAAAATATATTATAAATGAGCAATCACGCTGAAAATTTAATTTTATGGCTTTCTAAATGTCATAAATAACGTTTGTGAATATAGAAAAAGTACATAGAGGCACCGTGGAAGTAATAAATAGGTGTTCTGATTCTGGGTCTTGACCGCTCTAAAAAAATACTACTTCCTTGGAACTCTCAAAATACTCTTGATCCCTAGCTGGAGCGCGATCATTTTAAATGAGTTGAGACACAAGTTTTTTTGTTTACTAACGCACTTACTTTTTTTCTTTTTTTCACCTTTTTTCTTAAGAATTTATATTTATTCATACTCTACAGGAAACCCTTTTTTTATTACAATATCTTTTCTCTTGATACCATAGTTTTAATAAGAGGTAATAGCATAGTAAAAAAACAGAAGTAGATAGATTTTTGTTTAAATATAGCACAAATAGACGTAAAGTTGTTTAGTTAAGGTGTTTGTTCTCCTACACTCTCCCACTTTAAAAAGCAAACAGCAAGGCCTGACCATTTTACGAGTAATGGACGCAGGTGTCTGCAAAGATCTTGTTAGTGAAAGACAAAATTAATTTTTCTTGTCGCTAAATTGTGTCCAGACCTGCAGTAATTAGCCAAAGACTGACAAACACCGATAGTAACTTTTTTTTTTTGCTTACGTATAATGTTAAAGGTACGAGGTAAAAATTACTATTAGATTTTTTAGCTGATTTTTTTGTTTAGATGTGGTACGTATTGAAATAATTTCGCTTTTTCTTTGCCCTGCAGAAGCTGATTCCAGTTCATCATCAAGTGAATCAAGTTTACTTTCTTCATCCAGTGATGTGAATAAGAAAAGACCAAGGTCTACCTCAACAAGCTCTGGCAATGATTTAAATCAAATAAACGAATACAATTTAGAACAAACATAGGACATTGTTATTAAATGTCAGTTTAGAAAAAGAATCACAGTAAGAATTTTTTAAATTTTATGTTATTCAGATTTAGATATTTATTACATATAAGTATAACACTATTGTATTAATGCTAAATTACATTATTATTATTTCAGGAAATAACTGCAAATTCGTTTGAGCTAGCAAAGGTGTCAACTTTCTTTGCCAAGAAATTTTTTAAGCTTTCTAAACAAAAAAGAGACTATTCGATTGACACTTGCACAATCCAAGTAGTTAATCCTGGCGTATTAAAGTAGATCAAAAAGGTGAACCCTGCTCAAAAATATTACGCAAGATCTTGCAAGACACTTGCGCAAGATGCCATGCTAGAGCCCTTGCTAAATCTTGCAAGATCTTGCGAGATCTTGAGAGGGCTCTTGCACAAGATCTTGAGTATTTTATCTCTTATCTCGTAAATTATAAATATTATTTTTCTGTAATCTTGCAAGATCTTGCAAAATATTTTACCTTTTGCATGAAGGATATAAATTTGCTATAAAACGTGACAGTAACAGGTGGCAATTAAAATAAAGTTTGAAAAATTTATTTCTTCTAATCCTAATTGATTTTTAAATTGTCTGGTAATTTACTTAGAAGATTTTATTTTTTTTTCATCCATCTAAGTATTGACCACGCCTAATATTGCTTGACTTTGAGAATCATTTTAAAGCGGCCTGAAACATTCTGCCAAATAAGTTAACTAATATATTAATTTTTTGTTTATACAGCGAAAATTTTTTTGCTTGTTTTTCATGACCCTTATATAATATTTATCCAAAATATTCACCCTGGGGTTAAATTAGTGCCTTAATAATTATAATTTGTTACAATATTCAAAAAATACTTATTTCAATAACATACATTTACTTACATTTGCAAAATTAAAGTTTAAATGATTTTGTTGTAAATATTTAAGTACAGTTTTAACTCGTTACTATAACTATGTTCATTTTGCTTAATTTTGGGGTTAAAAATAGGGGTTGTTTAAATGTTGTGCAAGTTTTTGAAGGAAAATTTTATAAGTTTTCTAATAAAAACTATTGACAAATAAAAAGAAAATATAATTTTTCTGCCAGAATAACTGGATAATAACTGTTTGTTTTAACTTTCATCTTGTGCTAGATTGTTTGAAAATTACTAAAGAAAAATGATAACACTGTACAAGACGTTGAACTGCTTGTGCAAGATTGATTTCTTATTACTAAATGTGCAATAATAATCTTAGAAGAAAATTGTACCTTGCATAAGATACAAAATCTTGTTTAAGAAAGAAAAAATTACTCAAGAAAAAATCTTGCTTGTGCACTCTTGGGTAAGAAACAAATCTGGCTTAAGGTGGAAATCTTTTCCAAGATGAGAAAAACTTTCAAAAAATTCATGTCTTGTTCAAGACATAATCTTGCACAAGAAAAAAATATTTATTTCTTGCTCAAGATAATAGGGTCTTGAACAAGAAATTCGATATCTTAGATAAGTTTTCCTTCTTGCACAAGTTAGTATCTTGGGCAAGAAATTTTTTTTCTTGCGCAAGAAAATTTAATCTTGCAAGGGAATTTGTCGTCTTGTTAGTAAAATTTCCGTATTGCAAGGAATATTGTCATTTGGCAAGGGAAATTTTCATCTTGCAAGGAAATATTTTATCTTGCAAGGGAATTTTGTCATCTTGCAAGAAATTTTACCGCCTTACGCTAGATTTTTTAAAATATTGAGCAATCTTATGTAATCTCTAGTGATCTTGATAGATCTTGCGTAATCTTTCAAGATCTTGCGTAGAATATTTAAGCAGGGAATCTATTTTGTATTTTTTACTGATAAGAATAATACTTTACATAGAATAACGCGCGAAAAACGAAAGATAATTACAAAGGATATTTAACTACACAAAATTAATATTGCAATTAAGGTGCGCATAATGCTGCATTTTTTTGCTATTTTGGGCTAATTGATATTGCAGTGGCAATGTCAATAAATAAAGGATCACCTCCTTGACTATGCACACCTTCTTTGTCTGGTCTCTCTCTCTCTCTATCTCTCTCTCTCTCTCTCACTCTCTCTCTCGCTCTCTCGTATGTTTGTATTAGTTTTAACCTAGGCTATGGTTAAAACCGGCTTTTACTAATTTTAACCGGCTAAAACTAGTTTTTGATTATTTTTTTATTTAAATTGCATTTAAAAGGGAACATAAATAATATATAGATTCTATAGTTTTAGACAAATTTAGGGACAAAGGTAAGGCGGATCTAAGAATTTGGTTTAAGGGGGGCACTACGTTAAATTTTCTAAGTGTGGGAAAGAGGGCAGGGGACAGCCCGCCGCAGGTAAAATTTTTTAATGTCATGCCCCTTTTTGGGAAAAATGCAAAAATATTAAACTTATGAAAATAGTTTTAAGGTACTAGTTTAGGGTAGGAGTGTATTTTTATTATTATATTTCTGAACTAGGTTTAGGGTGCTGTACCTAAAAATGTAATCAAAAAAGTTCTATCTTATAAACTCCTTTCATAACTGAACGTTAAATTACCTAAAACTGCACCGCCTCCTATGTTAATAAGTCTATAATTGAACCCTTACCTTGCCCTAATTTAAAATTTTTTCAGTGGTTAAAAAATTACTAGCTTTTTCTTCGTGTTGAATTTTAATTACATATGATTTTTCAGATTTATCATGAAAGTTCTTGCCTAGAAAATAGTGATCGCAATTTGACCCATGTTAATTGAATATACAAATCTTTCATGTTTTTTCTCCGTAAAATTCTTGTAAAATTTGATTTAAATCCAATATTCATTAAAGGTGTATTTGTATATCACGATAATATTTTTTATTGAGAAGTCCATCAATTTTATTTTGCACACGATAAGCTCTTGAAGTTGTGAATTTTTTGCATGGTAAAGAGGGCGTAACAAAAAAACACTAACTTTGAGGCTCATTTGCAGAAATTTGATTTGAGCAAGAACTTTTTATAACATAGAAATATGTTCCTTGGTTTATTATAAAGCTAAATAATGATATAAAATTAAACTTTACGACAACACCGCTACCCACAATAAGTAGTACATTAAAATTATTCTAGTTTAATTTTATAATTTTTTTATTGTGTTTTTTTTCACCCTTTCTTAATGTCTTAGGAAAATAAGTGCAAATTGTTGAGTGAAAAGAAAAAAAATTATAAAATGTATGCTCTATTTTTTCCCTTGCATTGCATATTTAAGAAATTCTCAATCTATGTTGTATATTTTATTTTATTAAAGTTATTACACAGTAACCGCGAGATCTTTTAAGTTTAATAAACGATTAGCAAGCCGTTAATCCAAAACAAATTAATTTAAAAATTAATATCATATTATAATATCCATAGAGCCTAATTTTTATCTTAATATATAATGTAAATGAAATTTTCGCATAAAATTTCCAATTAAGATTGGCGTTAAAATCAATAAGGTTTTTCACTTCGTCACCTAGAGCCTACAGAATTAAGAAACCTTATAAGATAATAAGACTTTAAAACAAAAATTGGTTCACATTAAAAATAAAAGCAAGAACATAAAATATTATTTATTGGAGCTCCTTCCCGTTCTGAGGAAAAACACGTATTAACATATATATATATATATATATATATATATATATATATATATATATATATATATATATATATTAATATATATTTATATATTTATATATCAAATAGCAAAGAATTTTTAAACCCAATAGCCTTAAAATTTGTCATCATTAATCAATAAGTTAAAAAATATTAAAATAAATTTTATTTTTACGGGGAGTTCTGTTTCTATTTATAAATATTATTAATAAGTTCAGGTTGCTGTACCTATAAATGAAATTAAAAAAATTGTATCTAAAAACTTATCGTCATTTTTCTTAAAAAAGGGTTGGAAAATCTTGTTTGCTAATTAATCTATATTAGAAATCCGATTTTGACCCACTTTGAATTTTATTAATGTGGTTGAAAAAAATACTAAAGCTTAACTTTTAATGCAAATAACTTTCATATTTTTTTCAAAACTTATTTGTCAAGAAAAAAAAACACAAATTGACCAGTGTATTTTAAGATATGAAATATTTTTGATGTCTTTTTTCTTTCTATAAATATCGTTAAAACTTTATCGTTAAAACTTTTATAAATCTGAAATCCATTAAAAGAATATATCTGCAGTTACGTTTGTATTTTGTTGAGAAGTTGACTAATTTAAATTCATACGGTGAGCTTCAAAATTCCTATTAATACAATATATGCTAAAGGGGGCTTATTTGCAGTTTAGAGAAATAATGTTCTTTGGTTCATTTCAGCTAAAAAATGTTATACTTGAGTGTTACGACAAAAATGCTACGCTAAAGAAAGGCCTTAAGGCAGTGGGGGAATGACTTGGACAAAAATCGTTTAAAAAAGAACTATATTTTAACAATAATTTTTTAAAAATGTTTTAATTGTAATAAAAAAAAACGCTTAATTTTTTAAATAAAATCAAGTAGATTTAAAAAAAATTATAACAATTAATTTTTATTGATAATTTTAATTGTAAAAAAGTTTCTTATTTGATGAATTTTTCCGCTCAAAATTAAATTTCCTTCTTTACATGTTATCTTCAAAGTGTGAAAGCTTAAAAATTCAATCGTGTTTTCACGTGTTTGAAACAACTTAATTTTTTAGTAAAATTTCTTCTTTACTTTGTGTTATTTATTTTTATGCGCAACCGTCCTAGTTTGCGAGATATCAGATATAAATATATAGAGATATAGAGATATAACAAAATATATTTTACCTGCTATAGGTAAAAAAGAATAGCACCGTAGCTGCTAATTTTTATTTCATTTTTTTTTCTGTGATTTCTTTTCTTAGTTATTTTTATTATTTCTCTTCTTTACATTTTTCCTATTTTTTTAACCCACGTATACCGTTTGGGAAAGTTAGGTGGCGATCGCCTCCTCTCTTTTCGACCACCCCTGGCTCCGCCTCTGTGACGTATTATATAACTTCTTAAGAGTTTATGATAACTAACTAACTTTATAATACAAAATTTAGATAAATTATTTAAATATTAAATCTATTCATCATAAATAATAGCCTTTTATAAGTTGATTATAAAAAACCTATTTTTTAAGTAAGTTAATAGTTTTATTTCTTTTCATACTTTATTAGTTCATGATTTAAAAATAAATTAGCATTTAAGATAAAAAAAATTAGCCCTTAAAACTATAAATTGGCTATTATTTTATGAAAAAATTATTACTCATAATCATTTATATATGATTTTTAAGCATATTAAAAAAACTCATTTTTAAAGTGGTTTTAACTGCTAAAAAATAAAAGCTGGTCAGTTTAAACCGCTGGATGTCTAAAACTTGAAAACCCTGGTTGCACACTATTTCTATCTATATTTTCTCGTTTATTTGAGGGAGAGAGAGAGAGAGAGAGAGACGAGGTGCTCCAGATGGCCGGTAAGCCGCCAGCAAGCATAATACTCTTTTTACATCTAAAAAGAGAGAGAGAGAGGGAAGAAATGCATAGTCAAGTTGATGTGCCTATAAATATATCGTTGGACACTGCAGTGACAACAAAGCCTTAGACTGTGGAGAAGTGATTTTTTAAAATGTAATTTAGTGGCGCTTTATCTTTCCTTTGTTAATTTTATGTGCTTCGTGTTGTATTTTTTTTTAATTTGTCAATAAATGATAAATTGAAAAGTGTTTTTCCGAGTGCTGCCTGCATAAGATTTGGTGGTCTATCTGCATAGGTGTAGTAGTAGGAGCCCAGAGAAGTATGTTGTTAAAATTGGGTAGATGGTGCCTGCGGTTTGGTAAGCAACAGATCATTGTAACCCTTAGATTTGTCCTGGCCTATCCCAAAAGGGATTATGGCGTTCTGATAATAAAAGTTATGATATATATGTATACCATGTATGTTTGTATCTATATAATTGTAACATTTGAAAATTTATTCCAGATTTGCACAAAACCCATCAAAGATACCAGACAGTGTAACGAGTGCCAAGAGAGTCAAGTCTGTTTTACTATTAGCTAAAGCTGCAAAATTGTTAGGCTGCAATGAGTTATTAATAATGTGTGAGAGAAATGTGATGTGAGTATATAAAATATGTTCCCTCTCTTTTTCGCTCATCACAACTAGATTTTAAGATAAAATTTATTTATTAAATTTTTTTAATGCTTGTCGTAGAGTCAATATACCGAAATTTTTGATTCCAATACGATGCCGATATGATACTTTGTTAAAATCTTGCTCCGATACGATACTGATGTTTCTGCTATAACTCATTAATAATGTTTGCACAATTTTTTTATTTATATTTATTATTTTTTATCTTTTTCAGTTAATAATTTGTATACAAAAATCAATGCATTGTTGTTTTTTTGGTCTCGATTTACTTATTTATTTACTGATTTATTTTTGAGTGCGTGTTTCATGGTAGAACTCAAATAAATATCGCTAAACAAAATTGGTTATAGTCCAAATTTCCCCTTTATTTGAAAAATTCTGTTATTTTTAAACTATAAAATTTTCAGCGTTGTAAAATAGGCCAATTTTTACTTTTTTTGCTTCCAAATATTTTATATGTAATACAGGGAGTTTTTTTAAATTTTTACTATTTAAGAGGCTGATTTCTCTATGAATTTTTTTTACAATCGCAACTTGTAATATACCAAATTAAAGCATAAATTTTGACATTTTTAAAAATGTTTTCAGAAAAGAGTTATGTCAAGTGGTTTTTTTAATGTGTTAGTGGCGTAAGAGTTTATTTTTGAAAAAAAAAACTCGATTGCGCCATATTTTGATGTAAAAAAGGCTGGATTGGCTAATATGAACCCACAGCTTGGGCATATAGATCACCAGACCTCACCTCTCCTGATTTTTTTTGTAGCTAGTTAAAAACAAAGTTTTAAGACTCCCCCAGACTTGCAAGATATCCCAGAGTTAAAGTGATGCCATCAGGATTACTGATGCTATCGAGTCTATCACGGCTAAGAAGAAACAACGCGTTTGGATCGAACTGCAGTTTCGACTAGACAACTGCTGGGCTACAAATGGTTCCCACATGGATAAGCCTTAGTGTAATTTGCTAATAATTACTTTCAACTTCAAAAAAAATTCAAAAGACGTTTTTAATTTTTTTAGAAAACGCTGTTTGCTAACTTCTGTTTTTTCGAAAAAAAAAACGCTCTTCATATTGTTTTGCATCTAGTCACAAGAAAAGATGACAAATCACATTTTTAAAAACAGAAAAGAAAATGCCAAAACTTAAGCTTTAATTTGATGTATAATAAGTCTAATTTGTCAATATACTTCGTATTAAAAAACGCTTCTGAAAAAGTAAAAATTTAAATAAATACCCTGTATAACGTAATACTTTTTATCTTTGATAGTTTAAAAATATTTTTTATTTGGAACACACTTAATTGGCCGTTTGTGCCTCAAAAGAAAATTTACAAAACTTACGTTTAGTATATATGGGTATTATACTATAAAGACAAACTTTTTTATCTCCATTTATATATGGATGATTTTTAAGCACAAAGCTATTAATATAATTTGAAAATAAAATTTGCTAATGTTTATAAGTAGGTCATTTTTTAATTAGTTTGTTAGTTTGTCTTAAATCTCAAAAGTAACCCCGTAGAAGAGACTAGAAAATTCAGATAATGCAACCAACATAATATTTTCGTACTAATTTTTGCATGTTTCTGACGTCAAAAACATGAATTTTTACGCAAACTGCTTACTTTACATTTGTTTTACGCTCTCTCGTGGGCCTACATTAACATTCTAGTAAAAATTGTCATGTGTTTTGAAGATCGTATTTCATGTTTATTTATTAAAAAGAACAGTTGTTTTTTTGCGGTCTATGGCTTTAGGGTTTATTATTGCAAAATTATTACATAGAACTGCAGCATTGATTATTTTTATTTGATAGAAATTATCTCTTTCTCTCTTTCTCTCTGTCTTTGCTTTTTTTTTATATGCACGGAAGTCAATGCATGATGGCCAATTTTTTTTCCTTGGGCCCCATTTAGAAACTGAAATAAAAAAGTACAATAAACTGAAAACTAAAAAAAAATTTAAAATTAATTTTTTTATAATAATTTAACATGAATCTATCAATATTGTGGTGCGCACCTTAAAAAAGTCAATATGTCATGTGAGCACACTAGATATACCAGAGTCCATTATGCAGACTGTTTAAAACACTTTTTTAACATTACTTTTAGAGCAGGATGCAAGTTAATTGAATAATATTAAATAATCCTTTCTATGTAAAGAATGATATTACAAAGAACTGTTTATATTTTAAATTATACAAATTAAATATAAATTGCATTATTTGTATTCCAGTCAATTCCATCTACCAGATCTAGCTAATTTCAATCACATATATACTGGTGCAACTAAAATAGAGTTAAATAACCTTCTAGACGCTCTAAAAGAGGTAACTTTATTATACTTTTTTCTTGGTTCTTTTATTGTACTAAATATTACATTTTCATGTAGAGTTTTGGCCAAAACTTTGAGAACGATTTCTATAGGCAACCTGCAACCAATTATTTTTATCTTAATAGAAAAACGCTGCGTCCGCATCTGCTCCGTTCTTTAATTTATGGCCAGAGCTGTACATTTCTGTGTTTGCCATCACAAAGAGTACAAGAATCTCCAATTTTAATTTACCGAAAACATAAATTTAAGAAATTATTTTGCTATATATTAATAAATCTTAAGTATTAAGCTATTAATCTCTTGCAAGAAGTTAAAAAAGTAATTTGTTAGTACAAACGTAATAGTTTACTCTTTACATTAAAAAAAATTTAGTATGTATCTAACTAATTTATTATGAAAAAAGTCTAAGTAGTAACTCTTTAGATATTTTTTCCGTGTATGCAAACAAATAGTCATCTACAGGGTGTGTGTTCATAATGGAGTGAAAGAAACTAAAGTTTAATATCTCCGTGAACTTTTGGTCTATTTGGATAAAACCAACACCCACTGATTGGAAAAATGTGTACCTTTTATCATTCTTATACAATTACAAACCCTTATATTTTTCACCCCTTTAAAAGTTGAAAACCAAAATAGGGTTTTTAATATATACTTTTCAATTAGTTTATTTCTCAAAAAAAGAAGTGTGGCCAAAATAAACTTTAAATGCTGAATTTTATAAAATTTTATTGCCAGGACTTTGTTTTATTAAATGGTTGCGTTTCAGCCCTATCCAACTTTTTTTGGGGTTGTGGGGGTAGAAATATTCTACCCCATTATGATTTTAAACACTCAAGCAAAATTTGGCGTGTAAGATATCATTCTAGACTAAATCGTCTTTGCCAACCTCATATCCATTGTCAGATTTTTAATGGGTGGTTTTTCATCTCCAAAAGAAGGAAAATAAAGAAAACTTTAATTTTAATAAAACACATTGTTTTCGTTCTTCTTTTTGCATATTACAGTACTTGGTATTGTTTTATTATGGGCTTTATTCATTTTTGGTTTAAATTACCTAAATAGGGTTGGCTAGAGTGTCATTTTCACCCCTTTATGATATTTAAAATTAGTGTTTTAGTGTCATAAGGGGCACTTTTAAAAAATCTGACAGTGGAATTGGACTCAGCGAGGTCAATTTAGTCTAGAGCAATACCTAACTTGACAAGAATCACGTTATTTTAAATAACCATATAGGGGGTGAAAGTGCAACCTCGCCGCCCCTATTAAGGTAATTTATACCGGAAATGCATACGGTCCGTGTATAAACCGTATCAGGTACTGTAATATGCAAAGTGAAATTCGAAAACGATGTGTTTTACTGAAATTAAGGTTTGCCTTACTTTTCTAAATTTTCCCTTTTTTGGGGATTTAAACCCACTCATAGTGTCTTAGGGGTGGCACATAACAAAATTCTGACATCAGATTTAAGGTCAAGGGGTCGATTTAATCTAGAGCAATACTTCACTCGACGAGAATAAAGTAATTTTAAATAATCATATAAGAGGTAAAAATGGCACCCTAGCCACCGCTATTAAGGTAATTTACACCATATTTGCATAGGATAAGTATTAAAACAATACCACATACTGTAATATGCTAAAAATAAAATCGAAAACAATGTGTTTTGTTGAAATTTCAGTTTGCTTTATTTTCCTACATTTTTCCTCTTTTAAGAAAAAGCAACCACCCCGTAGTGCCTTAGGGGTGGCATCTATAAAAAATCTGACATGAATTTGAGGTCAGTGAAGTAGATTTAGTCTAGAACAATTTCTTAAAAGACAACTTTTGCTTAAGTGTTTTAAATCATAATGGCGTGGAAAATCCTTACCTTCACTACCCCCAGAGGGTTTTATAAGGCTGATACACTAGAAACTTAATAAGAAATTTCCTGGCAACACATTTTTATAGAATTCAGCATATAAAATGTATTTTGGGAACACTTGGTTGTTTCGTGTTTTTTGAGAAGGCAAAAATCGTTTTCACCCCCTAATTCGTAAAGGGGTAATTTTTTAAAACGATTTCTGAGGTTTTTTTTACTAGGGGGAGCTTAAAAATCTTTAAAAATACTAGAAAGAAATTTTTATAAATATGAATATTTTGAGAAATAACATTGAAAAGTATAAATGATGGATTTTTAAAATTGCAGAACACCATCGATAAAAAAAAATATAAGTTCTCTGACCGAGCTGAAATTTTTTCCCCAAGGTGCCCATTGGGAAGATGTAATACGTGATAAAATTGTTTGGAAAAATCTTAATTATCAGGGGAGCCAGACCATTTTAATAATGGCCGGCTTTGTGCAAAAACTAGAATTAAGGGGTTACTTTGGAAACCGTCTCGTTGAATCTCAAAACAAATATTAAAATCTACAAGTTGTGTAGAATATGAAATACTTCACTTTTAATTTGCAAAAATAATTGAATTTTTTATAATTTTTTTAAAAAGTAAAAAAATCTGACATTTGTAAAAAGTCCAATCCCTTATTTTTAAAAGTTAAAAACGTTGTATATCAATTTCGTTTTGCAGTTTCATACTCCTACTACCATCGTAATAAAAAATGTAAAAACTGAAAAAATCGACAAATCAAAACAGCAGAATCGATTGTCCAAAAGGCAGAAATCAGCAACATTGACTGTTTTTACCGGTAATTTTACCCATGTTACCAATTATTTTTGAAAATTTTATAATGTGATTATAAAAAAGATTGTTTAATGCTCAACAACTATCAAAAATAAAAGAGTTGTTTATCGAGCAGCTTTTGTGTGAAAAAGTGCGTCGCGTAAAACATCATTTACACAGGTGATATGGTACGTTTTCACACCCCCAAAGCAATTCTGGAACACTAAAATAACATAATTTAGATTGTTTTAATGCAACCAATTAGAATAAGAAGTAGTTTGCAAGTAATTTCAAATATTTCAAGTTTGTCCTTTTTTTGAAAAAAAAAATAGGAAAAAAATATTTGTGTATTTTTTTTCCTTTTCTTTTCTGTTATAACAACTTCAAAATTAATATAAAAGCATGATTTACTTTAAAGTACTAACATGCTTCATTTTCAAACGTTAATTTATCAAAAATGTTGCATATATATAATTTAGATTGTGTCTGTAGTATATTAGAAGTAATGCAATATATGGGAAAGGTACTGTTAATACAATGTATAAATTATATATATACAACATTTTTGATCAATTAAAGTTCGAAAATGAAGAATGATAGAACTTTAAAGTTAAGCATGCAATAAATTTAAATTGCAGTTGTTATAAATAAAACAGAAAAGAAAATGCAAAAACACAAAAATATTTTTTTGGCCTTTTTTTCAAAATATGAAAAATTATAAAAATTAAAAAATGCTAGTAAATTACTTCATAATCTAATTGGTTTGACTAAAACAATTAAAATTATGTAATTTTGGTTTTCCAGAAATGTTTTGCGGTTGTGAAAATGTACCATATCTCCTGTATAAATGATGTTTTACGATGGGCCCTTTTTCACTGAAAACTCGCTCGATATATACCTTTTTTATTTTTGATAGTTTTTAACCATGAAACGAGATTTCAAAAAATAACTTTACAATTTTCAAGTATATATGGTAACGTGGGCAAATATACAGGTAAAAACGGTCAATTTGGCTGATTTCTATTTTTTAGACGGTCGATTGTGCAGATTGGATCAGTCAATTTTTTTCGGTTAATAACTTTTTTATTACGATAGAAGTAGGAGTATGAAACGGCAAAACAACATTGATATATAAAGTTTTTAAAGTTGGAAAATAAGGGATGCAACTTTTTACAAATGTCAACTTTTTAGACTTTTAAAAAATATTCATAGTTCTTGAACAAAGCCAGCCATTTTGAAAAAAGTCTGGCTCCCTTAATAATAAGGATTTTTCCAAACAAATTTATCCCATATTACATCTTTCCAATAGGCACCTTAGGTAAAAATTTCAGCTCAGTTAAAGAACTTTAATATTTTTTATCGCAGGTGGTCAGCAATTTTTGAAATCCGTCATATATTGAAAACCGTATTTTCGATTGATAACCCCTAAGGAGTGAAAAATATAAGGTTGTTAATTATATGAGCATGACAAAAACTTGCTCATTTTTCCTATAAGTAGTTAGTGGTGTCATTCAAATAGACTAAAAATTCTACGATAAATTTATTTTTAGTTTCTTTCACTTTATTGTGAAAACTTGTAAATAAAAAAAATTAATGTTACAGTTGTTGATCAAAGATACTGAGAGAATTATAACAAGCAGTTGGTGGATAGATGCCAACCTAGAAATATTGAAATTCTTAGTTGCCCAGGAAGAACTTCATTTATATGGTGAAATTCAACACGAAAAAGCAGTTGCTCTATGGTTCAACAAAAATATTAAAAATTGCATCAAAAATATAGAAAACATGAACAGCCAAGAAATCAAAGCTAAAGTGCTTCCAATTCTGAATAAAATAAGAATATACACTGTTAATCAAAAAACACTCTCAACTTGCGTGGTGCATGATGACCTGTGGGACCTTTTAACACCTAAACAACTTTGTACCGTCATTGCCTTTAAGACCACCCCCACAATGAAGTTAAAATATCCCCAATTATTTGATAAAAACAGGAGTTCACGAAATTTCACAAAGAAATAATCAAGATACCTCATTCCACCACAATATCACATTTGTTTAATTTTTGTTTAAATTGTAGTTATAATCCATAATCACTGTAATTGCCGTTTATCCCATATTTGTTGTTTGTTTACTGCCTGTCTTTGTTTAAATAAAAATGCATGTATAGTAATATCAGTCAGAGTTTTGTGCTGTTTATTTAATAATTGTCTTGTTTATATTGTTTTAGAAAAATTTATATATAAAAAATATCAGAAAAATTTGAAACTATTTCCCGTCAACTAATCCCTTCTCACGGCCTTCTTTTCTACTTACACACTTCCCCCTTCTCTTTAGCCTCGGAGGAAAAGTATATAGTGAGGAACCACGTATTTAGTGGCCATGCTTGGAAATAATAACAAATAATATTGACTGAAAACAATTGTGCTAATGGTTTAATTATTGATTATCCGAATCAATATATTTAACCAGTTTACGTTAAATTAATAGAAAATAGTTTGCTTTATTTACACACATAATAACAAACATAGAAAAAAACAAATAAAACAATATCTGGAACTTATCCGCGAGAAAAAGACGGCTAGCTGCTTTGCGTAGCCGAACATAAAAAAATAAAGTATATTCACAATCATGTAGTTCACGCCATCTAGCGGCGATTCACTGCATCACCACTAAACACGCGCGCAGACAGAAAAAGGTGTATGAGCACTACACATGCCCCCCAAAAAATTTGCACCTGGGGAAAAAATTGGTGTTAATTAACACACTTTTTTAACTTGTGCAAAACACTTATGACATGATGACCTTAGTTGGCTCAGAGAACTATTCTCTTGAAGCATCTTTGGGAGTAGCTCTTTCAGGCTTTTGCACTCGAGTTGACGCAGCTGTCTGCTTGAGTAATTGCATACGTCTCAGGTACCTTTTTTTTTTCTCGTGTTGGTTTCTGCCTCTAAACTTGGAAATAGACGGTATTACAGAAACTTCATCTTTTTTTTCAGCTTGGAACACCAACACGTTTTTTTAGAGAGCAAAATTAAGATGAATAGTTTGCTTTAAGCCCTTGGACTTGGTCACTGACTCACTGATGAGAGGTGTGTGTGACGTAGTCGCTGGCTCACTTATGAGAGGTGTGTGTGACGAATGAGGAGTAGCTGTAGTGGATGACGCAGGAGTGTTCTCCACAGTGTTTAAGGAATGCGACGTAGTTTGTAGCTGATGATGCTGCGTCAAGCTTAGCTCCTCAGCTTCATGATGTGGTGACGTTAGCAGGAGCCTCTCACTTGTTGGTGACAAAGTGTCCTCGTCTAGCTCTGTTGCGTCAACTTCTGCTTCTGCTTGAATTTGTAAAGCCAGGGGGTTAGCAGAGAGGGGATAAGGCACAGTAGGGTGATGTGTGAGGGAGTGCAGTCAATCATGCAGCTCGTCATCGTAGACTGGGTTTTTGAACGTTAACTCAGCTGTCAGACATCCTTCTTTGCTAGTAGGTGGTGGTGTCATTCAAATAGACTTAAAATTCTACGATAAATTTATTTTTAGTTTCTTTCACTTTATTGTGAAAACTTGTAAATAAAAAAAATTAATGTTACAGTTGTTGATCAAAGATACTGAGAGAATTATAACAAGCAGTTGGTGGATAGATGCCAACCTAGAAATTATGAAATTCTTAGTTGCCCAGGAAGAACTTCATTTATATGGTGAAATTTAAATCGTAAAAGCAGTTGCTCTATGGTTCAACAAAAATATTAAAAATTGCATCAAAAATATAGAAAACATGAACAGTCAAGAAATCAAAGCTAAAGTGCTTCCAATTCTGAATAAAATAAGAATATACACTGTTAATCAAAAAACACTATCAACTTGCGTGGAGCATGATGACCTGTGGGACCTTTTAACACCTAAACAACTTTGTACCGTCATTGCCTTTAAGACCACCCCCACAATGAAGTTAAAATATCCCCAATTATTTGATAAAAACAGGAGTTCACGAAATTTCACAAAGAAATAATCAAGATACCTCATTCCACCACAATATCACACTTGTTTAATTTTTGTCTAAATTGTAGTTATAATCCATAATCACTGTAAATGCCGTTTATCCCATATTTGTTGTTTATTTACTGCCTGACTTTGTTTAAATAAAAATGCACGTATAGTAATATCAGTTAGAGTTTTGTGCTGTTTATTTAATAATTGTCTTGTTTATATTGTTTTATATCAGTCAGAGTTTTGTGTTTGTTTATTTCGCACGCATAGAATGAAAAGCTCGTATAAGAAATTCCCGTGATTTCGGAGTTTGAAACACTAGAACTCAAAAATTAGGGATCAGAAAAATTTGAAACTATTTCCCGTCAACTAATCCCTCCTCACAGCCTTCTTTTCAACTTACACACTTCCCACTTCTCTTTAGCCTCGGGGGAAAAGTATATAGTGAGGAACCACGTATTTAGTGGCCATGCTTGGAAATAATAACAAATAATATTGACTGAAAACAATTGTGCTAATAGTTTAATTATTGATTATCTTAATCAATATATTTAACCAGCTTACGTTAAATTAATAGAGAATAGTTTGCTTTACTTACACACATAATAACAAACATAGAAAAAAACAAATAAAACAATATCTGGAACTTATCCGCGAGAAAAAGACGGCTAGCTGCTTTGCGTAGCCGAACATAACAAAAATAAAGTATATTCACAATCATGTAGTTCGCGCTTCTAGCGGCGATTCACTGCATCACCACTAAACACGCGCGCAGACAGAAAAAGGTGTATGAGCACTACACATGCCCCCCAAAAAATTTGCACCTGGGGAAAAAATTGGTGTTTATTAACCCACTCTTTTAACTTGTGCAAACACTTATGACATGACGACCTTAGTTGGCTCAGAGAACTATTCTCCTAAGCATCTTTGGGAGTAGCTCTGTCAGGCTTTTGCACTCGAGTTGACGCAGTTGTCTGCTTGAGTAATTGCATACGTCTCAGGTACCTATTTTTTTTTCTCGTGTTGGTTTCTGCCTCTAAACTTGGAAATAGACGGTATTACAGGAACTTCATCTTCTTTCAGCTTGGAACACCAACACGTTTTTGTAGAGAGCAAAATTAAGATGAATGGTTTGCTTTAAGCCCTTGGACTTGGTCACTGACTCACTGATGAGAGGTGTGTGTGACGTAGTCGCTGGCTCACTGATGAGACGTGTGTGTGACGAATGAGGAGTAGCTGTAGTGGATGACGCAGGAGTGTTCTCCACAGTGTTTTTGGAATCCGACGTAGTTTGTAGCTGATGGTGCTGCGTCAAGCTTAGCTCCTCAGCTTCATGATGTGGTGACGTTAGCAGGAGCCTCTCACTTGTTGGTGACCAAGTGTCCTCGTCTAGCTCTGTTGGGTCAACTTCTGCTTCTGCTTGAATTTGTAAAGCCAGGGGGTTAGCAGAGAGAGGATTAGGCACAGTAGGGTGATGTGTGAGGGAGTGCAGTCAATCATGCAGCTCGTCATCGTAGACTGGGTTTTTGAACGTTAACTCAGCTGTCAGACATCCTTCTTTGCTAGTAGGTGGTGGTGTCATTCAAATAGACTAAAAATTCTACGATAAATTTATTTTTAGTTTCTTTCACTTTATTGTGAAAACTTGTAAATACAAAAAACTAATGTTACAGTTGTTGATCAAAGATACTGAGAGAATTATAACAAGCAGTTGGTGGATAGATGCCAACCTAGAAATTATGAAATTCTTAGTTGCCCAGGAAGAACTTCATTTATATGGTGAAATTTAAATCGTAAAAGCAGTTGCTCTATGGTTCAACAAAAATATTAAAAATTGCATCAAAAATATAGAAAACATGAACAGTCAAGAAATCAAAGATAAAGTGCTTCCAATTCTGAATAAAATAAGAATATACACTGGTAATCAAAAAACACTCTCAACTTGCGTGGAGCATGATGACCTGTGGGACCTTTTAACACCTAAACAACTTTGTACCGTCATTGCCTTTAAGACCACCCCCACAATGAAGTTAAAATATCCCCAATTATTTGATAAAAACAGGAGTTCACGAAATTTCACAAAGAAATAATCAAGATACCTCATTCCACCACAATATCACATTTGTTTAATTTTTGTCTAAATTGTAGTTATAATCCATAATCACTGTAAATGCTGTTTATCCCATATTTGTTGTTTATTTACTGCCTGACTTTGTTTAAATAAAAATGCACGTATAGTAATATCAGTTAGAGTTTTGTGCTGTTTATTTAATAATTGTCTTGTTTATATTGTTTTTTATCAGTCAGAGTTTTGTGTTTGTTTATTTCGCACGCATAGAATGAAAAGCTCGTATAAGAAATTCCCGTGATTTCGGAGTTTGAAACACTAGAACTCAAAAATTAAGGATCAGAAAAGTTTGAAACTATTTCCCGTCAACTAATCCCTCCTCACAGCCTTCTTTTCAACTTACACACTTCCCCCTTCTCTTTAGCCTCGGGGGAAAAGTATATAGTGAGGAACCACGTATTTAGTGGCCATGCTTGGAAATAATAACAAATAATATTGACTGAAAACAATTGTGCTAATAGTTTAATTATTGATTATTTTAATCAATATATTTAACAAGCTTACGTTAAATTAATAGAGAATAGTTTGCTTTACTTACACACATAATAACAAACATAGAAAAAAACAAATAAAACAATATCTGGAACTTATCCGCGAGAAAAAGACGGCTAGCTGCTTTGCGTAGCCGAACATAACAAAAATAAAGTATATTCACAATCATGTAGTTCGCGCTTCTAGCGGCGATTCACTGCATCACCACTAAACACGCGCGCAGACAGAAAAAGGTGTATGAGCACTACACATGCCCCCCAAAAAATTTGCACCTGGGGAAAAAATTGGTGTTTATTAACCCACTCTTTTAACTTGTGCAAACACTTATGACATGACGACCTTAGTTGGCTCAGAGAACTATTCTCCTAAGCATCTTTGGGAGTAGCTCTGTCAGGCTTTTGCACTCGAGTTGACGCAGTTGTCTGCTTGAGTAATTGCATACGTCTCAGGTACCTATTTTTTTTTCTCGTGTTGGTTTCTGCCTCTAAACTTGGAAATAGACGGTATTACAGGAACTTCATCTTCTTTCAGCTTGGAACACCAACACGTTTTTGTAGAGAGCAAAATTAAGATGAATGGTTTGCTTTAAGCCCTTGGACTTGGTCACTGACTCACTGATGAGAGGTGTGTGTGACGTAGTCGCTGGCTCACTGATGAGACGTGTGTGTGACGAATGAGGAGTAGCTGTAGTGGATGACGCAGGAGTGTTCTCCACAGTGTTTTTGGAATCCGACGTAGTTTGTAGCTGATGGTGCTGCGTCAAGCTTAGCTCCTCAGCTTCATGATGTGGTGACGTTAGCAGGAGCCTCTCACTTGTTGGTGACCAAGTGTCCTCGTCTAGCTCTGTTGGGTCAACTTCTGCTTCTGCTTGAATTTGTAAAGCCAGGGGGTTAGCAGAGAGAGGATTAGGCACAGTAGGGTGATGTGTGAGGGAGTGCAGTCAATCATGCAGCTCGTCATCGTAGACTGGGTTTTTGAACGTTAACTCAGCTGTCAGACATCCTTCTTTGCTAGTAGGTGGTGGTGTCATTCAAATAGACTAAAAATTCTACGATAAATTTATTTTTAGTTTCTTTCACTTTATTGTGAAAACTTGTAAATACAAAAAACTAATGTTACAGTTGTTGATCAAAGATACTGAGAGAATTATAACAAGCAGTTGGTGGATAGATGCCAACCTAGAAATTATGAAATTCTTAGTTGCCCAGGAAGAACTTCATTTATATGGTGAAATTTAAATCGTAAAAGCAGTTGCTCTATGGTTCAACAAAAATATTAAAAATTGCATCAAAAATATAGAAAACATGAACAGTCAAGAAATCAAAGATAAAGTGCTTCCAATTCTGAATAAAATAAGAATATACACTGGTAATCAAAAAACACTCTCAACTTGCGTGGAGCATGATGACCTGTGGGACCTTTTAACACCTAAACAACTTTGTACCGTCATTGCCTTTAAGACCACCCCCACAATGAAGTTAAAATATCCCCAATTATTTGATAAAAACAGGAGTTCACGAAATTTCACAAAGAAATAATCAAGATACCTCATTCCACCACAATATCACATTTGTTTAATTTTTGTCTAAATTGTAGTTATAATCCATAATCACTGTAAATGCTGTTTATCCCATATTTGTTGTTTATTTACTGCCTGACTTTGTTTAAATAAAAATGCACGTATAGTAATATCAGTTAGAGTTTTGTGCTGTTTATTTAATAATTGTCTTGTTTATATTGTTTTTTATCAGTCAGAGTTTTGTGTTTGTTTATTTCGCACGCATAGAATGAAAAGCTCGTATAAGAAATTCCCGTGATTTCGGAGTTTGAAACACTAGAACTCAAAAATTAAGGATCAGAAAAGTTTGAAACTATTTCCCGTCAACTAATCCCTCCTCACAGCCTTCTTTTCAACTTACACACTTCCCCCTTCTCTTTAGCCTCGGGGGAAAAGTATATAGTGAGGAACCACGTATTTAGTGGCCATGCTTGGAAATAATAACAAATAATATTGACTGAAAACAATTGTGCTAATAGTTTAATTATTGATTATTTTAATCAATATATTTAACAAGCTTACGTTAAATTAATAGAGAATAGTTTGCTTTACTTACACACATAATAACAAACATAGAAAAAAACAAATAAAACAATATCTGGAACTTATCCGCGAGAAAAAGACGGCTAGCTGCTTTGCGTAGCCGAACATAACAAAAATAAAGTATATTCACAATCATGTAGTTCGCGCTTCTAGCGGCGATTCACTGCATCACCACTAAACACGCGCGCAGACAGAAAAAGGTGTATGAGCACTACACATGCCCCCCAAAAAATTTGCACCTGGGGAAAAAATTGGTGTTTATTAACCCACTCTTTTAACTTGTGCAAACACTTATGACATGACGACCTTAGTTGGCTCAGAGAACTATTCTCCTAAGCATCTTTGGGAGTAGCTCTGTCAGGCTTTTGCACTCGAGTTGACGCAGTTGTCTGCTTGAGTAATTGCATACGTCTCAGGTACCTATTTTTTTTTCTCGTGTTGGTTTCTGCCTCTAAACTTGGAAATAGACGGTATTACAGGAACTTCATCTTCTTTCAGCTTGGAACACCAACACGTTTTTGTAGAGAGCAAAATTAAGATGAATGGTTTGCTTTAAGCCCTTGGACTTGGTCACTGACTCACTGATGAGAGGTGTGTGTGACGTAGTCGCTGGCTTACTGATGAGAGGTGTGTGTGACGAATGAGGAGTAGCTGTAGTGGATGACGCAGGAGTGTTCTCCACAGTGTTTTTGGAATCCGACGTAGTTTGTAGCTGATGGTGCTGCGTCAAGCTTAGCTCCTCAGCTTCATGATGTGGTGACGTTAGCAGGAGCCTCTCACTTGTTGGTGACAAAGTGTCCTCGTCTAGCTCTGTTGGGTCAACTTCTGCTTCTGCTTGAATTTGTGAAGCCAGGGGGTTAGCATAGAGAGGATTAGGCACAGAAGGGTGATGTGTGAGGGGGTGCAGTCAATCATGCAGCTCGTCATTGTAGACTGGGTTTTTGAACGTTAACTCAGCTGTCAGACATCCTTCTTTGCTAGTAGGTGGTGGTGTCATTCAAATAGACTAAAAATTCTACGATATATTTATTTTTAGTTTCTTTCACTTTATTGTGAAAACTTGTAAATAAAAAAAACTAATGTTACAGTTGTTGATCAAAGATACTGAGATAATTATAACAAGCAGTTGGTGGATAGATGCCAACCTAGAAATTATGAAATTCTTAGTTGCCCAGGAAGAACTTCATTTATATGGTGAAATTTAAATCGTAAAAGCAGTTGCTCTATGGTTCAACAAAAATATTAAAAATTGCATCAAAAATATAGAAAACATGAACAGTCAAGAAATCAAAGATAAAGTGCTTCCAATTCTGAATAAAATAAGAATATACACTGTTAATCAAAAAACACTCTCAACTTGCGTGGAGCATGATGACCTGTGGGACCTTTTAACACCTAAACAACTTTGTACCGTCATTGCCTTTAAGACCACCCCCACAATGAAGTTAAAATATCCCCAATTATTTGATAAAAACAGGATTTTACGAAATTTCACAAAGAAATAATCAAGATACCTCATTCCACCACAATATCACATTTGTTTAATTTTTGTCTAAATTGTAGTTATAATCCATAATCACTGTAAATGCTGTTTATCCCATATTTGTTGTTTATTTACTGCCTGACTTTGTTTAAATAAAAATGCACGTATAGTAATATCAGTTAGAGTTTTGTGCTGTTTATTTAATAATTGTCTTGTTTATATTGTTTTTTATCAGTCAGAGTTTTGTGTTTGTTTATTTCGCACGCATAGAATGAAAAGCTCGTATAAGAAATTCCCGTGATTTCGGAATTTTGAAACACTAGAACTCAAAAATTAAGGATCAGAAAAGTTTGAAACTATTTCCCGTCAACTAATCCCTCCTCACAGCCTTCTTTTCAACTTACACACTTCCCCCTTCTCTTTAGCCTCGGGGGAAAAGTATATAGTGAGGAACCACGTATTTAGTGGCCATGCTTGGAAATAATAACAAATAATATTGACTGAAAACAATTGTGCTAATAGTTTAATTATTGATTATCTTAATCAATATATTTAACCAGCTTACGTTAAATTAATAGAGAATAGTTTGCTTTACTTACACACATAATAACAAACATAGAAAAAAACAAATAAAACAATATCTGGAACTTATCCGCGAGAAAAAGACGGCTAGCTGCTTTGCGTAGCCGAACATAACAAAAATAAAGTATATTCACAATCATGTAGTTCGCGCTTCTAGCGGCGATTCACTGCATCACCACTAAACATGCGCGCAGACAGAAAAAGGTGTATGAGCACTACACATGCCCCCCAAAAAATTTGCACCTGGGGAAAAAATTGGTGTTTATTAACCCACTCTTTTAACTTGTGCAAACACTTATGACATGACGACCTTAGTTGGCTCAGAGAACTATTCTCCTAAGCATCTTTGGGAGTAGCTCTGTCAGGCTTTTGCACTCGAGTTGACGCAGTTGTCTGCTTGAGTAATTGCATACGTCTCAGGTACCTATTTTTTTTTCTCGTGTTGGTTTCTGCCTCTAAACTTGGAAATAGACGGTATTACAGGAACTTCATCTTTTTTTCAGCTTGGAACACCAACACGTTTTTGTAGAGAGCAAAATTAAGATGAATGGTTTGCTTTAAGCCCTTGGACTTGGTCACTGACTCACTGATGAGAGGTGTGTGTGACGTAGTCGCTGGCTCACTGATGAGAGGTGTGTGTGACGAATGAGGAGTAGCTGTAGTGGATGACGCAGGAGTGTTCTCCACAGTGTTTTTGGAATCCGACGTAGTTTGTAGCTGATGGTGCTGCGTCAAGCTTAGCTCCTCAGCTTCATGATGTGGTGACGTTAGCAGGAGCCTCTCACTTGTTGGTGACAAAGTGTCCTCGTCTAGCTCTGTTGGGTCAACTTCTGCTTCTGCTTGAATTTGTAAAGCCAGGGGGTTAGCAGAGAGAGGATTAGGCACAGTAGGGTGATGTGTGAGGGAGTGCAGTCAATCATGCAGCTCGTCATCGTAGACTGGGTTTTTGAACGTTAACTCAGCTGTCAGACATCCTTCTTTGCTAGTAGGTGGTGGTGTCATTCAAATAGACTTAAAATTCTACGATAAATTTATTTTTAGTTTCTTTCACTTTATTGTGAAAACTTGTAAATAAAAAAAATTAATGTTACAGTTGTTGATCAAAGATACTGAGAGAATTATAACAAGCAGTTGGTGGATAGATGCCAACCTAGAAATTATGAAATTCTTAGTTGCCCAGGAAGAACTTCATTTATATGGTGAAATTTAAATCGTAAAAGCAGTTGCTCTATGGTTCAACAAAAATATTAAAAATTGCATCAAAAATATAGAAAACATGAACAGTCAAGAAATCAAAGATAAAGTGCTTCCAATTCTGAATAAAATAAGAATATACACTGTTAATCAAAAAACACTCTCAACTTGCGTGGAGCATGATGACCTGTGGGACCTTTTAACACCTAAACAACTTTGTACCGTCATTGCCTTTAAGACCACCCCCACAATGAAGTTAAAATATCCCCAATTATTTGATAAAAACAGGAGTTCACGAAATTTCACAAAGAAATAATCAAGATACCTCATTCCACCACAATATCACATTTGTTTAATTTTTGTCTAAATTGTAGTTATAATCCATAATCACTGTAAATGCTGTTTATCCCATATTTGTTGTTTATTTACTGCCTGACTTTGTTTAAATAAAAATGCACGTATAGTAATATCAGTTAGAGTTTTGTGCTGTTTATTTAATAATTGTCTTGTTTATATTGTTTTTTATCAGTCAGAGTTTTGTGTTTGTTTATTTCGCACGCATAGAATGAAAAGCTCGTATAAGAAATTCCCGTGATTTCGGAATTTTGAAACACTAGAACTCAAAAATTAAGGATCAGAAAAGTTTGAAACTATTTCCCGTCAACTAATCCCTCCTCACAGCCTTCTTTTCAACTTACACACTTCCCACTTCTCTTTAGCCTCGGGGGAAAAGTATATAGTGAGGAACCACGTATTTAGTGGCCATGCTTGGAAATAATAACAAATAATATTGACTGAAAACAATTGTGCTAATAGTTTAATTATTGATTATCTTAATCAATATATTTAACCAGCTTACGTTAAATTAATAGAGAATAGTTTGCTTTACTTACACACATAATAACAAACATAGAAAAAAACAAATAAAACAATATCTTGAACTTATCCGCGAGAAAAAGACGGCAAGCTGCTTTGCGTAGCCGAACATAACAAAAATAAAGTATATTCACAATCATGTAGTTCGCGCTTCTAGCGGCGATTCACTGCATCACCACTAAACATGCGCGCAGACAGAAAAAGGTGTATGAGCACTACACATGCCCCCCAAAAAATTTGCACCTGGGGAAAAAATTGGTGTTTATTAACCCACTCTTTTAACTTGTGCAAACACTTATGACATGACGACCTTAGTTGGCTCAGAGAACTATTCTCCTAAGCATCTTTGGGAGTAGCTCTGTCAGGCTTTTGCACTCGAGTTGACGCAGTTGTCTGCTTGAGTAATTGCATACGTCTCAGGTACCTATTTTTTTTTCTCGTGTTGGTTTCTGCCTCTAAACTTGGAAATAGACGGTATTACAGGAACTTCATCTTTTTTTCAGCTTGGAACACCAACACGTTTTTGTAGAGAGCAAAATTAAGATGAATGGTTTGCTTTAAGCCCTTGGACCTGGTCACTGACTCACTGATGAGAGGTGTGTGTGACGTAGTCGCTGGCTTACTGATGAGAGGTGTGTGTGACGAATGAGGAGTAGCTGTAGTGGATGACGCAGGAGTGTTCTCCACAGTGTTTTTGGAATCCGACGTAGTTTGTAGCTGATGGTGCTGCGTCAAGCTTAGCTCCTCAGCTTCATGATGTGGTGACGTTAGCAGGAGCCTCTCACTTGTTGGTGACAAAGTGTCCTCGTCTAGCTCTGTTGGGTCAACTTCTGCTTCTGCTTGAATTTGTAAAGCCAGGGGGTTAGCAGAGAGAGGATTAGGCACAGTAGGGTGATGTGTGAGGGAGTGCAGTCAATCAAATCATGCAGCTCGTCATCGTAGACTGGGTTTTTGAACGTTAACTCAGCTGTCAGACATCCTTCTTTGCTAGTAGGTGGTGGTGTCATTCAAAATAGACTAAAAATTCTACGATAAATTTAATTTTAGTTTCTTTCACTTTATTGTGAAAACTTGTAAATAAAAAAAATTAATGTTACAGTTGTTGATCAAAGATACTGAGAGAATTATAACAAGCAGTTGGTGGATAGATGCCAACCTAGAAATTATGAAATTCTTAGTTGCCCAGGAAGAACTTCATTTATATGGTGAAATTTAAATCGTAAAAGCAGTTGCTCTATGGTTCAACAAAAATATTAAAAATTGCATCAAAAATATAGAAAACATGAACAGTCAAGAAATCAAAGATAAAGTGCTTCCAATTCTGAATAAAATAAGAATATACACTGTTAATCAAAAAACACTCTCAACTTGCGTGGAGCATGATGACCTGTGGGACCTTTTAATACCTAAACAACTTTGTACCGTCATTGCCTTTAAGACCACCCCCACAATGAAGTTAAAATATCCCCAATTATTTGATAAAAACAGGAGTTCACGAAATTTCACAAAGAAATAATCAAGATACCTCATTCCACCACAATATCACATTTGTTTAATTTTTGTCTAAATTGTAGTTATAATCCATAATCACTGTAAATGCCGTTTATCCCATATTTGTTGTTTATTAACTGCCTGTCTTTGTTTAAATAAAAATGCACGTTTGGTAATATCAGTTAGAGTTTTGTGCTGTTTATTTAATAATTGTCTTGTTTATATTGTTTTATATCAGTCAGAGTTTTGTGCTTGTTTATTTCGCACGCATACAATAAAAAGCTCGTATAAGAAATTCCCGTGATTTCAGAGTTTGAAACACTAGAACTCCAAAATTATAAATCAGAAAAATTTAAAACTGTTTTTGTCCTGTGACGTATGTATCTCACAAATTTACGTTGTCAAATTTTTTTGAAAACAATGTGCTTACAAATCAGTAATTAATTACCTTAAAGACCTTGTTTTGCACTTTTTTCAAAAAAGTGAAATTTAAATTAATTTTCCCATGCAACAACAAGCAATAAAAATATCAAATTTATATCATAGATTCAAGAAATGTTACTTATTCTTAATAAACAGTAGAATAATTTTTGCCAGCAACTCATTTGTCAAAATTAAAAAAAACGATTCTGCATTGTATTAATGCTTTGAAGCTGCAAACTATTTAAGTGGTGCAATTTCATATTATTTAAAGATTTCTTAGCAATATACAATAAAATTTTAAATTTAACTAAAATTATGAATTAATTAATTTATAACCCCTGTATTTACGCAAAAAGCAGTACATAAAATGCCTGCAAACAGTAACCAGCAGACATCAAATTTTAAAAAATTTATTTAATATTATGGAAATAAAATATTTACATAATTAGCATAAGAACTTTTAAGGAATTTATCATTGCACCTTTTAAAGACGTAGAATATTTTGAACAAAAAACTTGCCTAACATCCTAAAATATCCAAATACCAACAATATTTTGGCCGGAGTCATTGATTTCTAATTTATTTTCCATTTACAAAATGTCAGTTGTAGGTTTAGAACATCACAGCTCGCCTGTTTCCGCGCGCGTGAACCAGCCGAGCTATGTGACGTAGTAAACCCGCAACTGACATTTTGTAAATGAAAAATAAATAAGAAATCAATGACTCCGGCCAAAATAATGTTGATATTTGGGTATTTAAGGATACAAGGCAAGTTTTTTTATTCAAGGTGTTCTACGCCTTTAAATTATTTTTAGCTTCAAAGCATTAATAGAATGCGAAAGCCGTTTTTTTGCAAATTTTGGCAAAGTTGATGCTTGCAAAAATGGTTTAACTGTTTATTATGATTAAACAACATTTCTTAACCTTATGATATTGTTTCGAAATTTTTATTGCTTGCTGTTGCATGGGAAAAATAACTTTAATAACACATTTTCGGACAAGGTTCAAAAACGCTGTTTTAGTTTAATAATTGATGAATTGTGAATGAACGTTTTGCGACAAAAATATAAAATTTAAAAAATATATATAGTCAGATTTATAAGCCGCACGACAAAAGTTATTTCTATATTTTGTGACTTTTTATTTTTAATTTCTAGTGATTTAAACTTTGAAAACACGGGAATTTCTTATACGAGCTTTTCATTATATGCGTGCGATTTGTTTATTGTCTTGTTTATACTGTTCTATCTCAGTTAGAGTTTTGTGCTGTACTATCACTATCATGAAAAGTTTTACTTGCAGCGTTTATTTGGAATAACCATGTAAACATACGTGAGTGGGTCGTGGGTGGCTTTGCTCCTACCACAAACTTAAAGAAAAGAGGAGAAGTCATTGTCACTAACAAATCACGTGGTTTAAGTGACCAATGAGCGTGTGTGTTCTCGTTATATTTGTAAACCTGATTGTGTGGCGAGAACGAGACAGGCAGGCAGGGAGGATAGGAGGCAGCACAGCTGCTTGGCTTGGCGTGATGTATCCTGACCATGCATCACAAAAATGCTCCACAACGAAGATTCAATAATATAGAGTATAATAAAAAAACTTTTTCTTTTTAAATATTTTATTTGCTCGCATCAGCTTTCATAAATATTAGTTACTAGAAATAAAGTTTTAGTTTATACTAATCACTATTTAAATTTTTACTTATTGATACAAAATTTTTTGTTTATTATATATACTGCTTTTCCAAATTTAATTTCTTTGTTCTTGCAATTGCTTTTTTAATGTATAATTAAATAAATGTTATTAAATTAATAAATAAATTTTATCTCTCTCTCTCTCTCTCTCTCTCTCTCTCTCTCTCTCTCTCTCTCTATATATATATATATATATATATATATATATATATATATATATATATATATATATATATATATATATATATATATATATATATATATATATAATATATAAATATATATAAATATATATATATATATATATATATATATATATATATATATATATATATATATATATATATAAATATATATATATATATATATATATATATATATATATATATATATATATATATAGATATATATATAAACAATATATATATAAAAACAATTTCAAGAACAAATAAAATAAATTTGGAAAAGCAGTATATATAAAAAAGAAAAATTAATGTAATGCGTAAAAATCCTAATGCTGATTAGTATAAACTAAAACTTTATTTCTATTAACTAATATTTATAAATGCTGATGCGAGCAAATAAAATATTTAAAAAGAAGAAGGTGTTTATATTATACTGTATATTATTGAATCTGCGGTGTGGAGAATTTTTGTTATGCATGGTCAGAAATCAGAATACATCATTCCAAGGCGATTAGCCGTGCTGCCTTCTATCCTCCCTGCCTGTCTCGTTCTCGACACACAATCAGGTATACAAAGATTACGAGAACACACAGGCTCATTGGTCACTTAAACCACGTGGTATGCTAGTGTTAAAGATTTCTCCTCTTTTCTTTAAGTTTGTGGAGGGAGCAAAGCCACCCACCACCTACTCTCGTATGTTTACATGATTTTACCATATAAACGCTGCAAGTAAAATTTTTGATGATAGTAATAGTACATTTACTGTCTGCCTTGTTTAAAATAAACATGCACGTTTAGTCGTATCCTATTCACAGTTATGTGCCGTTTATTTGCATGTTAATTTGTTTATTGTCTTGTTTATATTGTTTTATCTCGTTAAGAGTTTTGTAATGTTTATTTAATGTCTGCCCAGTTTATATTGTTTTGTCTCACAGTAAGAGCTTTGTGTTGTTAACTTACTGTCTGTGTTGTTTAAAGTCTTGTTTAGACTTTTTTAGTGTCGTTTGCTCTTAATACCATTGTAAAAAAAATTATTTTATTTGTTATCATTTAAAATTCTAAACTCTGTTTTATATTTAAAAATGTTATTATGTAACTCCTCCGTTTCAAGCAGCTTTATCACATTTCATATCATCCAACGAACAGAAACACCTACCTTACTAGTCACCTTCAACTACAACGGCAATTGGTCAAACCTCCACGGGGTCTGCGAAACGAGCTTCAAGCTGTGGACACCGGACCTCCACGAAAACGAGACTTTTCCGTCGTCAGGTGACGACAGGTCGTCTTCGTTAGACGTGAGCGCTAGCAAAGCTCAAAGACAGGTAAGTGACGCCCCAAAGGGTCGATACGACACAGTTAACCATTACACTCGCCCGCAGGTCACCCGAGATTGTCTTGGCAAGAGGCACGGCTTCAGGGACGCCGGGGTCGATGGCCGTCGCAGGCATCAAAAGGGATCCTTCGGAGCACGAGATGCCTCCCGACGACGTAGAAACGGACATACCGCTTCCTCCAAACCCCCTGGAAAGACGGAACATGAATATGAGGCCAGACCTGCAAGCACAAGTGTACGATCCCGCCGAACTCGTGCGGTACGGCTGCAACCTAAGTGTGAAGCCGTGCTCCAACGCAGAAGTGGCTTGATATTTTCTGAAATCTGCAAACATGTAAGTAAAAGTATGTAGTACAAGGCAAGGGCAGGGGTCCGCTCACACGTGCGTCTCTGTCACAGGAAGTTCACCTCGAGTGCCGTAGTGGCGTCCGAGAGAGGGGCAGACAAGTCTACGGACGTCATGATGGCTAACCGCTAAAGCTTCCTGTCCTCCGCGTGCCGCATTCAGGGGATGACCCTGTCCCACGACAACTTCCGAGTTGTGTTGCTTCCCTTGCGTCTACCCGGACGACAGCGCATGGTGTTCACGGAATGGACCGCCCGATGAACGTAGGGCAAGACATTCCTCACGGTCGCCCTGCTGCATCACTCCGTGTCGTTTGGGAATAGGGTGCTGATGGTGTCCTACACTGCCCGAGCAGCGGCCCTCCTTCCAATGTCAATGACGTCCCATCGAGCGTTCGGAATACCCAAAACTCTCAACTCGACGTCCACGTCGCACCTCAGTCCTTCGCAAACGTCGTATCGGTACCTGAGGGGCGTGGACCTTATATTCTGGGACAAATACGCCGCCTCGTCTAGGTAAGCGTCACCGCAACGGTCAAACCGTGCCACACTAAACTCTCCTTCCGCAGGTTCGCCCTGGAGGCGGCCGACTCGCTGATGCGTGAGGCCAAGGGCAGACCGGAATCGGCCTTTGGCGGAATCGTTCTGCTCCTCGCAGGCGACGCGAGACAGACGATGCCCGTAAAACACTCCGGGACTGACACGTCTGCCGTGGAAGAGAGCATCCATCGCAGCCTAGCACTGGAGAACCACGTGAGTAACTCGAAGCGAGTAACGCTCGCAAGACCTCACTCACGACATGTCCAGAAGTCGCCTTTGGTTTGCGGACCGCGCATCGCTTCGGTATCTTTTTCATGCTGGGAACTCCGATCCGCACGATCCGTCTACGAGAACGGTGCAAAGTGGTGGGAACGCTGGAACAGCTGCTGGACGAGGTGTACGGTCAGCCGATGGAACTAAACCACCTGCAAGACTCGTGCATCGTCGCACCCACCAACAAAAACGCGAAGATGATGGATAGCATCCGCGGGGAAGGGGGGTAAGTAACATGTCAGAGAAAGGCTCGCACGGCCTCCGATGACGGCGATTCTTGGTATTTCACTCATGTATTTTAACCACGTTTTATGCGGCTCTCAGGATGAAAAAAATATGTCTCTTTTGTCAAAAAGGTTTTCATACTTTTGCCGAACCCCCTACCCAATACAGAAAGCTTGAAATAGCTTCAAAGAACGTGTTTTATGAGCGTTTTATGGTCCAATTTTGTATTTTTATCTCGATTTTTTTTATTCGTTTTCGTTTTTTTTGTTTTTTTTTTCTATTTTTTATTGAATTATCTGATGTCCACTGTATTGTATACTTGGAATGACTATGATAAAATAAGTAAATTTTAATTCCTTGTCAGTTATTGCAAAGCCAGTTTTTTTCTTTAATTACAATTTATATTTTGATGCAACAAGAGTGGGCTTTCACCCAAGCAGGTTTGATCAAGCACCATGATCTCTGTGTTACCTTAGTTTAGGCAGAGCCAGGTTCCTCTTTTAGATTAAGACCATATTCCAGTACAGCACTGCAGGTAAATCTCACAACTGAATATCTTACAATTTAAAAATAAATTTTATTTTTTTTACATTAATAAGAATTCATGCAAAATCATGATCCATGCAAAATCCATGCAAAATCATGAGTTTGGAGAATGTACATGTGCCAAAAATGCACCCACAGAGATTGCACTTGTACCAAAATGCCGCGTAGCCCTCGGATGCTCTTTTCTTATTTAAGGAAAAATATCATGGTTAGAAAAAGTAGAAAATAAAAGGATTAAGATATTAGTAAAGGCCTTACCACACATAGAAGTTCTATGGAGGAGGTCAAGATCTCACGTGGCACACAGTTATAATTATAAATGTTTATATAACAGAGCTTACATCATATAATAGTGATATTATGCCCTTTAAAAAAATGTATTTTCTTTTATGCTTTTTTGAATAAAGATGATTATTTATTTACTATTATTGAAAGCTCTCGGTTATAGAAACTTTATAACTATAACTCTGTTTCACATGGGACTTTGACTTCTCTCTATATATAGATCTCCTACTTTGGTTAAGCCCTTGCTGGTATATCTCTGTCCTTTTCTTTATTATTGAATACTCTTTATTTATTATTATACTCTTTATGACGTGTTTGATTATTTCTATGTTAAAGGTACAGTCAGTGCCTCCTTAGGATGTTCGCGATTAATTGAAATTGAGCCACAAGCCAATTAACGCTCAAGCGCTCAAGGTCACTAAGAGGTGGGCAAACGTTAACTAAATGGAGATTTTTTAAATGCTCTCTTATTGGTCACATTCTTAGATGGCGCAGACTGTAGAGACAGTGGTAAAAATATCGCGTTTTTATTGTGACAGCGAGAGTAAACTAATTCTCTGATTGGCTAGTGGGTTTTCTTTAGCCAATCAGAGAGCTAGTTAACTATCGCTATAAAAACGCGATATTTTTACCAATGTCTACCTTAACAAGGATTTTTCGTATATGTGAAACACCAAAAGTAAAACCATTGCTGTGTTCTACTTTCCACTATGCTGTCCTATTAATACCTTGTCATCTAACTTGTGTACTGTTGTATAGAAGTGGCACCGCCCCAGTGACCGAGATTTGGTACGAAATGCTTCCTATGCATTGTGTATTCACTCTCGCAGTGTACCCAGTCAAGGACTAACTGGAACCCTGTGATCAAGAAGTGGATATTTGACCTTATTTGATTGTGAAAATTTATATGCCTGCACTTGTTATAAATTCATATAAAAAAAATAATAATATAAAAAAAATGTTCCAACTTTTAAATTATAGTTCAACTTTTTGACTTAAAAGAAGGAAGTTTATACGTTTGTTAGAAGTAAAATATTATATTGTGAGTGAGTGACGATAATAAACTTTTTTAAGTGACTAATAATATTGATTGATTGAGTTTAAATAAAAGAAAAGACAAATTTGTTGTATTATATGTGCATCGTTTTATGTTTCACAGAGAGCTGTGAGAGTAAACTAAGAATTTTTAATACTTTATTATAAATAAAATATATAAAAATAATAATTATAATATTTTAAAAAAAAGTAATTAAAAAATATTGTATAACATTACATTAAGTTAAAAATTATATTATTATATAGATTTAAAATATGTCGTGTAATTTTTGTGTTACTGAACAAAGTTTTACATTATTGTGTATGGCCTTAAAATACTCATTACTTAATTTTTGTGTTCTTCAAATACTCAATAAACATATATGGTTATAGGTCACACAAAACTTATTATTTTTAACCATAAACTTTAAAAAAAAACCTCTTTAACTGCTATTATAAAATAAAGGGTATACTCAATCTTAAGCAAAACAAACGTAGTTGCATTTTCTTCAAAACTACATAAACTGTATTCAATTTTTACATTCCCTGTAGAAAGAAGTATTTCGATGGCTCCGCGGAAAACTGAACTATCTATCGTCTTCGCGCGTCTTAATTTTGGAACATCTGCGCTCTCTGCTTCTCCCAAAATTAAATCATCTATAATGGGGGAGCGCAGGTAAGAGATGCTTCAAATTTGGGAGAGGTGGAAATCGCAGATGTTCCAAATTTGAGGCGCGCGGAGACTATAGATAGTTCAGTTTTCCGCGGAGCCATCGATTTGTGATTATCATATTTTCTTTTGGACATTCCTTCCCCCCCCCTTATTGTGCAATATAAAATAAGTATCTCCATATTGTGCATCCTATCGTGCTCCTATACATTATGCCATGGTGCACATTTCCTATTAGACTTCATGCATACATACATGGTAATTCAAAATCAAGTATTATTATTAATTTATGTTTTTCAATGAAAAAGGCTTGAATTAAAATATTATGTCCAAAAGATTACATATATTAAAACTTTATCATTTTTTTTTAAATGTTACACCGAGGGGGAAAAAAAGAGTGTACTTTTGGTATTTTCTTTTTAAATTGTGCTTATATGCGTCCTTAAATTTGTCTTGTAATGGATAGTGGAAATTATATTGTAATATGTTATATTATAGAAGTTGCAACCTAAATTAAACTACAAAAAGAAAAAAAATACAAGGACATTTGTTTTAAAATATTGTACCACTTTTTTTTTTAATAATTCAATGCCATGTCATCTATAACAAAAATATATTCCTACAAAATAAAAAAAAAGGGAAAATCAGTGCTTTATGAAATTTTCCTTAAAATAATTCAAGTTTCTTTTTTGATTCCCTTTTTTCTCTATTTTTTCCCTCCCTCTTCTCAAGCACATTTTCTGTTTGATTGAAATATTTAATTATTTCTAATTATACCATACTAATTGAATTAGAACTACTGTATTTCGTCGCCCCAGAATAGTGTTGTGAAGTAAGCCACAATGTTAGAACTGAGAAAATCGACTTCAAAGTCAAAATTTTGATATCGTCTAATGTATTTATTTTAGAGTAATATTTTTTAGGGGCACTTAAAGTTTGTCATTTCTCACTCTGTCCCAAAAACTGAAAGCAAAATAATAACCCTTTTACGCCCAAAGTGGGGGTTGAAATATGCAGTTACAACAAAAAATCACTAAAAGTTCAAAAGTTTCTAGAATAGTATTGTGAAATATGCAAATTAATTCAAATATTTGTATTTCAATGCATATACCCATATGAACTTTTTAAAGGACCTAACTTATGACTGTTTTTCACAAATTCAGAATTCCTGTACCACCCTCCTTCTCCCGAAACAAATTTCCTTTGGAAAAAACAAAAAATAACGTCTCAGGAGATATTGTTTTTTGAACTCTCCATTGCATGGGAAGAATTTCTAGATAGGTTAAAAAATGATTATTTTTCCCTCCAAAAAATTTTTTTTTGAAGTTTTTGAAAAAAATTTGAAAATTTTTTGAAAATTTTTGGGAAAAAAAATTTGCTAAAATTCATCCCATACATAGGGGAGTTCAAAAAACATGTCCTCTAGTGAAGTGATTTTGAGATAAATTATGAACTGAAAAAAACTAACATTAAGTTAAAATTAAATAAGATGGAGTCAACTTTCTTCAATTTTTTTCAGAAATATATAAAGAACATGTGCAAAAGTATTTTGGCACGCCTAACTCAATTTTTTGAAAATGTCATATATCACAATACTATTCTGGGGCGACGATTAATGTTTGAAGTTAAAAAAAATGAGTATAAATTGAATATACTTTATACATATTTAAGCTTCATATTTAAGAGTGCTACTACACAATGTTTTAAATTTAATAAACAAAATGCTTCCATATTTAGGATATGTTTGTAAAAACACAGCACAATTTGCTTTATTTATTTGCAAATTTTCTGGCCTGTGCCAACATTTTCGTCAAAAAAAAATTAATAGCCTTTTCAAAGTAAAACCTTTAAAGCCTCAATGTGGACTCTTTAACAGCTTTACGGGACTTTTCGGAAAGCCCCGTAAAGCCATTAAAGCCTTTAAAAGCCATGAAAGCTACAAAAGCCTCGAATATTGTTATCGTAGGTTTTTCATTCAAAACAAATGCATTTTTTTTTATTTCAACAATTTATTTACAATTTTCAACATACATAAAACTTTAAAAATATTGCATGGTATTTTTCTCTTAAAAATAAATTACAACATATACGATTAACCTTTGAAATAGAAATACTAAATGTAAAATCACAACTATAACAATTTAAAATTAAAGTAAATATGCCTAGCTTTAGAATAATCATTTGCATTATTTATTTTCAATTTGAAATGAAAGGATAGGAGAAACCATAAACTGGTCATAACATAGTGAAAAGAGTCCCAGAGAGTTCGTTGAATATCTTGCAAACACAGATATAAAAAACTAGCACATTGGATTAAATATTTTGGCATTAAATTTAAATAACATAAATGCAATAATAGATCAATGTTTTGCCTTCATTACTCTATACAAACTCAGAGAGGAACAATGAATGATCGCTGTAATAAGGATGTAAGGCATAGCACACCCCATCTCTCTTATAGTTTATTGCGATTATTTCCAATGTGTTAGTTTTTGTTATATCTGTGCTAGCAAGATTTTCCCAAAAATCACTTAGAACTCTTTAAAAAAAATCCTGGGGTAACAAATTATTACCAAGTCATCATTTTGTATATTTTTTTTTATAACTTTTTACCTAATTCTTACCTAATATATTAGTTAATTCATATTAATGATTTATGTTGTTTATCCAACTAATTAAAGAAACATTTATGATACAAAAAATTGTGATAATAAAAATGTTTTATTTCAATAAGTTTGTTGGATATTTTTCATTGGACAGCCAGGGAACAAATTTAAATAAAAAATGCTTGATAATTTGTAAAAATTTCATAAGATTTGGTCAATTCCTCGATTTTTAAATAAGGATTTTCCAATCGACTCTAGCGCCGACATGCCTGTTTTGTCACGGTATTGTTATTTTGTTTTCACTATAGAAATTGTTTCATCCATAATTAATGGATCAAAACTAAATTTAAATGTCTCCGTAAATTTTTTATGTTATTAAATAAAATTACCACCTGACAATAGGAAAAATGTGCATGTTCGTAACATGACCATATTATAATTACAACTGCTATCTGACATTTACCCCTATAAGCAGTGTAAACAAATAAAATGAATTTCAATATACCCTTTACAATGCTTTTTCTTAAACATTTATTTAAAGAAATCAAAAATGTTTTTCATGGCTACGGAGTCATTACGGAGGTAATTACCCTCCACTTAATAAAAATATATGCTAATAATAAGAAACTACCACTTTTAGTAGTTAATAATGATTTTGGCTTAATAAAAAAAAGTGTACCTAACTTTAAAAAGCTGATTCTATGAAAACTACTTATGTAAGGACCTTCTGCAGAGAGTTCGTAGTTTTTTTTTAGCATTACGTCAACCCCTGTGGGGTAGGTGGGGGTTTGCTTTAAAACTATATTAATATGCTGTTTAAAAGTTTGGGGAGTGGTGTCGTGTAGGATATTATATCAAGGCTAAATTAACCCTTTTGAGCAAAACCCTTGCACTATTGATTTATGATTTAAACTGCTGAATTTGCCCAATTTGACCTTTAAGGGGTTGAACAGGGTTACATTTGCCTTTGTTTGAGTTTTGAAGGTACAAGTAGGAACATTTTATAAAAATTAACTTCCAGGGTAGATATTTATTAAATGAGCACCTATGAAGCCGCAAAAAATAAGAAAGCTAAACCAAGGTCTAAATTTTTTTTTCAACCTTTAAAGCCATAGACCACATAAAACAACATATCGTCTCTATCGTCTCAGAATATTTTAATGTAACCCCATGAGAGACCGTGAAAAAAACTGCAAAGTATACACTTTGCGGGAAAATTCATCATGTTTATAACGTCAGATACATGCAAAAATTAGTATGAAAATGTTGTGTGGGATGTCTTTTATGGAGACAATTGGATTTTGTGAAAAACTAAAGTTATTTATTATGTTAATCTCATTTAAAGTGTTTTTTTGATATAAATGCTTATGTTTTTCTCTGGTCTATGCCTATAAGGGGTTGTTGGCATTCATGTTACGACGCCATGTTGGATTACTTATGGGATGTTTCAAGACCATTTTTAAAAAGACCTGACACTGAGCTGAAAAAAAAATTAAACAAACTGAGACAAAGGTTCCTTAATTGTTTGTTGCCCATTAAAAAGCATTGATTTAGGTAAGGTAATATTAAAATTTACTATTTTGTTGACTTTTAAAAGTGCGCGGGTATGCATGAAAAAAAAAATCGAAATATGGGTCGACTTTCCCGCCTACCAGCTGCTGCGCATAAACCAGAAAAATGTAACATAAAAAAATGGCTGTGCAATTTTTTTTGCTTTTTTTTTAAATTTATTAATTTCCGAAACAATTGAGAAGAGTCTCTTTATTTTATAAGTCAAAGGTAATACGATATGCTTGTATTTTGTGTATATGATAAGGATATTTGTGTACAATTTACGAAGTTCATGCTTTTGAACTATTTTGTATAGCAAACAAAATAATAAATTTTACATTCTTCCACACTGATTCCAGATGAATTTTTTATTCTTCTGCTAATAATTCAACCATAGAGTTATTAACCTCTTTAAATTCAACGATTGCATTGAAAAATCATGTCAAGGATCGAAGTAGAGGTTTAAAAGAAGTTTATACTCTGTTTGACACACATAAACCCACATACATCTGTAAGGTACATATGCATTTCAGTAGACCTAGCTATTTGATCAAATATTGGTTTATACAGTTTCTTTTGTATTTTAAAACAAATGAAAATTTATCACATTACCTTTGTTTATATTAAATACGTTTGTCCATATATTAATTGTCGTGTTATTTTATTTCCCAGCATGCCTCATCTCTGCTGCGTTACCAATTGCAAAAGCAATACAAAAGCAGCTCTCATAGAAGAAGGATTTGTATCCGGGTTTGAAGTTCCACAGAAGAATAAGGATCATTATGAGCGAACATTAGGTAAAAAGCTTGCCTTGACTGCACATGTATGCATTAAGTATTACGAAGATTATTATTTGCTGAAATCTGCCACCAGTACAGCATGCGTTAGAAAACCAACGCTAGTAAGTAACGTTAGTAACGCTTAAAGAACATGCATTGCCAACATTATTATTAGGCAGGGAAATTATTATACATAGGTTGAGAGAAGACCCAGAGAAGAAAAAGAACAAGAGATCAAAAGAGAAGGAAGAGACTGAAAAACAGAAAAGAAAAGAACAGAGAATCCGTGAAATAATTACAAATTTAGAGGACATTACTAGTAATTCAAGAGAGTTGAATGATTTAATTGGTTGTGATTTCACTAGTTGGTTATTCTTTCCAAAAATAGATGCTATTAATTTTGTAAAAATTGAAGAGCCTAATGAAATGAATCAAGTACCTGCAGTGAGCAAGTGTGTAGTAATTGTAGTGTAGCAATTGTAAGTGTAGTAGTAATTGTAAGTGTAGCAAGTGTGTATGTGAAAATTTGTTTGCCTTATTCGACATTGATGAGCAACAGTGTTCTGAATGTCAGTGGCCAATTTCAAAATTGCTACAAATTTGTTTGGCAAGATTTGCAAATATTTTCCTCAACAACTATAGCAAATACTTGAGTGAAAATACCAAGAATAAAAAAAAAACATCACGCAAACTGAAAACTCTTCAGGGCAAAGCAACCACTAATTTACATTTTCTAAATTTTCTAATTCAGAAAAATCAAACGATTTATCCTGAATGTTGACATATATTAATTGAAAAATCTGTTTAATACAATAGAAAGCGACTGTCGTTTAGCTATTAGATACCGATAGCACACAATAATTAGAACTTAGCACGTACTTTGACTTTATGAGGATGCGAATTGCGAAACTCGAGAAATAAATTACAATTTGCGACGTTGCGACGCTGTGCGTAGCACGGCGTGCTGCTGCTGCGTGATGTTGTGTTTTGTTTTTGCAATCTGTTTTTTGGGAGATTTAATTTGGGGAAACCCCATTTTTGTGCTGTGGCCTGTGCAGGGCCTGTGGCGAGTTATGTATACGGTCTATTATATTTGATTATTTCCGTGGCTGGCACATCCGGAATATATGTTTGTAAAAATATATAAATATATTACATATATAAGGGAGTAGGGCACCGATATAATATCTCAAAAATTAGAAGTGTTATAGGTCTAAATTTGGTGTCATTGTGTAGCTAAAGGGTCACACCTAGCTGTAATTAAAATTTCAAGATGTTTGACCGTCCCGAAAAGGAAAAAAATTAATGAAATTAACATCAGGCCTTATGGGCTTTTTATTTTAATAAATCATATAAAATTAATTTGCACGGTAACACCCCCAATTTTTTTTATATTTGAAATTGTCTCAAGCTGAAGTATCATTGTGTAAAATTTCAGATTGTTTTGACGATAAAAGTTTAAGTCAAATGGCCGACGTCGGTATACCCTTATTCCTAAAATAATATTTAAAAAAGATTTTTTAAATTTTATTATCAATTTGTTTATAAAACGCATTTTTAAAAAATTATTATCATATTATTTCTTTTTACGTAACGCATAATCAAATAATTTTCAACTTCAGAAGCAAGAAACTGATATAAATTATCCATTTGTGAAATAATACGTTTCGTTACTGAAATGGCTGAATAAACGTTCGTTTGAGAAACGGGTAAAATCATCCGTTTGCGTGAAATGGATAAAAAATATTCGTTTTTGAAATAGATAAAAATTATCCGTTTGTGAAACGGATAAAAATTATCTGTTTGTAAAATGGATAAAAATTATCCGTTTGTAAAACGGATAAAAATTGTCCGTTTTAAATCCGGATAAAAATTATCCGTTTTAAAACCGGATAAAAATTATCCATTTTAAAACCGGATAAAAATTATCCGTTTTTTATCCGGATAAAAATTATCCGTTTTAAATCTGGATAAAAATTATCCGTTATCCGGATAACAAACTTTCTCAAAACCGGATAAACGGATAAAAAATTATCCGGATAATTTATATCCGGATAATTTGTCACAGCTCTAGCTCACACCACATCTGCTAACTGACTGAGCTGAGGAAGCAAGTGGCAGTCGCATTTTTATACGCGATGCCCCCGCAGCTGCACGCGCTGACTGGTTAAAATCGCGCGCGCAAACTCGGCTTGCAGTTTAAAACCTCTCATCCTCACACTGTAATATAAAATCATGTCTAAGAGGGGTGTAAGACAGGCAGCCAGCAAGCAATATGTGTCCTCCCTCACTTCCCAGAGTTCCCCAACTCTAGAAAGATCGCGAGAGCACTACGCCTACCGACTGCACAGTATCGTGATTCACGCTAGTTACATCGCTTTATATGTTGACACTGGGGTAGGAAAAGCAAAAATATGATAGATAGGAGAGATAGTATAAATATTATGCGCTTTGGCTTATAATTTAATTAATTTAGTACGTGCTCTTATTGACGTTGGCAAGTAAAAGGGCCGAATAAAATAAAAATGAAAGAATATTATTTACAAAAGCTTAAAATTAAAACAAAAAGTTCAACTTTTTTTATACCAATAAGCATATTTTTTAATCAAAATTGGAACGTCACAAAACGATTTCAGTTATTAACTTTTGCCTATGCTAATGCAGTAGTCGTTACCGGCTGAGAGGTCATTATTCTATTTTCACAAAATAAATAAAAATACTTATGAACTAAAATATTACAAATTTGTATATCTATTGATTTGAGACTATTTCCTCTTATTTAGAATATGAAATAAAATTCTTAAAAATAAATTGCATTTTCCTCATTGTAAAGGCTACCTCCAGCATAGTCCCATACCTCCCATGAGAGAGTTTTTTTTTTTTTTTGTATTTTTTATTATTAATTAAAGGAGTAATAAATTTTGTAAATATATTTTATTTACTGAACAAAAAAACTATACATGTAAAAACATTTCACATGATATGTTGATAGACAAGTAGTATTACCGCTTGGCAGTATAGGATGGATGAATTAATTTTTTTTGTCTAATTATTTGTATACTTCTTTATCTAATTTTATACATTGAAATAATAGAAGTTAAATGCTGAATCAACTATATTTTTTTCCGTTTATAGGGGAAAAAACAATCACGTTATTCACACGTTATTCACATTTAAATAAATGACAATATTTTTATTTTAAGATACACTTATTTTTATTTTGTTATTATTATTAAGAAACCATCCAAAAGTAAATAAGAAAAATAAGAACTGCAGATTTTAACCAGAAACAACTGTGTCCATTGCATCAGGCTGGGCTGGAGGCTTTGCTGAGGCAGCTGCAGGAAATAGTGCTGGGTGCTCTCATTGGTGGCACGATTGGAGCAGCTTTTGGAGGAATTGGTGCCATTCCTGGAGCTACTGTTGGATCTCCTTGGTAGAGTTGAAGGAGGTATCACAGCCAGTATTGCTGCAGAGAAAATTGTTGATCCTATTAATAGGTAACCTATTTCTCCCAAAAACAAATTGAATTTTTATGATTGTTACAAGTATCACTTGAAGCATTCTCAAAATAACAATACAACCTTTGGATTTAAAAGTATAGCAAAAAGACTTTTATATGATTTTGAACTTATAGTTCAATACTGTAAAAGTAGAAACTAGTTGTTATTGTTATAGTAAAGCAAGTCAACAATACATGTCCCAAAAATATATATATATATATATATATATATATATATATATATATATATATAAATAATAAAAATAATAAATTGGCAAGTTTTTGAGAATATGAGTGAGCATTTAACCGACAGAGCCACTCTAAGAGAGAAAGAAAAAAGTTATTCAGCTTAAAATAAAATATGTATAACAAGGTATGCACTAGCCACTCATAGTAATTACTGTATATCATAAATAATGGGAGGGGGGGATACTTTGTAGGCAAACTCAAACCATTACATTAGATGACCCTCTCAAGCCATGGTCAGCTTCATTGATCTCACCGTATCTCATCCTTAACTCCAACAATTACTCTCAGTGCCATGGCTGTTAAAGTACAATTGCACATTCATATCATACATACAAAAGCTTAAAATATTTAATGAGGATGTAAGCAAAATTGCTTTAGTCATCCTTAAAACTGTTGTTCCTTTATTAGTAAATTTGTGATATTTTAATTTAACTACATTTATACTATAAATTATGATTCTATCCTTGTCAAACATACCTACATATGCTTGCTATCAGATCAATGAAGATCCAAGTTTACGCTTATTTATTGATAGTGCCCTGGGCAAAGTCCAGGATTGCCTCAAAGGAGAAAGGTTGGAGATCAATAGGTACAAATTACTTTGGAGTTCCACCCTGAAATAAATAATAAATTATCAAACAATACATCTCAACATTTTTTAACAAAATTATTGTACAGCTCTGGCCAAAAGTTCCCGAACGATTTGCATAGGCAACCTGCAACTACACAATGTTATCTTTATGATAAAACGCAGCGGCCGCCGCTGCCCCGTTTGGAAACTTTTGGCCAGAGCATTACATATGTTATGATACTCAAACCTATGTATGATGTATGGATTGCATATATATATATATATATATATATATATATATATATATATATATATATATATATATATATATATATATATATATATATATTTGTTTAACTTCAAATGATATAGTTTTTCCTTACTACACGAAAGAGGGGACCAGCTGTTTAAAGAGAGGCTGGTTTGAAGAAACAGGTGCCTCTCGGGCAGCGAATAGGCGACAGTTTGTCGTCATAGAATTTGTGTAAAGGCAAGTAGAGAATCATGGTTGAATTGGTTGGCCGCGTAGCTCAATGGTCAGAGCAGTGGAGCGCAAATCCAAAGGTTGTCAGTTCGATTCCGGCCGCTGACTTCCTTTTAACTGATTGGCTTTATTTGCATTTATATGATTCGTTTCAGATGATGTAATAGTGCAAGATAAATATTTTCAAATATTTATATATTGATACATATATATATATATATATATATATATATATATAAATCTTATGATAAATAACTTTTAAAAACTAGAGTGGCAATATAGAGTTACCTGCAATTAAATAACAGGATAGAAAGATAATAAAAATAATAAATATAGAATTTTGCCACTAGACATATACATACATACATACATACATACATACATACATACATACATACATACATACATACATACATACATACATACATACATACATACATACATAAATACATAAATACATACATACATACATACATACATACATACATACATACATACATACATACATACATACATACATACATACATACATACATACATACATACATACATACATACATACATACATACATACATACATATCAGGACGCTATAATCCCTTTCGGGGTAAGCCAACAACACAGATGTTTTATCCTAACCCAGTGATATAGACCTCCACAACTTCCACGAAACATATGATGACGGTAAACTTATCACCTCAATCCACATAAAACCCACCAACCACATGCAATACCTCCATTACAACAGCTGCCATCCCCCAAGGACTATCTGTTCCATCCCCTTCAGTCTAGCTACCGAGGTAATCGTATTCCAAACACAGACCAAACCAAATCTAAGTATATTGACAGCATCACTACAGCATTCTCCACCAGAGGCTATCCGAAGCACCTGGTGGAGAAACAAGTAGAGAAAGCTGCTAATAGATTTAGTTTAGATAATCACACACCGTTGGACCAAAACAATAGTAATGATAGTCAATCCACCCGACCCTTCATCACAACATATCATCCCAAATTAGAAAAAGAAATCAGACAAATAATGTTACAATGTGCACACCCTATATTAGCCACCACCGAAACAAACCAACTGTTACCCAAAATACCTCAAATAGCTATTCGTCAACCACCGAACATTAAAGCAATCCTATCCCATACTGGTCCCACACCAAAAACCAAACCTCTACCTAGTGGATCTTTCCCCTGCCAAAACAACGACAAACAGAGTAACAGAGGGAGGAGATTTTCTTGTTCAATTCTCCCCATCCCCTATTGCCCTTTTGAACAGAATACATTGCACAAAGCCTATCTTTCCTCCTCCTCTAGTACTCAGCTGTTCCCATCCAAGTTTTTCAACTAGCTTAACACCTGCTACCGGATTTATATCTCCCACTCTCCAAGTCCTAGTTTCCCATAAACTCTTCTGGCAGCATTTTTTTGTACCCTTTCTAAGTCGTTTATAATTTCATTTGTGTGTGGATCCCAAACTGAGCTACAGTACTCAAGCTTCGGCCTAACTAATGATTTATACGCAATATTCTTTGTTTTGACACTTGTTCCTTTCAAGTTTCTATATACAAAACCAATTTTTTATTAGCTCCCGCTACAACTTTATTCACATGTTTATTCCACCTAAGTTCAGAATCTAACGTTATCCCTAAATACTTGTAGTCTTTCTCTTCCTTTAAATTTTCTCCCATAATACAAACATACATACTGTATTCTGTGTGTGTCTATTTACTAGTAAACCGCACTAATGTACATTTAGACACATTTCAGAACAATTTATTTTCCCTGAAATTACACTCTGAAGAAGCTGAATTACATATATGTATTTAATTCATCTAGAATACTTACTGAATGCACTTTAAGTCCAACAAGATGTCAAAAACAATAAAAATTTTCTTAACTTTACAAATGGCGGTGCGCGGCGGCGGCGGAGGGAAACACAAAAATATGTTTTTTTCATTGCTCAATTTCATTCGCTCAGCGGGTGGTTTGAAAATTTTGAATACACAGTTTTATAGCAAAAAAACTCAGCATTTTTACGATATATTAACTTATGGCAGCTTATATTTAACTTTTTTGACTAAAATAAGAAAAACTGAGGACACCTTGTCAAAATCAATGTATTCTTATGGGACAACAAAGGCTCAGGAACCTTTGTCTCAAATCAACAAAACCCAGTGCCAGGTCTTCTTAAAGTTGGTCTTGGATGTTTGCATTCATGTTACGACGCCATGTTGGATTTACTTTAGGGTGTTTGCATTCATGTTACTTAGGGTGTTTGCATTCATGTTACGACGCCATGTTAGATATTTCCAGGGTTTAATTTCAGTAACTTTGGTTCTTACCAATGTTTTTGTTGGGACAAGTTACCTATATATCAAAGTTGGTAGCACTGAAATCTAAGAACACTTGTTGAAAGGGGTTGCACCGTTAAGGGGCCGTATATGTTGAAACAGCTACCAAAAGCTTAGCATGTAAAAAGACTTTTAGTATTTAAATTCTCTTTTTTTTTAATTTTTTTTTTCTAATTTTTTCTCTCTAATTTTAATTGAAATTTATGTTGCTGTAATCAGCATCTAATTTCGCTTTGAGCTCTGTTGTTAAAATTAGCATAATATCAATAGATTTTTAAATAATTAATTTCAAAGTTTGATAATATTTTAGTGAAGTTGTATATTTATTTTAGTGGTAACATTTACTGTCGTCAATAAGTATGCGTACTGTATATAATACAATAGCACTGCTGCATCATTGTAAGTCAAAAAGTGCAGTAAAAAGTAAGTGAACAAAGAGCAGTTTTTCAATAAAAGGGATTACCTGCTACCTGACAACACGGTACCCAATTATCTTACACGCGTCAATTATTTTGGTAACTCGCGAAGTAATTTTTGAGAATCAAATTTATTTTAGATGTTAGATTTATTAAAAATCATGCATATTTCTTTTTTGATCGAAGTTATAGCTTCATATTAAAGTAATATATTCAAATAAAAAATATTACATACTACTCATTATTTTTTAATCACGGTAGTTAAAAATATTGCTAGAACTTCGATCAAAAAAGAAATATGCATAATTTTAAATAAAACTAACATCTAAAATAAATTTGATTCACAAAAATTACTTCGCGAGTTATCAAAATCATTAACGTGTTAAAGATAGTTAGGTTGTGTTGTCAGGTAGCATTCATCCCTTCTTTTGAAAAACTGCTCCTTTTTCACTTACTTTTTACTGCACCTTTACTATACCTATACCTGAAAATAAATCAAAGTACCAACTTATAAAAATTCGTACTAAATCTATTAACTTTCATTTGCTTCTTTAAAAAATTTATATCTCTATTTCTACATTTTTTTTAAAAAAAATTGTCAGCGCAGCTCAAAGCAGAATTTTATTTACATTTTAATACTATAATTTCAAGTTTTTAGATATAAATTGACAATGTTACAGTTTAAATACGATTTCCCGTGCTATGTTTATGGGGCTTACCAACATATACGGCCCCTTAAATTCGCCAGGGTTCTATTTTATCATTTTCAGGGCTCGATGATTGTCTTTGTTGGGTCAAATTATCCCAGTTGATTACACTGAAATCAGAGAACTTTTATTTGAAGGGTAGTAACCCTTTAAACCTCCAGGGCTCAATTTCATTAAATTTCGTGGGCATCAATGTCCTTGTCGAGTCAAGTTACCCTCATACCAGTATAAATCGAAAAGACACTAAAATTGAAGAATAACCTTGGTCCATGGTTCACAAGGATGGCACCCTTAATTACTCCAGGTATCAATTATTTTTTGTTCTTATCATCGTTTCAGTTTGTTCAAGTTAATCTTAACGAACATTTGTTAATTTAAAAAAAAACTTGTTGACAGTGACAGGGGTATGACCATTAAAACCACCAGGGGTTGTTTTCTGCATTTCTAGTGGGCACCATCATCTTTGTCGGGGCAATTTACCACGGTAACGTCGTTGGTTGCGTCAAAATCGGAGAACTTTTATATCTGTGGTTGAACATCCCCTTAAAGGCATAGTCCAGAGAAAAACATAAGCATTTATATAAAAAAAACACTTAAAGGGATTTACATAAATAACTTTAGTTTTTCACAAAACCCAACTGTATCTCCATAGAAGTGATCAGAAAATTCAATTTATGCATCCCGCACAACATTTTCATACTAATTTTTGCATGTATCTGACGTCATAAACATGATGAATTTTTACGCAAATTGCATACTTTACAGTTTTTCACGCTCTCTGTTTTTCACGCTCTCTCATGGGGTTACATTAACATATTCAGGTAAAAATTGTCATCAGTTTTAAAGATTCTATTTTGTGTTTATTTATTAAAAAGCATATCGTCTCTATCGCGTCAAAACAATTCAAGTTAAATTATCAAAAGCTCGCCAAACGTTCCATCTACATAAGGTTTACTTTGTCAGATGGAACGTTTATTGGCGCGCTTGTGATAATTTCACTTGAAAGGTTTTGACGTGATAGAGACGATATGTTGTTTTATGTGGTCTATGGCTTTAAGGGTTGAAAAATAAAAATTTAGACCTTGGTTTAGCTTTCTAATTTTTTGCGGCACTATAGGTGCTCATTTAATAAACATCCACCCTGGGAGTTAATTTTTATAAATAGTTCCTACTTGTACCTTCAAAACTCAAACAAAGGCAAATGCAACCTTGTTCAACCCCTTAAAGAAGGTCAAATTGGGCAAATTCAGCAGTTAAAATCATAAATCAAAAGTGCAAGGGTTTTGCTCAAAAGGGTTAATTTAGCCTTGATATAATATCCTACACGACACATCTCCCCACCAAAGTTTTAAACAGCATATTAATATAGTTTAAAAGCACACCCCCACCCACCCTAAAGGGGAGACGTAATGCTAAAAAAACTACAAAGTCTCTGCATAAGGCCCTTTTACATAAGTAGTTTTCATAAAAATCAGCTTTTTAAAAGTTAGATATACTTTTTTTTCTTTTTTTTAATAAAAGAAAAAATCATTAACTACTAAAAGGGGTAGTTTCTTATTGTTAGTATATATTTTTATTAAGTGGAGGGTAAATGACTCTCCGTAGCCATGAAAAACATTTTTTATTTCTTTAAATAAATAAATACAATATAGTTTTGAACCATTAATTATGGATGAAACAATTATTTCTATAGTGGAAGCAAAATAGCAATACCATGAAGAAACAGGCATGTCGGCGCTAGAGTCAACTGGAAAATCATATTTTAAAAATAGAGGAATTGATCAAATCTTATGAAATTTTTACCAGAGATAAAACTTTTTATGCTCTTTCATAATTTGCAATAAAATAGACCCATAAAATTTCATCTTCCTTGTCTATATTGTTATAAAAATATATGTATTTTAATGAGGGTTTTTTAACTCCGACAAATAATTTATTCAACCATTATTAAAAACTTAATTGGGCATATGCGTTAATGTTGTAGTTGTCGCCATGTTGGATCACGCAATAACATTGGCTGCACACAAAAACAACTCATTTTTTTTTATTTAAAAACATTATGCAATATTTTTAAGAGCATTGACGCTGACAATATATTGAATTAATATCTCAAATAAGTAAGTAAAAAAATTTGCAAAAAATTATCTGTTTTCCCAAATAAAATTGTTTAAAATAAAGTCTGTGGTATGTCAAGCAATTTTGCCATTCATTATTGCAGTATGGCCTCCAAGCGCAATTAAATATGATTTTATGTGGATACACCATATAGAAAAACTATAACAAATTATAATAAATAATATCAAAATGTATTATACAAACAAAAAACATAAATTACGTAATTTATGCTGCATTTATGTCATGATAGGGCTAAAATGATGCTTAATGACAACAACATCATTAACTTTGCTGTACAGAGCATAATCTTTCATGCTATGTTTTAACATAGCATATAAATTATATTTTATTGAGCAAATTATTCTGAAATGAGTTAGCATAATTATAATATATTTATTTTTGTTTTTCTGAAAAAAAAAAAAAAAAAAGCAGCAGCAGCAGCAGCACAATAGATAATGTGTTTATATATACAAAGTATCACTTGCATTCAATAACATGACAGAACAAAGCATAGTCAAACATTTTAGAAGAGATGTACAAAGTAGTGATTGGTGCTATAGTTATTAATTACTGTAATAATATGATATTTATACAACTAATGTAGTTTTGCTTGATATATCTTCATAATGTATAATGAATTTTACTTTTCAAAAATTTCACTACCCTCATTCTAAATCCCCTTCGTGTATAATTCATGCAGCGCCCAACATCCCAACACCAGAGAAGTGAGAACTCAAGGACTTGGCGCACTTGACTACCAAGGACTTTACGAGGACTTGACGACCGTACGTGAGAAGCCAAAAAGGAACTTCATTACTTGTAGATTAATGCTAAGATACGTAGACAAATACGTGATTTTAGTACCAATTAATATAAGAGTGGCTTTCTCATGTCTTAATTTTTAATTCACATGTCGAGCAGACAAGTGCGGGCAGGGAGCTCTTGTCGTGCGACACTCTAACCTTGCATCACAATGCAGTGCAGCCTAGCAGCAGTATCTAGTCAATAATAACTTGTTATGATTATGTTTGTTTTGAAATTAAAAACAACTTAACATTTAAAATTAGAATTTCAATTACTAAATATGTCATAATACAGCGTTTTATTTATTTATATATTTATTTAGTTATATAATAGGTAGATATATAGATAGATAGAAAGACAGATAGATAGATAGATAGATAGATAGATAGATAGATAGATAGATAGATAGATAGATAGATAGATAGATAGATAGATAGATAGATAGATAGATAGATAGATAGATAGATAGATAGATAGATAGATAGATAGATAGATAGATAGATAGATAGATAGATAGATAGATAGATAGATAGATAGATAGATAGATAGATAGATAGATAGATAGATAGATAGATAGATAGATAGATAGATAGATAGATAGATAGATAGATAGATAGATAGATAGATAGATAGATAGATAGATAGATAGATAGATAGATAGATAGATAGATAGATAGATAGATAGATAGATAGATAGATAGATAGATAGATAGATAGATAGATAGATAGATAGATAGATAGATAGATAGAAAGATAGATAGATAGATAGATAGATAGATAGATAGATAGATAGATAGATAGATAGATAGATAGATAGATAGATAGATAGATAGATAGATAGATAGATAGATAGATAGATAGATAGATAGATAGATAGATAGATAGATAGATAGATAGATAGATAGATAGATAGATAGATAGATAGATAGATAGACAGACAGACAGACAGACAGACAGACAGACAGACAGACAGACAGACAGACAGACAGACAGACAGACAGACAGACAGACAGACAGACAGACAGACAGACAGACAGACAGACAGACAGACAGACAGACAGACAGACAGACAGACAGACAGACAGATAGATAGATAGATAGATAGATAGATAGATAGATAGATAGATAGATAGATAGATAGATAGATAGATAGATAGATAGATAGATAGATAGATAGATAGATAGATAGATAGATAGATAGATAGATAGATAGATACATAGATAGATAGATACGTATGAAGGTACGTACAGGTAAATAAATAAAATTTTAATATATTGATGTATTTGGTAGAAATATAATGTTTATTTTAAGTGTTCAGTAGATTTGCATGATTACGGACCACCATTATCATTACAAGTAAAATAAACCTTTGCTACCTCAAAACTTTTTAATACAAGATCAGAGTGTCGCAGGACAAAATATCTGCATAAGGTAAAAAAAGAGAGAGCGAGAGAGAGATTTTTTTTTGCGTAATTCATAGTCTACATTTTGTATATCTGTAATGATAATAATATAATAAAAAAATAGATTTGTTTTCCAAACTGTGTAATGTATAATACATAATGACATTGATTGCAGGGGACTAATGCTGGATGGAAACTGAAGATCGGAAGAAGACGAGCTGGGAGTCCAGGCGCTATGATGGAAGTCCAGCTGCTATAATAGGAGTCCAGCTGCTATGATGGGAGTCCAGGCGCTACGATGGGAGTCCAGGCGCAACGACGGGAGTCCAGGCGCTACGATGAGAGTCCAGGCGCTATGATGGGAGTCCAAGCGCTACGATGGGAGTCCAGCTGCTATGATGGAAGTCCAGGCGCTACGATGGGAGTCCAGGCGCTATGAGTGGAGTCTAGGCGCTACGATGGGAGTCCAGGCGTTACGATGGGAGTCCAGCTGCTATGATGGAAGTCCAGCTGCTATGATGGGAGTCCAGGCGCTATGATAGAAGTCCAGCTGCTATGATGGGAGTCCAGGCGCTACGATGGTAGTCCAGGAATGATGACAAGGTGCTAAGCAAAATTCTCTATTTTTGATGGTTAGAATCAAGATATTCACAGAATTAAAATAACAAAATTGAGAGTTGACTGTTAATTTTTTGTTACACATTTAATCAAAGTAATTATGGCCTGCAATAACTTGTCTCTAGCTGACCGGGGAATTTTTAGTGGGAAATCTCTTTGGATCATATATAGTCACATACTTACATTCCTATCAACTATTTCGAGCTAGTAACCAGAATCCTCAAAATTTTTTTCAATTTAAACGGGGATTATTGCACATGAGGCCAGAAATATTTAAGTGAGAGATACTACATATAGAGACATATTTACAAGTTTTAAACTACTATGAAAAGTCCCAACACCGCCTTTATATATTCATATTTCAAATTATCATGCGGCTTTTCTAGGTATGACAGCAGTCTAGAGATGAGAAAAAGCGACTTGCAAGGCGATGACAGAAGAACAACTGCGTTCCGTAGGCATGTGTACCAATGAGAAAGTACAAGTGATGGCCAGCAAGAGTAACTTACTTCAGCAACTGGAGGAGTTAGGAAAAGAGACTGGATTTATGTGTGTGTCATCTGCAGAGAGGGATATAGGTGAGAAATTTGAACCTTTTTTATAGTTTGTACAAGCATCGTATTGATGTCAGATTATCACAACTACGTTTGCAACAAGCCGTTTTTTATGTTTTATTTTAGGTAGAACACCATAGTTTTATGTTGGCTGACCATATTTCTTAAAGTCACCCTGACCGAGAGAGCAAGGTAAAGTAGAATATGGGGTCCCGCCAAAGTAAAATTTTTAAAGAGGGCGTAGTCTCGTCCAAGTCGGTCCCCTATACTTAGGCTGACCATACGTCCCGATTTTCCCGGGACAAACCCGTAGTTTGACTTCTTGTCCCGGCTAAAAATTGAAATGTCCCAATTTCTCATACAAAGCAAAAGTAAAAATACAAAGCAAGAGAAAAAATAAAATTAAAAAATCTATAATACACACACATAAGATTTATTTTAATATAAAAATGTCGTGATTTATAATAATTATATAATTAATAGCAGAAGTTGCCATTCTGCAATCGTTTTTCTTCTCTTAAAAAAATCCGTTTTTTTTTTTGCTAAACCGCAATTATTTGCTGGGTAAATAGTTGGTAATACAAAAAAAAATGCTATTATTTATTGAAATTACAATTTTTGAAGCAAATTTTAATGAAAAAAAATCGTTTTTGAAGCAAAAACGAAAAATATTTAAAATATATGGTGCAAAAAAAAAAAAAAAAAAGTGGACGTAAAGTTCTTAAATTGTTTTCTTTAGAAAAATTAATTTTAAGATTTTTATTTTCAATAATTCCCATTTTAAAAACGATCAAAATACACTAAAAAATCGGGGACTACGCCCCGTTTTAAGAAAAATTTTCGCCTCCGGCGGGGACCCTTCCCCCACGTCCCAAGTTGCCTCTCTCCTTCGGTCAAAGTGTCCTGATTTTGCATCTAAATAATATGGTCAGCCTACCTATACTGCCATTACTGCCTTATATAAAAATCCTAGTTGAACTATACTGGACATGATAAATGATAGTTTCAACTTTTGATTGTTTTGTTTTAGATGTCAGCCAGCTAGGGTACACTTCACCAAGCGTTGTCCTGTTGAAGAAGAGGAACATAAACAACGTCGTACTCTTGGCTACTCCACCGTCACTCATTTCAATGTCGTTCTTGTGAACTGTCACATGGTTGCAGTCAGGTAAGATATTCTACATTCTGCTGTTATATTAAAGCCATAGACCACATGCAAAAACATGATGTGCTTTTTAATGAATAAACACAAAATGAGATCTTTAAAACTGATGATATAAATCTGCACAAGAGGGTGAAATACTAAAACGCATAAAATAATCGGGCGGTATAAGAAGTCCGGTAAGAATTAAATACTGTTCTATCCCAATAAAAAAAATCATTTCAAATAGGCTTTGTCCATTTCGTTTGAAATGGACAACATTTCAAAAATGAAATGTTGTCAATTTCAAAGTGAAAAGTGAAGTGGCCAAATTCAAAATGAAGTGGTCAAATTGAAAATTAAGTGGACAAACTGAAATGACGCTAGTCGAAGTTGACTTTTGAAATGTTTATTTATTAGAGAGCCAAATTGACAACTTATTAAATATTAAAAGACAATTAAAAAAAATTAAAGCAAGATTAACGTAAGTTTTTTTTTTAATTTACCTAGAAATTGTAAAAATACACTATTAATAGTATAATATATCTAAATTTATGTATAATTTTTTTTTAATTTTGAAATTAAATAAATATAATTTTTGAGCAAAAATGTACAATTTTGGTCTCTAATCTAATGGTATTTTTTTACTTTTAAAAATTTTGAATCATGTATCAAAAAACTTGTTATAACTTGTTGTTTCAGAATCTAAAGAGAAAAGTCTGTGTATTTGTGTTTTATGGGAGTTTCAGCAATATCAAATATGCAAATTATTGGGTTACGTCACAGTTGAAAAAAAAAATTGAAAAATCGGTTCACTACAAAATATGTTTTTTGAACTCCTCTATGCATTGGATGAACTTTGGTATATAGGAAAACAAAATTTTTAGAAACATTTGTTTGGACTTAGCCGCATATTGGACTACAGTCTCTCTAGCGGCTAACAAATGTCCAAACGAATGTTTAAAAAAAAAATAAATCTTGTATACTAAAATTCATCCCATGAATAGAGGAGTTCAAAAAACATATTTTGTAGTGAACCAATTTTCAAATTTTTTTCAACTGTGACGTCACCCAAATATTTGCATATTTTGATATTGCTGAAACTCCCGTTAAACACAAATACACAGAATTTTTTTCTTCAAATACTTAAACTAAAAGTTATAACGATTTCATTGATATCAAAAGGTAAATTTTTTTCATGAAGTCAGAATTCGTAAAAAATTCTGAAACAATTTTAACGCTCACAAAACGTGCATCGAGAACTAACATACTGACAATACGACACTAACGAATGTGGAAGTAACAAGATCCAGTATTCACTACACTAACATAATAAATGTGTTCTGATTTTTTTTATTATTATTATTAAGTTTTTTTTGTCTGCAGAAAAGGAGAGTGCAACTATTTAATTGCAATAATTCTAATAATATTATTTTGCAGATATC
>OX439130.1:2440812-2463312 GCA_949318235.1 Ecdyonurus torrentis
ATAGATAGATAGATAGATACGCATGTAGGTAGGTAGATAAACAGATAGATAGATAAATATTCAGGTAGGTAGATAGTATAATAAATTAAATTTTAATATAACGATATGTATTTAGTAGAAATAAAACGTTTACTTTAAGTGTTAAGTGGCTTTTATTAATATATAATAATTAATAATAATAATAATATAATTATATTAATATATAATTAGCCCTAAAAAGAAGCGTGTCCTTATAGCAACATGATTCTTTGAACCAGTATGGCGTCGAAACGCATTCAGTATAATAACGTAATAACGTCATGTAGATCGCCCCTTATAAAATGAAACATTTTCTTTGATGTTGACACACACACATACTGTAGTACGGAGTATAGCTTTAATTTGTCATGTTTATTGTCTTTTTTTTTTTACTTGAATAATTTTAATATTATTTGCTTTACTTGGTAATATCTGTAAATAAATATGTATAAAAATTGAATTATTTTTAAACAAAATATCTATACATTGCCTGAAATATTGTAAAATAATAAAGTAAACTAGTTCGTGTGCAAAAAAAAAAAAAAAAAACAAAAAAGAGTAAAAAAAAATTATAAAAACAATTGTTAAAAAACCTCTGCATTGTTGTGATTGATAATGACTGATAAATTAAATTATATATTTAAATTGCATTTGTTTATCTCTTATTTCAACGCCTTTTTTTTAATTCATACTTCGAAATTATGAATAATTATATGAAGAAGCTATTAAAAAATCATTGCTTTTACGTTTAATATTTTTAAATATAAGAATTTTCAATATTTTCACCACACTAATTAAATTACGTGACTTGCTATTTATTTTTTTTTCTTTTCATTTCTCTGTATAAAAAAGTTATTACATTTAAACTTTAGACCAGGAAACGTAACTCAAATCCCTATAAAAGTGGAAAAAAATTAGTACAAGTCTGAGTTTTTCAGGGTTGTTAGAGACCATTGCCCCAAGCTTTCTACCAAAAATTGCCAAAAAATGTTTTTGAGCTTTTCCGGAAAAGCGTAAAATCTGCTAAATCGTAACTATTAAAGATACCTTAAAAATTCCAACGGATTAATGTTCATCGGATCAAAATACATTGAAAACACATATTTTTCAAAACATTTTGTCAATAGTAATGGCGGTAGAATTTTCCAAAGTCGTCACTTTACCACTTCAGCTATTTTCTCCACAGACAGACAGACAAACAGACATTCTGGTTGCTAAGCAACTGCTTGAACACCGCGACGCTATTCACAGGTCACTACTTGATTGACAGGAAGCTTGACATATTTTACACCTTTTCTTATCTTTTTTTTTCTTTTTTTCTTTTTTTCTTTTTTTTTTGCAACTATCTTGATTATCTTTTATATTTTATTTATATATTTAAAGAAATCTTAACAAATATATACAGAAGTACATGTTCAATATTTTTATGATTCCAAAAACTATTCTTAAATAATGATAAAAAAGAATTTACATATATATTTATACTGCAATTTTTATTTAAATATTTGAAGCTTTATTTTATTATTTTAAAATTAAGAATTGTAAAGTAGAGTAATAAAAATATATACACTGAAAATATTCACTGTGTTATACACAGTGGTAAAAGTGGAACGAAACATTTGCAGGGATGCAAAACCTCGGTAGGCCAACCCTCAAAAGTGTGGGTCCGGGGGGGCGTAGCCCTTCCGGTGCCTGCCGCAGACGCGATTTTTTTAGAGACACGTGTTCAAATCGTCTAATTTTAATATCAAAATACAGTAACATGCAATTTCATTATTGCCAAAATAAGTGCATGTTTCAGACACTTTTCTTCAATTTTTTCTTGGTATATTAACTTTTTTTTCGTGTAAAAACATTAATGACAACGCATCACAAGAGATTTTTTATTGGAGCGACTAAAAGTTTTGAATTGATTAGGATGCTCTATAGTACAGAACAGAGTACAATATAGATGAACTTTGTCGGATATAAGCCAAAATGGCAAAAGTGACTCATCGATCAAAAATCGCCAAAATTCTATATACTCAATTCTGACTGACAATTTTCAAAAACATAAAATTAGGGTCTCTATAGGCTTAAAAAAAAGAATAATAAAAAGAATAAAAAAAATCAACAATTTTTTTTTTCTTTCCTTGACCACTGAAAGTAAAAATTAAAACGACGAGTGGCAAAAATATCGCCTGGCAAAATTTTTCAGTTTTCATGTATTTTATGTGCTCTTCAGTAATGAAAATACTGAATAAAAACATAGCTAGTTTAAAAAAAAAATAAATAGTTAACTTCACGTTAAAAAAAATTAATTGGAAAATAAGTAATCAAAAGTCATAAAAAATTAATAAATTAATAATTAAGTATAATAATAGTTATAATTAATAAAAATCGTTTTAATTTTTTTTCCCAATTCAAATTTGTGGTACGCGTTTTCCCGTGCAGCTTTTTAGAAACCCCTGCAAGTGTTAAAAAAGCAAAAAAATTTAATAACAAAATTTCCTAATTCTCGTCACCAAGCAGGAGGTGAGATGCGTGTAATATTGGATATATTGTAGTTATTTTACTGAATGAAGCAGTGGCGGTCCTACGGTGGGGATTGAGGGGCGGATATCTCATGGCCCACTAGGTTTGGAGGGCCCGGGACAAGGCCTACATGTAAAAATTCAAAACTAACGAAATAAAAAAGAAAAAGAAAAAAAGGAAGTTAAGAGACGGGAAGAAGAGAGAGAGAGAGATAGAAGAAGATAGACTTAATAGAGAGAAGTTTATGAACCAATTAATAAGTAAGTAAGTACGACAAGGGCATGGCAGGTGTGTATTAGCCCACGTTCACAAGGTAAAAAACAAGCTGGTGGCTTATTTGTGTGGATTAGAATGATTCTTGCGTACATATACAAGTTTAAATACCAAGATGGCGTCGACAAGGGCATGGCAGTTGTCTATTAGCGCACGTACACGAGGTAAAAACCAAGATGGCACCTTATTTGTGTGGATTAGAATGATTCTTGCGTACATATACTAGTTTAAAAACCAAGATGGCGACGACAAGGGCATGGCAATTGTGTATTAGCGCACGTACACGAGGTAAAAACCAAGATGGCAACTTATTTGTGCGGAACAGAATGATACTTGCGTACATATACAAGTTCAAAAACAAAGATGGCGTCGTCAAGCCAAGATGGCGTCGACAAGGGCATGGCAGTTGTGTATTATAAGGCACGTACACGAGCTAAAAACCAAGATGGTACCTTATTTTTGTGGATTAGAATGATTCTTGCGTACATATACAAGTTTAAAAACCAAGATGGCGTCGACAAGGGCATGGCAGTTGTGTATTAGCGCACGTACACGAGGTAAAAACCAAAATGGCACCTTATTTGTGTGGAACAGAATGATACTTGCGTACATATACAAGTTCAAAAGCAAAGATGGCACCGACAAGGGCATGGCAGATGTGTATTAGAGTACGTACACGAGGTAAAAGATTGAGTGGATGCATCCACAAAATCCGCGCAAGCTCGCGTACGTCCACGAGGTATTAAAACAAGATGGCGCATTATTTGTGTGAATTGCTGCTTCTCACGTACTTCCACAAGGTTAGACACGAAGATGGCGTCGACAAGGGCGTAACAGGTGTGTATTAACACACTTACATGAGGTAAAAGATTGTGTGGATGCATCCACAGAAGCTTGTGTATGTCCGCGAGGTATTAAAACAAGATGGCGCATTATTTGTGTGAATTGCTGCTTCTCGCGTACTTCCACATGGTTAAACACCAAGATGGCGTTAACAAGGGCGTAACAGGTGTGTATTAACACACTTAAACGAGATAAAAGATTGTGTCCACGAGGTATTAAAACAAGATGGCGCATTATTTGTGTAAATTGCTGCTTCTCACGTACTTCCACAAGGTTAAACACCAAGATGGCGTTGACAAGGGCGTAACAGGTGTGTATTAACACACTTACATGAGCTAAAAGATTGTGTGGATGCATCCACACAAGCTTACGTACGTCCACGAGGTATTAAAACAAGATGGCGCCTTATTTGTGTGGATTGATGCTTCTCGCATACGTCCACGAGGTTAAAAACCAAAATGGTGTCGACAAGGGCATAGAAGGTATGTATAAGCGCACGTATACACGAGATAAAACCAAGATGGTGCCTTTTTTGTGTGGATAAGAATGATTCTTGCATGGCGTGTCCCTGGCAAAAGTGTATCCATGGATAATAAATTATCCATGGGGATTTCAACATTTTCCCCATGGATAGTTTCTATCCATGGGAAATTATTGTCCATGGACAAATTGCCCATGGATAGTTTTTTTCCCATGGATAGAAACTATCCATGGGGAAAATGTTGAAATCCCCATGGATAATTTTTCTGTCAGTGGATATTCACTTTATCATGCATTTTTTTTAAAACTATCAATCTATAGTGGTTATTTGTTAATATATGCTCTTAATTAACAAATTAGAATGACTTTTTGGGGTATTAAAAATTGAGTTACATCGAACAACGCGATAAAACTTTTTACGGGTTGGTAATTTTTTGAAATAAACCCACTTTTTGGAAAGAAAATTTAAAAAAACGAAAATTTTTTTTCATTGATTCTAGTTAAAGATTAAAAAATAAACACTTTTTATTCTTATGCACTTTTTATTTTTTTGCACTCGGACTGTGTAAATGAGCTTGGATCGTCATATTCATCATGCCGCCACGCTTAAAAATAATTCCCATGGACACACAAAACTATCCATGGGAATTATAAAATATGTGGGAAAAATTAAAATCTGTCCATGGATATTCAATTTCCCATGGATAGAAATAAAGTCCAAGTGGGAAACACTAATATCCATGGGAAATATATTTACTATCCATGGGAATTATAAACTACGTGGGAAATATTAAAATCTGTCCATGGATATTTAAATTCCCATGGATATAAATAAAGTCCACGTGGGAAATACTAATATCCATGGGAAATATGTAAATATCCATGGGAAACCAGACATTATCCATGGGAATCATTGAATCTCCATGGATAACTTTTGCCAGGGGTGGGGGGGGGGGGTGTGGGTGTGAAATGTGTGAAGGTCGCGTACGTCCTAGAGGTATTAAAACCAGATGGTGCATTATTTGTGTGGATTAAGGGTTCTCGTGTACGTCTACGAGGTTAAAAATCAAGATGGCGTCGACAAGAGCGTAACAGTTGAGTATTAGCGCACGTATACACGAGGTAAAAACTAAGATGCATACAAATTAGTTGTCATCTTGTTTTTAACCTCGTAGGTAAAAAAGCTAAACTCCAGAGTTTGGGCCATGTGGAATCTGCATCGTCCTGCCAAAATTTGATTATTGGCAAACCTTACTAATCGAGAGTATGGAGAAAATCAACTCAATCTACGCAGACGAGCAGTGCTGATTGGCGTATTGAATGCTATGGACGACTCTTAGCTTTTCCGTGTGTTCCTGCCGTCTAGAATTCCAGCAGCAAGGTTCAGTGATGAGTTCATCGTGGAATACAACTTATGCCCAGAATGTAAGAAAATGCTTCTCGTCTACAACGGCATGGTTGGAAGATGCATTGATGTTGAATTTTCCACTCAAGCCAGCAAGTAAATATTTATTGTAATGATGAGTTGAATAAATAAAATTCAAACTTGCCTTGAAACCCTTAGTAATTTTTATTGAATACTTAAACCTATTAGAATATATCTATTAAAGCTAGTTTTCAAGTTTAAATAAAATATTAATGTAGCCTTAAGTTTATAAATTTGATTTCATAAAAAAAATACATTATAGTTAAATTAAAATAGATAACAATTGAATAAAAACTTAGAATATTTTTCATAAAGTCATTCTTTAAGTATTTTTACGAGTATCATGTCTATGAGAGTAAAGTATAAGTTTATAAGCAATGAAAACACTTTAAGCTATATGTTTAGACAAAATTTTATTTAAAAGAGTTTAAGTATGAAATAAATTTTCAAACTTTTTGCTGTAAGAAACAAAAGAGAGTGACAAATGTAGAACTTCATACAGGATTAAAAGTCAATGCCATTGGATGAGTATAGTTAAACATGACAAAATATTGTTTCAACTTTCTATGCTTGTCGAGGGGGTTATCAAGCTAACCCCAGTCATACTTTTGCAGCCCGCAGTAAATGCACTCTTTCATCTGAGGAAAATCGTCTGCTGGCTTGTTGAAAAATCCTGCTGCAACAAGGTCGCAGATTATTAGATATAAACACTGTCTTCAGGCCAGTCTTTGAAGGTCTCCGTTCAAACATCCTGTTTTAGCACATTGATTTTAAGCTTATTGTGCAAACATCAATATGTCAAGCGGTAGGCATTAGCATGGGGACATACACCTAGCTTCGTCACGGTGCAAGTGATAAAGACACTCTGTGCCTACCATGGTTGGAAGATCATACAATTTTACTTGATGCGTCTCTAGCAGATCAAATATTGTGGAACGTTTCAAGAGTTTTTTTATCATGTCATAGTCTTTCTTTCCGTGACAATATGTTGCCTTGTAGGGTTCTGTTGCTTTCTTGAGTACTGCTCGCACTTGGTCATAGGCGACACCACCAGAGTAGTACGGGTCTTGTATAAATCTCGTGTAATCAAGAAATTTATACTCACTGGTAGGGTTTGCAAAGCTCCACTGCTGGCTGGAGAACGTACTCACGTCTACAACTGCAATTTGTTTGATAACCTCGTCGCAGGTTCCAAAGTACTGCGTTTTCTCACTAGAAAACAATACTTTAATAACTGTTGAAGTCATGGTTGATTGAATTAATCCACACAAAGTTTGACTGACTTATAAAAGAAGCACACACTGACTTATAAAAGTAGCACTTTAACTTTGTCTGTGGACAATATTAGTGACAAATGTGTATTCTACGACTCTTATCATTGTTCAAATCTATTGTACTTCATCTTCTAATCTTACGTTGTTCATTTTATAGATTAAATACTTTTGGTCAAGTACTTTGCTCAACACCATATTGAACATTTTAATTCTATGTTGAAATCGCAGTGAATCTAAATACGTTTTTTAAAAATCTGTTTTACGATACTGTAAAACATCTTCACTATCCTCCAAAAATATTATTTCAATATTACCAAACGATACCTTCTTTTTTATAGATGAGATTTGCTGTGGAGCGTGAGCTTCCATGTCGTGCCTTCTTGTCTCAAAGATGCACTGATTGTATTTGTAAAATATGCGTCTAGATATATTTATATACAAACCAAACTTGGATGCAAAGAACTATGATAAAAGAAAGTAATATAAGAAAAACTAAAGTAGTCAATTAAGGTGTCAAACAAGTATAGAACGGGTGTCAAAAGGATGTCAAACGGTTATAGAACGGGTATAGAACGGGTGTCGAACGGGTATTAAACGGGTGTCGAACGGGTGTCAAAAGGGTAAAGAACGGTTGCCAAACGGGTATTAGACGATGTTGGAACGGGTATTAAACGGGGACATTAGAAATATACATCTTACAACATGAAAAGTTTTACTTCAGAGTCTAATTTAACAATTCAGCATAATATCTCCAGTAAAAAAGCTATACGTTGAAAATATAAAAAGAAATATATTAGGCTTTCAAAGCTTAAATAATAAGTAACTTGAAAACTTTATCTGAGCCTTTAAAAGATATATTGAATATTGAAGAAAAAGATTGAAGCACATAGTTTATCCACTTGTCAATTCAAAAAAGAGCTTAGATTCAACATTTCTCAATACATTTCTGCATATATGGAATCTCAAAATAAATTTATTGTGCTAATGTTTATGTCACGATGAGATTATTGACGGGCCTTGGTATTTTAGGAGTAACACCAGGTAGTTTGTCTTTATATGATAACAAACAAGCAATTATACTTTGGGACCGCATCACTACGTTGCCATATGAACATAAGGGTGTACTCGATTTAGAAATTAATGGATTTTAACATGAATGTCGACATAAATGTCCGAGTGGATATGGAAATTGACGTGTACTAGTAACGGACCTAAGCATTTAATTTTATATTCGTTTAAATTAGATGCATGCTCTTACGTAATGTTTGTCATGTCATTTTGCATTAGTTAGACACTAGTTAGAGCAGCTGTGACGACAGGTCCAGTTTAGTTTTAAACAGGTTCAGCCCAAGCAAACTTGTAGAAGACGCAGATGATCATGAGTATGTAGTGGAACCTTTTGATTTACTTATAAAACTAATCTAACTGCCCTAAGTCGACTTGCCAAAAGACTTTCACTCCTTTTATATGCATCTTACCTCTGTAATAGTAAGATAGCATGCTGATTTGTGTAGCTCGTTCACCGCAGCTTCTTTTCCTCCTTTTTTTACCATTGTAGCATAATCTTTCTCAAAGTATAGATGTACTTTACATGGCTTTGATCCTTTGTTATTGATTCCTCGTCATCATCTGTTTGTCCCTCTGCGTACTGATGCTTCTTACGTTTTCTTCTATTAGATCAAAGCTTGCCTGGCGTAAGATATTTTTTAAGTGAATCTTACGATTACAGTGTACAATCGTACAGCTGCAACACTCATTAGTTAGACACTAGTTAGAGCAGCTATGTGGATAGGTCCAGTTTAGTTTTAAACAGGTTTAGCCCAAGCAAACTTGTAGAAGACGCAGATGATCATGAGTATGTAGTTGAACCTTTTGATTTACTTATAAAACTAATTCAACTGCCCTAAGTCGACTTGCCAAAAGACTTTCAATCCTTTTATATGCATCTTAGGTATCTAATAGTAACATAGCATGCTGATAGTAAGATAGTATGCTGACTTGTGTAGCTTGTTCACTACAGCTTCTTTTCTTCCTTCTTTCACCATTGTAGCATAATCTTTTTCAAAGTATTGGCGTACTTTACATGACTCTGATGCTTTGTTATTGATTCCTCGTCATCATCTGTTTGTCCCTCTGCGTACTGATGCTTCTTACGTTTTCTTCTATTAGATTAAAGCTTGCCTTACGTTAGATATTTTTTAAGTGAATCTTACGATTACAGAGTGCAATCATACAGCTGCAGCACTTACTTGGTCTTTGATTTGATAATGTTTCTGCCGAAGAAACGAATTACCTGCGAAGTTATCATCGTTCATTTATACACTTATATATTTTCGAGAAATACTTTTATTTTTTTACTCTATTATACCAGCATGATGCCGTTCTTCTATGATCGAGAAAACTTCATTACCTTCATCTGCTGACTACGAAGCTAAAAGTATGTTGACAATCTCATTTGGATCATCTCAAAAATCATATCTTGGCATATCCACAAGCATGCAAAAGCCTGTTTTGGTGAAGATGAACGTTGGCTTCATTATGCTATGATATTTGTAACCTTTGTTGGAGTCAAATTGACAGTGAACTTAATATCCTTATCTGCGAGCGTTGAATTTATTACTAGTGCTTTATAAGTAATAAATAGATATTTCTTGTCTTAAGGTTTCAAATGTAAAGCAATGTAGGGAGATATCTGCTCACCTAGTTCTTGTTATAGCTGTTGAGTACAGTTTTTTTGCTTTTTCTATATTTTTTTCTTCTTTTTTCATGTCTACTAATAATTGTAAGGGCTTATATATTGGTTTCAATGAAGCAGAAATTATTACTTTATTTTTAAGTTTTGAAATGTAAAATTTCTTATTATTTAAATGCGAAATGACATGACAAACATTACGTAAGAGCATGCATCTAATTTAAACGAATATAAAATTAAATGCTAAGGTCCGTTACTAGTACACGTCAATTTCCATATCCACTCGGACATTTATGTCGACATTCATGTTCAAATCGATTTCCATATCGAGTACACCCTTATGTTCATATGGCAACGTAGTGATTCGGTCCCAAAGTATAATTGCTTGTTTGTTATCATATAAAGACAAACTACCTGGTGTTACTCCTAAAATACCAAGGCCCGTCAATAATCTCATCGTGACATAAACATTAGCACAATAAATTTATTTTGAGATTGCATATATGCAGAAATGTATTGAGAAATGTTGATTCTAAGCTCTTGTTTGAATTGACGAGTAGATGAACTATGTGCTTCGGTCTTTTTTCTTCAATATTCAATATATCTTTTAAAGGCTAAGATAAAGTTTTCAAGTTACTTATTATTTAAGCTTTGAAAGCTTAATATATTTCTTTTTATATTTTCAACGCATAGCTTCAACTTCATAGGATAGTGAAGATGTTTTACAATATCGTAAAACAGATTTTTAAAAAACGTATTTAGATTCACTGCGATTTCAACATAGAATTAAAATGTGCTATATGGTGTTGAGCAAAGTTCTTGACCAAAAGTATTTAATCTATAAAATGAACAACGAAAGATTAGAAGATGAAGTACAATAGATTTGAACAATGATAAGAGTCGTAGAATACACATTTGTCACTAATATTGTCCACAGACAAATTTAAAGTGTTACTTTTATAAGTCAGTGTGTGCTTCTTTTATAAGTCAGTCAAACTTTGTGTGGATTAGTTCAATCAACCATGACTTCAACAGTTATTAAAGTATTGTTTTCTAGTGAGAAAACGCAGTAGTTTGGAACCTGCGACGAGGTTATCAAAGAAATTGCAGTTGTAGACGTGAGTACGTTCTCCAGCCAGCAGTGGAGCTTTGCAAACCCTACCAGTGAGTATAAATTTCTTGATTACACGAGATTTATACAAGACTCGTCCGACACAACACAGACTGAGATATATTACATATAATATATGTATTTTATATTAGTATACCAACAGAAAATATATGTATAATATCCATTTGAAAAAGGGATGTTGATGGTATGAGAAACGTTCAAACGTCCTATATCGAGCGTATATCAAACGTTTAAATGTAGATCAAAAATAAATGTATACCATACACATAATATACATATGGGTGGTAGATGCTTTTTTAAGCAAAAATTTAAAATATTGTATTTTAATTTATGTGGCTCTAGCTCCAAGTCTGATATGTACCCAACACATATCGTTATAAAAACGGCTCACTTATTTTTTAACATTTACTATACTGCAGCGGACTTTTATATTACTATATTTTAATATGTCAAGTTGGGTATATAAGCTTCAAGCTTTGTGGTACCTGACGGTAGTGAGTTCTCTACATTCCAAGCCATAAGGTTAATAACTACTAGCAGTTTTAAAAACATTACAAAACAAAATATCTATTTTATAAAAAAGTTATCACTCTACCAATTTCTATTTATAATATTTTTCTAAAAGTCACTCCAAACTTTTAATTAGCAATCCTAATTACATTTTATATTTTTTATTAAAGTTTTAAAGCTACAGCTTTTAAAAGCATTTTGATTTAAAGATAAAGTGAAAAAGAAGCAAATTTTGTTAATTTCAAAAATTTGATGATTAAAATGCGCTGTAATTAGTACTTTTAAGGAACATCTACAAAACGTTTGGAGGTATACATTTAGTAAATGTATATAAAAAATATATGTGTAGATGTAATTTTCAAATAAAATGCATACCAATTCTATCTGTATAATCTACATTTACACTTCATGTGTAAAATATACATAAAGCAGTATACCAAATGAATACATATATTATATGTATGAAAATAGTATACATATATCTGGTATATGGTAGATGAAAGGTATATGTATACTATCTCATTGTGTGCTGTGTGGGGTACTACTCTGGTGGTGTCGCCTATGACCAAGTGCGAGCAGTACTCAAGAAAGCAACAGAACCCTACAAGGCAACATATTGTCACGGAAAGAAAGACTATGACATGATAAAAAACTCTTGAAACGTTCCACAATATTTGATCTGCTAGAGACGCATCAAGTAAAATTGTATGATCTTCCAACCATGGTAGGCACAGAGTGTCTTTATCACTTGCACCGTGACGAAGCTAGGTGTATGTCCCCATGCTAATGCCTACCGCTTGACATATTGATGTTTGCACAACAAGCCTAAAATCAATGTGCTAAAACAGGATGTTTGAACGGAGACCTTCAAAGACTGGCCTGAAGACAGTGTTTATATCTAATAATCTGCGACCTTGTTGCAGCAGGATTTTTCAACAAGCCAGCAGACGATTTTCCTCAGATGAAAGAGTGCATTTACTGCGGGCTGCAAAAGTATGACTGGGGTTAGCTTGATAACCCCCTCGACAAGCATAGAAAGTTGAAACAATATTTTGTCATGTTTAACTATACTCATCCAATGGCATTGACTTTTAATCCTGTATGAAGTTCTACATTTGTCACTCTCTTTTGTTTCTTACAGCAAAAAGTTTGAAAATTTATTTCATACTTAAACTCTTTTAAATAAAATTTTGTCTAAACATATAGCTTAAAGTGTTTTCATTGCTTATAAACTTATACTTTACTCTCATAGACATGATACTCGTAAAAATACTTAAAGAATGACTTTATGAAAAATATTCTAAGTTTTTATTCAATTGTTATCTATTTTAATTTAACTATAATGTATTTTTTTTATGAAATCAAATTTATAAACTTAAGGCTACATTAATATTTTATTTAAACTTGAAAACAAGCTTTAATAGATATATTCTAATAGGTTTTAGTATTCAATAAAAATTACTAAGGGTTTCAAGGCAAGTTTGAATTTTATTTATTTAACTCATCATTACAATAAATATTTACTTGCTGGCTTGAGTGGAAAATTCAACATCAATGCATCTTCCAACCATGCCGTTGTAGACGAGAAGCATTTTCTTACATTCTGGGCATGAGTTGTATTCCACGATGAACTCATCACTGAACCTTGCTGCTGGAATTCTAGACGGCAGGAACACACGGAAAAACTAAGAGTCGTCCATGGCATTCAATACGCCAATCAGCACTGCTCGTCTGCCATGATTGAGTTGATTTTCTCCATACTCCATTTTCTCCATATATATATATATATATATATATATATATATATATATATATATATATATATATATATATATATATATATATATATATATATATATATATATATATATATATATATATATATATATATATATACAACAAATTATAAAATAAATGATATTTACTGTTAATATATTTTTTTATTAGGACAAGTCCTCAACTTGCAATCTATTTTGGATGAAGCAAGGAGTGAAGAGATAGGATATCGTGAAGGGAAGGAATCATTGCGTAAATTGTTGAGGAATGATTTAGGCTTCTGGTATGGTTTAAATGATAATATGAGAGGGTTGGTAGAATCACCTGCATTTCTTCAATGGAAATCTGAGTTCCTTGAAGCTTACCTAAAAAATAAAAATTCACATAATACATTGCCACTTGTTTTTTTAGATGAAACTTGGATTTTTATGCACGATAGTAATGTAAGAACGTGGAGAGATTATTAAAAAAAAAACAGTGAAGCATCTAAGAGGGAGTTTGTTATGGACAATGCCCCATATCATAGTAAACTAGCTGAGGCAAGACCTACTACAGCTTGGACTAAAGGAAAGTTATTAGAATTTTTAGAAAAACACAATGTTTCCATACCAGAGGGTAAAGTATTAAAAGCAAAATTATTAGAATTAGCTAAAAGAAATACGCCTTTTAAGACATACATTGTGGACAAAATATTAGAGGATGCAGGTCATCAGGTGCTACGACTGCCACCATATCACTGTGAATATAACCCCATTGAGTTGGTGTGGGGCACCTGCAAACCATACTACAACAAAAATATTTTTTTTTATACCAATACATAATAAAAAAAAATACCGACAAGTAACGTTCAAACCTTTTTTTTTGCTTATAATCAATAAACTTGATCAATAAAACTTTAGAATTATAACATTTTAACAAACTTAAAAAAATTCTATTTTTCAAAACACGTAAAAGTATATCTAGTATTTATCATTTAATTATTTCCGGAATCGTTGGAGTAGTTTTCTCAAAAGTCAGATTTTTTTCTTTCATAAGCGTAATGCTAAATTAGGGGCCCTTAGCTTTTCCGCTAAACTGATAAAATCTATTTTAATATATTTTATTTATTAATTCAAATATTTTTATTTGTAGATTTGGTGAAGAACAAACTAGACAGGTGTGGGAAGAAGCATTGTCCCTGGTTGATGCAGAATTATATATATATATATATATATATATATATATATATATATATATATATATATATATATATATATATATATATATATATATATATATATGTATATAATATATGTATATGTATATGTATGTATATATATACATATACCTATATATATATATATATATATATATATATATATATATATATATATATATATATATATATATATAAATATATATATATATATATATATATATATATATGTATGTATATGTATGTATGCTCTGACCCTCTTGAATAATAACTTGTTTTGTTATATTGGGGTTTCAATTAACATTTCAACAAACAATTTCATATATTTTAGTTACAGTAATTAACATATCATAGAAAAATTGATTGTAGCACAATAATATTATAAAACTATATATTGCAAAAAAGGCATGAAACTTTTAAATGAAGTATGTAAATTATATTAGACATTTTTTTTTACGACTATAAATACACGTAAAAATATTAATACACACGGAACGAAATATATCCCCTTAATACAGGTACAACTCTAGTATAACTATCCTGTGTTTTTTGCAAATTATGTAATAGGTAGACATATAAGCTAGAACACAGGTATATTTATACTACAATAATACCTAATGCAGGTGCAATATGCTACAATAGGTAGACATATAAGCTAGAACACAGGCAGGGTCGGACTGGTCATTTAAGTTGGTCAGGAATTCCTGACCGGGCCCCCCTGGTCTGGGGGCCCTTTGCTCGCTAATAAACAAAAATGAAAAAAAAAAAAAAATGGAGAAGAAGAAGAAGAAGAAAGTTGAAAGGAAAAGAGTTAAAAAAAAAACAAAAAAAAAACATTTAAAAATTCCATCAAATTACACACACTTATTATTTGTTTCACATCTTAAATTAAAGCGCTCATCAATAATACGTGAATGGTGTAATTTCGATTTATTATTTATTATATTTACTTATTTCATTGCACAAGAACTATATTATGAACTATTCTCTTATCTCAAACACCTTCACAAACCTAGGTTAATTTATTTTCCAGTATTCAGCTTTTAAGATTTTTTTTTTTTTTTTTTTTATCTACGAGTCATTACAAAGTATAATTATGCAAAATTGACTGAAATATTTTATTCATTTACTAAAAAATATTAACGATCATGTCGCAAAAAAAAAAGAAAAAAAGAAAAGAATAGAAAAGAAAAGAGAGAGAGAGAGAGATTATAATAGTGGAAGAAAAAATATTAAGCTGTTAACTATTACAGAACAAAGAGGAATACCAAGAAATTTTAAGGGGTAGTTTTCATAAAAAAATTATATATAAAACAGAACACAATGTCCTAAATCGATAAATATGTGAATTTTTTAATTTTTAGTTCATTTAGTATTTTTAATGAATTTTTAAAAGACGCAATGACCTCACAGTGATAGTCAGCTTTTTCCTATGCCCAGACAATTTAAAGTTATAAAACATAACGTCATTTTTCAATTTTCTAAAATTCGGGACAATGTTCTCTTTTAGAATATAATTTTTTTTTTTAGATTCGAATTCCTTATTGATGCTGGCTATAATTTAAAAATAAATAAATGAAGTTATGGTTTATATTTAAAGATTAAGCTGCATGGATCCAAACAAATTTCAAAGTATCATAAAATATCTTTGCTATAAGTTTTGCATGTGATACTATAATTATTTCAAAAATAAAAGTTACACACATTTGAATTTATGTTGATTAATAAAATAAAATATTACGTTACAATTTTATGTAAATTTAAGTAAAATATATGACATTCACTAAATTAATAGATAGTATTTCGTTCTTATATATTTTTGGTTTGTTTTTTACTCTTTCATTGTTTAACTTATTTCTTTACTGAAAAAACTGATTTTTTTTTTTTTTTTTTTTTTTTTTTTTTTTTGCAAAACAAAGATTTAATAAAAGCACTCTTTTTAAGTGATTTTTTCCTCAAAAAAGAGGCGTGTCTTGAAATTTTCCGGGGGGCTTCGCCCCCCGGACCCCCCTTTTCCTGGAGGGGCTGCGCCCCCCGAGACCCCCCCAGTGGGCCCTCTCTGGTCTCTTCCTGAGTGGGCCTTTTTGAGCCAGTCCGACCCTGAACACAGGTATTATTTTACTACAATAATACCTAGTGCAGGTGCAATATGCTTCAATAGGTAGACATATAAGCTAGAACACAGGTATTATTTTACTACAATAATACCTAATGCAGGTGCAATATGCTACAATAGGTAGACATATAAGCTAGAACACAGGTATTATTAGACTATATACAATAATACCTAATGCAGGTGCACTGTGCAACAAAAAAGTTGTGACTTACTTAGATTAAGTGATATTGTAGTTTTATAACTACCTGTTTCAAATTCAAGTGTACCTATTGCAAAATACAGGTTCCTGTACCTGACATTGGTACTAAGTTTTTTCCGTGTAATTTTTTTTTCATCCCTACAATATGAACTGCCCGTATTTGCTGATGTATTTGTGTAATTTGACTTTTTCTACTCTCTAAAGACAAATAACGTAATAAAATCTTATATCTTATGAAGTATATATATTGTGAACTGGCTGCGGGGTCAATACAGAAATCCTATATCATCAGATCATCACTTCCACAAAACATTTTAATTACATATATGTGCGTTATGGATGTTGCTATTTTTTGCTATTATATACATGTAATTAAATCACGTAAGCATATAGCACGATAGTTCTTGCATGTTACTGTAATTTGTTTATTATACAATAACTGTTGAAATTAAAATAGAGCAATTATATTGTGCTTTAATTTTATCTATTTTCAAGTTAGATAATTTATTTATTAATTTGATGTTTAATAAATTTATTGCTGCAAAAGAGGGAAAAAAAAGAAAAAACTTATCATGGAATAGGTTATCGGTTTACGTAGAAGTATATCTGGTATTTCTCATTTAAATTTCTACGAAATCGGTGGAGTAGTTTTTTCAAAAATCTCAAAAAAAAAAAAAAGTTTACCCCCATAGGCGTAATGTTAAATTAGGGGATCTTTAGCTTTCCCCGCGTCTCCCCGCGCTCTAAGATAATTTCAAATTGTAGTAAAAGTTGTATACACAGTAAGTTTAACCAACCCTTACATCATCTTAATGACGTTAATGTAATTTGTACTTAGCAGGGACAACTGCTGGAGTCTGTTGATTTATTTAATCATGTTAATTGTGCATTAGTTTTGAAATAAATACACTACCACATTAAATTTAATATACAGTAGTCCATCTCCTATAGCGGGAATGTCAGATCGAATGCGCGCCATAATTCCGACTGGGTGAAGTTGTCAGAACTACACGTAACATTACTTCAAATTACGGCTTCTAGTTCTGTCACCTTCACCCAGTCGGAATTATGGCGCGCATTCGATCTGACATTCCCGCTATAGGAGATGGACTACTGTACCATCTACTGTGATACACTACAAAGTGGATAATTTGAACGACGCTGACTACATTTGCGTTGCTTCAGTAGTTCTAACTTAGATCACAGAGCCCGCTACTCCGCTCTGCCTGCTACTGCGTGCCGCAAAGTTACTACCATACATCACCACCAGAGAGCACCCAAATGCAACACAATTTCAAATTGCTTGCAGGCAGCAAGAATTTAAAAAAATCATTTTATTTCAGAACAATAAATTTATTTATTTATCTATATTCATTATTTTTATATTGTTCATCCAAATTTTTGCAATTGTTCGAAATGGTGCAATTTTTTCGTTATATTATAAAATCTTCTATGGACGTGTGTCATTATTAGGTGCCAGATTTTCAGTTTTAAAAAAAGGCATTTTCAGCATCGAATTCAGTCCTATTTTTTGGGCAAAATCAGTCCACTTTCAGTTCAGATATGCAAAACAAGGGCGGATCTAGGAATTTGGTTTGGGGGGGGCGACACCAGGGAAACTTTTCCAGTTTGGGGAGGGGGGTAGGGGGCAGCCCGCCGCAGGCTAAAAAATTTTTAGGGACACGCCCCTTTTTGAGAAAAACGCAAAAATAGTATACTTGAGAAAATAACTTTAAAATTATTTTAGTTTAATTTTTTTATCGCGTTTTTTACCCACCCTTGTTTAATGACATTGGAAAATATGTGCAAATTGTTAACTGAAACCTTCAAAAAAAAATAATAAAATAAAAAATTAAGCTATGCTCTTTTTTTCTTCTTTTTTTTTTGTATTTCATATTTTTGAAATTCCAAATCTATGTTTTAAATTTTATCTCATTACAGAGTAACCACAAGAATTTTGGCTTAATAAACGATTAGCAAGTCGTTATATTTTAAATGCCAAAAATAATGCACCTCAATTTAATTTAAAAATTGAGCTCGTATAAGAAAAAAAATTATCCATATAGGGGTCTAATTTTTATCATGCAAATGAAATTTTCGCATAAAATTGTCAATTTAGACTGAATTTGTCACCTACAGAATTTTAAGAACCTTATAAAATAATAAGACTTTTGAACAAAAATTGGTTCAAAACAATACACATAAAATTATAAAAGCAAGATCATGATACATTAGATTTAATGGAGCTCATTGCTGTTTAGCGCGCGGGGATAGCTAAGAGTCCCCTAGTTTAATATTACGCTGATGAAGAAAAACACGTCTTTTGCGATTTTTGAGAAACTACTCCACCGATTCCGGAGAAATTAGACATACTTTTGCACGTGCTTTTATAGATATCTAAATGTCAAAGATTTTGTTTAGCCCAATAGCCTTTAATCTGTGATTAATAAGATTTCAAAAAATAATAAAAAATAAAAACGCAGAACTCCTTGAAAAGTTCAAATTTATTTGAAAGAGTTCGTTTCTTGCAAGTGGTCCATTATTTTTGTTATTTTGCTCATTTTTCCTCACAAAGTAGTTTATTAGGGAGGGATGCGCGGGGGGGGGGGGGGGGGGCGAAGAAAGTAAAATAAATATAAGGTACTATTATGTAGCGGTGTATTTTTATTGTTATCATTTTTATTAAGTTCAGGTTGCTGTACCCAAAAACGAAATTTAAACAATTGTATCTCAAAAACTATCGTCACAAAGTTGAACAGAGCAACAAAGTGTTGGAAAATCTCCTTTGCTAATGCGAATTTACAGTGGTTTAAGAAAATACTAAATAAGATAACTTTTAATGAAAAATAACTTTCAGCTATTTTCCAGAACGCATTGCCGAGAAAAAAAATCACAAATTGACCCATTTTAATTTTAATATATGCAATCTTCAATAATTTTTTTCTTTGAAAAAATGTCGTTAAATTTGTTTTAAATCTCAAATTCATTAAAAGAATAGATCTGCAGATTACGCTGCATGGTATTAATTGTTGAGAAGTTGATCAATTTAATTTTGCACACGGTGAGCTTGAAATTTCGTATCTATAATATACACGCTAAAGGGGGCTTATTTGCGGAAGATTTAATTTGAGCTGAAACTTGGAGTTTAGAGAATTTAAGTTCTTTGGTTCATTAAGCTAAAAAATGTCATAATTGAGTGTTTTGACAAAAATGCTACCCTAAAGTAAGACCTTAATAAATAAAAAAAATGAATTATGTATTATAGGTAAATAAGAAAAGAGCGCTGTAGCTGCGATTTTTAATTTCATTTTTTGGAGATAATTTTCCTTTCCTTTCCTTTCCTTTCCTTTCCTTTCCTTTCTTTTTTTTTTTTTGCTTTCTTTCTCTCGTTTTTTTTTTTTCTTTTTTCCTCTTTTTTTTTCCGCCCACGTGGACCGTTTGGGGGGGGCGATCGCCCCCCTCGCCCCCCCCCCCCCTGAATCCGCCCTTGATGCAAAATCAGTTAAATCCAGTTTTCATTATGTTTAGCTTCAAAATATATTATATCACTAAAATAATTATATTTTTTATTTCTTAGGTAGAATAACAATGATTTTCCACAAAATACATTTAATAAACATAATTTCACTTACATAGGACGTAATTTCATGTAAAAGCATAGGAAAACCCCGTTATAACATAAATTCGGTATAGCGAATTCAAAAAAATTCATTTTTTCAGCCAAAAATAGGTAATAAATCCAAACTTTTGTTGAAACGTCGCGATCTTTCTTACGATAATTCTTTCGGAAATTACGGGCGCGATAAATAAAAAATCTCAAACAAATTTGAATAAAGTAAATGCCATTTCGCGAATAAAATGAGCTAAAATTACGCGACGTGTTGCTGCGTACATATGCTGTACAAGTGTAAACCAAGTGTAAATTAAGCATGCTAAAACAAAAAAAAAAAAAAAAAAAAAAAAAAAAGTGAAAAGAGTTTTTATACATGTTTCTTCTATTTTTGTGCATTTTTATCTCTTCAAATCCTGCAAATATTAAAAAAATATATTTTTCTTTCAAGTTTTTTTTTTTTTTTTTTTTTTTGCTTACCGTTATTGCATACTTTACAGGCGCGGCGTATCATTTTTTCCGATTGCATGGTAATTTTATCTAGTACTGTATTTATTATTATTATTATTATTTTTTACTGCAGCGCGTATTATTTCTTTCAAGAAGTTTATGAAATACTTATTTTAGTTTGCTTTATTGGAGCAAAAATCCATCGGCATTTGTTTTACAATTTCGTAATAGCGAATTTCGTTTTAATAATGAAGTGGCGATTCCCAAGGTCCCTTGAATTTCGTGTAACGAGGTTTTATTGTACTTGGTAAAGTACCTTAAGGTTAGTAAATTCAGAAAAGTGAAGAAAAAAAATCGTAAGAGTATGAAATACTTACGCAGGAAACAGTATACAACGACAAATATATTTGTGCGCAGAAATAACTAAAATTATTTTTAACACATGCTAAAGAGGTAAAAAAAATTCGAAAAATTAGTGAATAAATGTAATATTGTCTAAAATTCATTTATATAAAATAGTGTTTAGCAAAACTGCGTTTTCAGTTTTCAAAAACCGGAAAAAACTGGAAAAACTGGAAAAAACTGGAAAAAACTGAAACGGTTTCAATTTTCATGAAAAAGTTTTTTTCGGTCCAAACTTTTTTGCATTTTTGGCGATCAAACTTGATGATTCGTGGACATTTGAAGTCAGAATTGCTGTAAGACACGTATTTACAAAACCGTAAAAACTGGAAATCCGGCTTCTAGTCATTATGCACCTGCGGAAGAAAATTATTAACTGGAAACTATAGGGTGTATGCGGATGACATCATATTGATTACGCTTGGAGGCCATACTGGAGTAGTGCATAACATTGCTCAGCATAGGACAAACTTCATTTAAGCCAATTTTCTTTGGGAAATCGGTTAATTTTTTTGTTATTGTTATTTTTCTTACATACTTGAGATACTAATTCAACTTATTTACAAAATCAATGCTCTCAAAAATATTGCAGAGTGTTTTTAAACTGGAAAAATGATTTTTTGTCCTATGCCACCCATGTTATGGAGTTATCCAACATGGCGTCGACTTTAACATGATTGCATACACCCTTTTTTATGCTTTCATGATTCATGATAAAGTCAACACCATGTTGGATAACTCAATAACATGAGCCATATAGGAAAATAACTTATTTTAGTAATTTTGACAGTTTAAAAACACTTTACAATATTTTGAAGAGCATTAATGCTGTTAATAGGTTGTATTTTAATATCTCAAGTTTATATATGTGAGAAAAATAACAATAAAAAAAATTAGGCGAATTTACCAAAGAAAATAGCCAAAAACTAAGTTTGTCATAATATGCTGAGCAATATGTTATTCACTACTTCAGTATGGCCTCCAAGCGCAATATAACGTCATGCCGATACACCTTATATACTCACAGCAAAATTTACCAAATAAAAAATAAATTAATACATCCACCATTTATTTATTTCAATTCCTAGTTACATTAATTAAAAACAAAAAATGAGAGTGGTTTGACGATATTACGAAAGATAAGAAATCATTGGAAACAATCGAGTGTATTGACTCATCGCCGCCTGTGATTGACTAATGCACCACGCCGGTAACACCAATCGATATTTCAAGTTTAATTAATTGTTGGCCAAAGAAGCTGATAGATGTATTTGAAAGGCTAGCAAGCATGGAGTGTGATCAATGTCGGTATAACATGCAAGAACTGCCTGCCTTGTTATTGTCAAGTAGCTGGCAACTAGTCCTCTTCATATTTTTGGATGATTTGTTGTTATCAACTTCTTGTCTTGTCACTTCTGCACTGCACAGGAAGTTGGCCAAGTTATTGAGATAGAGCACGCGATCCAACAATATAAAGTAGCAACAAGTCCAAGTGTCCACTCCTTTACATCAGAGTGCTCGACAATGTTCTGCAAGGTATTAGTTCTCCTGGCGATCACCTTATGTCTGGGTATGTCAATTATCTCAACT
>OX439130.1:2468312-2478312 GCA_949318235.1 Ecdyonurus torrentis
ATACACACGAAAATAATAAATTACGTAATTTATAATAATAATAGTTCTTTATTGGTTTTAAAATGAGAAAGCACATTATATATATATATATATATATATATATATATATATATATATATATATATATATATATATATATATATATATATATATATATATATATATATATATATATATATATATAAAAAGACAAAAATAAAGTAAATGTAACCCAACGGGTGATGAGAAAAAGGCAAAATGCCTATACACTATAAGTGATCTCACACGTTTATCAGAAAAACTGCTTCGTCAATAAATAACATATATATACATATATTAACAAAAATAAAAAAGTGACAATTACAATGGAAGAGGGGTTCTAGCTATCACTGGCAAAGCGCTATATAAGGAAACAACTCGGGGGAAAAATGAATTTGTGTAAGCAGAGTCGCCCCTTGGACAATCCAATGTAATAGCACTACCGCGTAAGCCAGAGCGCCTTTCTTTAATACATAATTTATTTATATCAAAAACATTAAGGGCATATTTATTTGAAAAGCAAGATGATAAGAATTTGTTATCAATGTTTTTCCAAAGATCAGTGATACTTTGCAATTTACATTTTGATAGTCTTTTAATACTGTTATCGTTATATATATATTATATCGTTAAAGATTGCGCTCAAGCAGTGATCAGAAATTTTCAATTTATGCAACCTGCACAACATTTTCATACTAGTTTTTGCATGTTTCTGACGTCATAAACATAAATAGAAATATTCACGCAAATTGCATACTTTACAGGTTTTTTTACTCTTTCTTGTGGGGCACATTTACGTATATTCTGGTAAAAATTATCATCAGTTTTGTAGATCCTTTTTTGTGTTTAATGATTAAAAAGAACGCCTTAAGAAGGCCTTTAAGTATAATATTCTGCCCAACGAACTAAAGTGCAGGCAAAAGTAATTTACAGGGTGTCCGTTAAGTCTTTGAGGATGTTTAGACATAAAGAAAACACACAAGACTTAACGTAAAATTAACTTTTTAGACATCAAATGAGATTTTTACAATTTTGAAAATGTAAACAGTTTTAAAATAAAATAATTATTAAGTTTGCTAGAGGAGAAAAAGCAAAAAGTTGAGATTTTGTCGATTTTTTTTTTTTTTTTTTTTTTTTTTTTTTTTTTTTACTTTTTAACAACAAATTTTTTGAAACTTTACATTATGGTATCCTTACGTGGGCACCGATGGCTGCGCGACAGACGTCCAGAGGAACCTCTAGCTCGCACCACACATTATGGATCAATTGCGTTGTGATGGACTGGATTTTGGCGGTGATCCTCTGCTTTCAGCTCTCGCACGTAATTCACTGGTGTTTTGAAGACTTTATCCTTGACGTAGCCCCAGAGGAAGAAGTCTGGGAGGAGGGAGGGGGGCTGAGGCCAGATGATCTTAAGAACCTATGCAATAGGTTCATCTCGACCAAGCCTTCTACCTGGAAAAACCGTATTCAGCATGTCTCTGGCATTTTATGTGCCCAATGTAATGGAGCACCGTCTTGACCCCATTTTGCCTGTGCTTGAAGCAGCTGAGGGATCGCAAAATTTTCTAGCATATATCCAGGTAATTATCCCACCTTACTGTTGGCTCTTGGAAGAAGAATGGGCTGATGATTCTGATCAGGAGGGATAATTACCTGGATATGCTAGAAAATTGTGCGATCCCCCAGCTGCTTCCTTCAGCTTGGTCATGATCTAATCTTCCAGCAAGATGATGCTCAACTTGGGCACATAATGTCAGAGACACGCTTACACGCTTAATACGGTGTTTCTAATTAGATGGCTTGGTCGAGATGGACCTATTGCATGGATCCTTAAGATCACCTGACCTCAGCCCCCCCCCCCCCCCCCCCCAGATTACTTCCTGTGGGGCTACGTCAAGGATAAAGTCTTCAAAACACCAGTGAATTACGTGCGAGAGCTGAAAGCAAAGGATCACCACCACCATCCAGTCCATGATCACAACGCAAATGCTCCATAATGTGTGGTGCGAGCTAGAGGTTCCTCTGGACGTCTGTCGCGCAGCCATAGGTGCCCACGTAAGGATACCATAATGTAAAGTTTCAAAAAAAAAAATTGTAAAGAAGTAAAAAAAAAAAAAAAAAAAATCGACAAAATCTCACTTTTTGCTTTTTCTCCTCTAGCAAAGTTAATAATTATTTTATTTTAAAACTGTTTACATTTTCAAAATTGTAAAAATCTAAGCTTTCATTTGATGTCTAAAAAGTTAATTTTTCGTTAAGCCTTTTGTGTGTTTTCTTTATGTCCAAACATCCTCAAAGACTTTACGGACACCCTGTAGTTATAAGATGCAGCTATGCTTGCAAAACAAAGAGAGGCAACACATCTTTCTCTTTTTTTTTTATTGGTTTGAAAAATTTGCTCCAACAACTTACAAAAAAAATAAATATTCTGGATTTAAAAAATAATAGTAATAACTGTAGTTCAAATTTTACACCAAATTTCAATACTCAGGAAATTAATTTTCACTTCACGTGTGTACATTGTGAGAATGAAAGTAACAAATTTAGATTTGAAATGTGATCCAGTTTTCAAGAATTTGTGATGACAACCACGCCCTCAAAAAAAAAAAAAAAAAAAAAAAAAAAAAAACTAACCTTGACGATAATAAACCATCTTTTTTTTGTTTTACATTTTAATAAAAACCTCGCACCTGAAATTTTAAAGTGTTATTTGATGTTCGCGATATCAATCTCATCACAGCGCAAAGACTTGAGACAATGTGATTGGGGGGAGGGGGAGGCAAATTGTCCCGCTATATAAGCTGTGATGTCCCGTGACACATCTGTACTCTCAGCATCATGTTCTTACCACGCACTCTGCTCTGCGCAGCCTCTTTAGTGCTAGTCCTCGCACAGAAGTCCCCAGTTCGAGCACCGGACATACAACAAACTGACTACGTTGATACCGTACGTCAAATAAGCAGGTGAGCACCATCTTTCATTGCACACCTCAACCTGTTTGCTAATTATGCCAGGCCAGCATAGGAAAAACGTCATTTTTTTATTTTTAATAGCAAAAGAAGCTTCAAAGCTCAATCAAAGTCTTATTTATAGCTCCTAATAAGCTCGAAGAATATTAGAAAAATTTGTTCGCTTGAAATTAACTTTTTTTTTGTGAAAAATTAGGAGAAATGATGTTTCCCCTATGCTGGCCAATGCATTAGGCACCACAAACATGGCGACAAAGCGCAAGGATGTGCAAGGGGTCTATAGTATGATATTGTACACTGCTGTACACTGCTGCTGCTGCTGATATACACTGATATAAGCAACATACATTTTACATGCAAACATAAAATTGACCACTTCTTTTTAACTACATGAAAACAAATTGTTGCATTAATATTGTTGCGTGTAAACAGACTTTTACTTACTTTAATTACATATACAAATTACAATTATAATATTTTTATTTTATCTTATGCATGATGCATTAAAGCTTCTTAATTTAATTAGTATTTAAGATTGCCATACATATTTCATTACTGAATGTAAGCAAGACCAATTAATTATATAGGCGCAACAATCATGCTAGCAAGATTCCAACAACTAATGGGTTATGCTATATAGAATAATAATTATGTAGCAAAGTCAGGTATTTCTGCATCTATAGCCTATAGCATAATTATTATTGCAATTTCTAATATTTTTATATATCTAACATAAATGCAGCATTAACTACGTTACTTTCTACCAAATACCATTTCTTTCTTTCTTTCTTTCTTTCTTTCTTTCTTTCTTTCTTTCTTTCTTTCTTTCTTTCTTTCTTTCTTTCTTTCTTTCTTTCTTTCTTTCTTTCTTTCTTTCTTTCTTTCTTTCTTTCTTTCTTTCTTTCTTTCTTTCTTTCTTTCTTTCTTTCTTTCTTTCTTTCTTTCTTTCTTTCTTTCTTTCTTTCTTTCTTTCTTTCTTTCTTTCTTTCTTTCTTTCTTTCTTTCTTTCTTTCTTTCTTTCTTTCTTTCTTTCTTTCTTTCTTTCTTTCTTTCTTTCTTTCTTTCTTTCTTTCTTTCTTTCTTTCTTTCTTTCTTTCTTTCTTTCTTTCTTTCTTTCTTTCTTTCTTTCTTTCTTTCTTTCTTTCTTTCTTTCCTTTTTTTTCTTTTTTTTCTTTGCAATGGATTTACTTGTTTCATTAAATTATACCGATTGTTTGTAAACAAACAATATATGGTAAATGTACTAGTTATCGGCAGCTTAAGGGTCTTAAGGTTGAAATTCCTATAGTATTGTTGAGAAAAGCAGCCAAACCGACACTGCCGGAGTTATCGGCACCCCCTATTATCGTCAGTTTATCTGGGCCCCCTTTAGTGATAAAAAAAGTTTGTGAGTAGTGGTATGGCAAGAAGACGGAATTCTAAGATGGTTGGTTCTAGTTAGAATCTCGTAAACTTACTACTTTTGCCGATAACTGCGGCCTGCCGATAACTAGTACATTTACCATAATAAATAAACACGTGTTAGTGTAAGAACCCTCAATAAATATCATATCAAACATATGCTTATGTTGTTACATTGTGTAGACATGCATACACGCAAAAAAATTGATACTAAAAATGTAATAGGTAGACATATAAGCTAGAACGCAGGTATTATACTACAATAATACCTAATGCAGGTGTAATATGCTACAATAAAGTTGTGACTCACTTAGATTAAGTGGTATTGTAGTTTTATAACTACCTGTTCCAAATTCAAGTGTACCTATTGCAAAATACAGGTTCATGTACTGTACCTGTCATTAGTACTAATTTTTTTCCGTGTACGATATGTTTGTAATTTAGTTTGACGTGAATACTGAAAATATATTTAAAATATTTGGAAAAAAGTTTCAACCTTGATAAAATAATAATTGTGTTGATAATTATTTTTACTTCATGCCGATGACACATTAATCACACGTCAAGATAAAAATATTAATGAGAAATTTCAGAGATAACAACACGGCACATTGCAAACTTATAAAGTGCAACGAAATATTAACACAATAATTTACTGATAACATATGCTGCTAACTTGCAAATAAATGTACGTTTTAATTACTGCAAGGGGGCGGTAATTGTTATTATTTTAAGTGTGCTCTTTTGATTGCTTCTTGTCACTTGATTGCTGTAAGTTCAATTATTTATTGTTTTAATATAGGGTGGGGTGTGTACGTATCACATCATTCTGAGTGCTTTTCGATGCTCTTCTTGAGCAATGAATAACGTTGCTCAGCATAGGACAAACCTAGTTTTTGGCTAGTTGTGGAAAATTAGCTATTTTTTTGGTCATTATTATTTTTCTTGCACATACTTGAGATATTAATTCAACCTGTTAACAGCATCAATGCTCTCAAAAATATTGTAAAATATTTTTAAACTGGTAAAATGAGACATTTTCATATACTGGCCCATGTTATTTAGTACTCACTTATGACGTCGTAACATGAATGAAACCACCCTAGTAAGAATATTATTTTATTTATTTATTTTCATAGTATTTTATAATAAAATATTTAAAGTGGTTCTCCAGGCCAAACAGCATCTCCTTTTATTTCAATAAACACAAAATAAGATTTTCAAACCTGCCCTTATTTTGTCCAATAACCCAACTGTGACGTCATAAGTAAATTGTGAACTGTACAGCCCACACAACTTTGTTCTATTGTATGTGGACAATTCTGACGTCAGGAGTGTTCACATTGTGTCTGAGATTTGCCTACTTTACAGTTGCTTCACGCTCTCTTAAGTGGCTATATTTGGATACAAGTAACAAATTTTAAAGCCATAGCCCACATAAAACAACATGTGATTTTTAAGGAATAAACAGGAAATGGGATCTTCAAAACTGATGACAAATTTTACCAGAATGTTAATGCAGCCTCACGAGAGAGCTTGAAAAAACTGTAAAGTATGCAAATTGTGTGAAAATTCATGTTTATGACGTCAGAAACATGCAAAAATTAGCATGAAAAAGTTGTGTGGGTTGCATAAATCGAATTTTATAATCATTGCTACGGGGCTACTGTTGGGTTTTGAGTCAAACAAATGTTATTTATCTAAATCCCATCAAGTGTTTTGTGATATAAATGCTTATATTTTTCTCTGGTCTATTCCTTTAACGTATTTAGGTGCCTCATTTTGTGTTAAATCAATTACAAGGGAATATGTTGTTGTTAGGTATGGACGGTGGTCAGTTCATACATACACGCAATATGACAATCATATTTTTGACGTAAATAAATTCCGGGCTAAAACTAAAAATAATGTAGAAAATCTACACCACAAATCTTAGTTAGGATGAAAGATATTGCTTAATCTGAAGTTTCCACATCTAAATTTTGCATGATTTTTATTTTCAAAATAAATGATAGTATTTTATTTTTGCACAACAAATATAAAATTCTGACTCAGAATATTTCATTTTATATTTTTGTCGCACAAAAATATAAAAATGTGTATAAATATATAAAAATATATAAAAGTTCCACGTGTATGTTTACAACGTTTATTAAATGTTTGTTTTTATTATTTCATTAAGTGTTGCACTTATTTCCGGCTCAGTTGATAGGACTCATGGTCCTGACTGCGCCTTTTGTTCGCCTTTTGTCTGCAAATTTGTTGTTTGAACAATAAAGACTATTATTTGTAGTAACAAAAGTGAATGATTATTTGTTAGCTCTGGCCCTGACGAGCTGAGCTCAGCACATACTGAAGTGACGACATACGCCCCACGTCCCACGACTTCGCTACCACAAAGTTTACTACGAGGATTTTGTGAATCCCCTCGTGGTAAATTTGCACATCCTGGGGACTGCAGCAAGTACGTGGACTGCTGGGATGGTCGAGTCCTGGAGAAACAATGTCCTGACAATCTCGTGTTCAGTGACTTGCCTGGTCAGTTCTGTGACTTCATCGAGTACGTGGACTGTGGTTGGAGGCCTCTGCTCTCACATGGGGGTGCTCAACTAACGGAGCAGGTCACGGCACCAACCACTCCGGCAACTGTCACCACTACACCTGTACTGGGTTCGTAGCCGTACAATAAAGTTGGCTCAATATTCATCATGCATTTTATTTGTTATTTATTTACTGACAAACTCACTGATTGAATGAATGAATGAATGAATGAATGAATGAATGAATGAATGAATGAATGAATGAATGAATGAATGAATGAATGAATGAATGAATGAATGAATGAATGAATGAATGAATGAATGAATGAATGAATGAATGAATGAATGAATGAATGAATGAATGAATGAATGAATGAATGAATGAATGAATGAATGAATGAATGAATGAATGAATGAATGAATGAATGAATGAATGAATGAATGAATGAATGAATGAATGAAAGAATGAATGAATGAATGAATGAATGAATGAATGAATGAATGAATGAATGAATGAATGAATGAATGAATGAATGAATGAATGAATGAATGAATGAATGAATGAATGAGTGAGTGAATTGATTGATTGATTGATTTATTGATTGATTGACAAGGCATAAGTTGCACCAATTTAGTACGATATACATTGCATATAAATAAAAATAATTTACATTAAAATTTAACATAATTATACTAATATTGTGAAATCATATTGTCAAACCTTTTTTTCTGTCTTTCTATACAAATCATTGAACACATACAAAATTTGCAAGTACATTTTTTTTTTTTTTTTTGCATTACACAATTAACGACTGCATTTTGCTTAAAACTTTGTTACAAAATATGTATATGTACAATTTTAAGCCGAGATATGTCTCCCAAGTTACTTGAAAACAAATAAATTGCATATTAATTATGCTAGAACAATTTCAGGTACATTTATTGACGATAATTAATTTCGTTTGTTCTCCCTCCAGCATACTTCAAGTGGAGCACCAGCTCCTCTGGTCAGCCACTACCCTCAGACGCCGTGGTTGCGGGAGGAATCATCTTGAACAACTTGACTGGCGCAACAGACAACTCGTTCTACGTGGGCCGAGCCCTGGTTGACGGCCATATTATTCCTTGCACACTGGTGCCCCAAGTTGGATGTTTCTCATTTTGGAACTCTCAAATCAAACTGGCAAATACGTTTGAGGTAAATATAGAAATGTGTCAGTTTATCTTACTTCCTATACTTCTAGTATATAATTATATTATGTGTGTATATATATATATATATTATTATGTGTGTGTGTGTGTGTATTTGTGTGTGTGTGTGTGTGTGTGTGCGTGTGCGTGTGTGTGTGTGTGTGTTGTACAAATTGAATTTCGAGCGAGGTGACATGATGAATGAAGAAAAATTTCGGTCCTACCATCTAATTGAAGACCCTGGGCTTTACACTCGCTGATAGTTTATAACAAATTAAAATCACGTCACTGAAATATACATATTAAAAACTTAATTTACTAGCCTTAAAAATTATACAAAACATAGCTATATACGTTTAAATTAACTCACACAAAACATGAACGTTTTTGGAAAGCTTCGTATGAAACGATGTGTCGGCTTTCCTTACTCCTATGTCACTGAACAATGAAATATATATATATATATATATATATATATATATATATATATATATATATATATATATATATATATATATATATATATATACATATATATATGATGGTTATATTATATACCTATATAATATCGGGTAGTTTCCAGGATACCTATGCCTAATATCCCTTATTTAATATTTTCTGGAATCGGTTCAGTAGGTTTCTACAATAAGAACAAACGCGTTCGTTTCTCCCTGCGGATACAAGCGTATAATATTAAATTAGAGTCTCGTGCCTGTGATTGGTGGTATGTCACCGCACCGCCAATATGAAGCATTGTGTAGGAAGACCAAAAACAACAACATTAAAATTTTATTTTTAATTTTCAGGTTCTCCAGTCCAATGCGGCCAAATGGATGTCCGGGATGACCAATATCTCTGACATTCCCAACAATGCAATTCCTACAGGACTGCTCAACTTACAACCTGAACCTTTGATCTTGTACTCAGGAAGATCTGACCTGAAAAATTTTATTTTCCCAGGATATGTAAGTAAATAGCATGTATGTACACTGGTCGTTCTGATAAAGTTAACATCAAAGATATGTATGTACACTGGTCGTTCTGATAAAGTTAACATCAAAGATATGTATGTACACTGGTCGTTCTGATAAAGTTAACATCAAAGATATGTATGTACACTGGTCGTTCTGATAAACTTAACATCAAAGATATGTATGTACACTCCTGGACTGTATAAAGTTAACATCAAAGATATGTATGTACACTCCTGGACTGTATAAAGTTAATATCAAAGATATGTATGTACACTCCTGGACTGTATAAAGTTAACATCAAAGATATGTATGTACACTGGTCGTTCTGAGAAAGTTAAATATCAAAGATATGTATGTACACTCCTGGACTGTATAAAGTTAACACCAAAGACAATGCCGCTTCCTCAAGAATTCATAATTTAGCAGCGCTGCTTTTACCTGACAAAGCATTTTCTATCCCTTTCTTGGGAAAGTGGTATCGTATATATGATGTCCACTAGTGTACGTATATCACATGTAAAATGTATGTACACTGGCCGTTCTGATAAACTTAACATCAACATCAAATGAACTTTTAATTTAGCCCAAGAGCTATGATTGTCTCTTTTTATAACTGATTTGCAAAAATTATTCAGGTGTTCTGCGAGCTAACAATTTAGCACTGTATGTACTTCTGCACTCGTAATTTTCATCCACTTTCTTGGAGGTTATCGGTTTAAAAAATTCGTAAAAAATTTCTATGGCTTAAAACACGTAAAAGTATGTCTAGTATTTATCATTTAAATTTCTCCGAAATCGGAGGAGTAGTTTTCTCAAAAATAGCAAAAAACGTCTTCCCCATAAGCGTAATGTTAAATTAGGGGACCCTTAGCTTTCCCCGCATCACCCCGCGCGCTAAACCGAT
>OX439130.1:2483312-2515812 GCA_949318235.1 Ecdyonurus torrentis
AGATCTTAGGGACAAATTTCAATTTCTGACCCCACTTTTTTTTTTTTTTTTTTTCTGTTGTGCAAATTAAAAATTGTATTATTTTTTTTTTTTTCTATCAAACCTCTAGGCGAGGTACAACTTATGCTAGTTATTTACATATTTACATTGCATTTATACTGAATTTACACTCCCGAGACTTTCAAAACCCTATCATAAGATTCGCGGGTTCTTCCATGGCGGGTCGGCCATGGCCTGGCAAATTCTTACCGGCATTCGCCTTTACATACCGAGGAAACCATGGAAACCTCGGTCAGAAAGTCGGTAAAGGAATGCCCTGAGATATCCCTTCCACCTCCCGAATGCATTGTGTAATTCCGGTGGGCAAAGCTGTATTAAGTATTTAATTTAATTATGTCCACTTAATAAGAAATGTATAGCAAACAATATTTAATATTTTGAGATTTTTTTTTAAATCTAGTATACAGATTAAAAAAAAAAAAAGAAAGAAAAAACCACGAATCCAGATTATAAGAAGCTGTAGCTACTTTGAAGATTTCCTCAGATATATTTCTGATTGGCCGTAACATTAGTTTGATTCTGATTTTAAATGAAATTAAAGTTATATAAGAATGATTTTTAATATTTAAGATTATGTATTTAGCTTATTTGCATTAAAGTTTTTATACAATTTGAAGTATGACACATTTTCAACAATTCTTGTTGTGGGTTTTGAAAATCCCTCATTTCTATTAATTTTTTAAATCTCTAATTTTCCCCTCCTACACAAAATCCTACTTGTAATCAATAAGTTAAATAATAAAAAAATTAAATTGCTCCTGGCGTCCTAAAATTAAATATAAAACGTAAAACTCATGAGATGGGACCATTATTGATACACATATTATATCCTTCAACCCTTCTGTAGCCTCACACACTGGGGGTGAAAAACTGTAAAGTAGGCAACTTTAGGACTTCATGACGTCAACAATATCGGGTCTACAATAGAAATTGCAGTAAGGTTTGCCTACTTTAAAAGTTTTCTCCCCAATTTGTGAGAGTACTTAAAGGCATAGACCACATCAAAAAACATATGCTTTTTAATGAATAAACACAAAATGGGATCTTCAAAACTGTTGACAATTTTTACCAGAATGTTTATGTAGCCCCACGAGAGAACGTGAAAATACTGTAAAGTATGCAATTTGAGTGACTATTCATGTTTATGACGTCAGAAACATGCAACAATTAGTATGAAAATGTTGTGCGGGTTGCATAAATTGAAATTTCTGATCACTGCTACGGAGCTACAGTTGGGTTTTGAGACAAACTAAAGTTATTTATGTAAGTCCCATTACGTGTTTTTGGTATAAATGCTTATGTTTTTCTCTGGTCTATTCCTTTAAGGGTTAAGACACAAAATATATGTGTATTTACAATAGTCCTATCTCATTTTTTTTTTTTTTTTTATTATTTGATATTTACTGTATGTCTTACTAAGCCCCCGTATTCGAGAGGACCGTTGAGCAGTGACAGAAGGTAGCCAGGAAAGGCGCAAGCGCCCATATGTTAAACCTGATCTACCCTTTGAGGGATGAAAGGATGTAAAGGAAGAGGTAGAGTGTTGGTAGAAAGGATTGGAAGGTAGCGGCTGTGGCCTATATAGTTAGGAACTGCCCAGTCATTCGACAGGGTGGTGCATGCAGGAAAACACAGAAAACTGCATGCGTGGACAGCCGACATCTAAGTATTACCTTGGATGCCTGGCCGACCTCTGCAACTCAGTGCAAACACACAAGTCAAGCCACACCGCGAACCAACATTCCACACCAAGCACAGGTGACTCTTCATGAAAAGTTCCTCTGCAGGTATCGAACGCTGGCCGACGGCATGGAAAACAAGCATGCTAACCACTGCGCCACAGGGCCGGTTAAAATAAATGATTTATCATTGAGAGCCAATTTGTTTTTGAAGCCATGGGTTCTTTAACAATGTAAATGTTTAGAGAGCAAAGGAAAAACATAAATAAAACATCAAAATATTTTTTGTTTTTAACAAAAATTATTGTTCATTTTTATTCACTTAAATATCATAATTACTTCTTTATTTTGCATGTAAAGCTTGCGTGCTGGTCTCTACACAAGAGGTCCCGTCTCAAGGACGATCTCTGAGCTCTGCACCACACAGCCAATGTAAATACCAACTGCCACGTCCTGTCTTGATTTAAAATTACAACAAGACAACATTGATGAGACAGCGTCAACCGCACACCACAGGCAAGTCAGTTTATAAGGAGGTCTGGACAATATAATTAATTATTAATCTATTTTATATTGGTAGGGTTTGGCACACCTTTTTCTTTTCTTTTTTTTTATATATATTTTTTTATATTTTTATATATATTTTTTTTTATAATTATTGCAAGTAGTATATTATTATTATAATGTGCAATGTTCAGTTGGATATTTCAAAATTTCTTAAAACTTTATTTGTTTTTTTCTTATTTGAAATTTTTACTTATATAAAAAAGAGAGTTAAAATTACGTTTTTATTATTACATATTATTATAGTTCCGATTGATAACAAACTTTTTTTTTTTTATTACTGCATTATTGTTTTAAAATGGATGAAGATTTTTTAACGTTTATTTTTATTATTATTACAAAAATTATTGCATTGCAGTACGTTTTTTTTTTTTTTTGTACAAGAGGTTCCGAGTAAGAGAGAAATGTTTCTCGCAATGTTTGCCGACCACGGCGCAACTTACTGGGGATCTGCACGGGTCCCATGTGCACGAGACAAGAAATGTGGTAACTTCAACTCAGCGTACAAAACTCCAGTAACGTTTAGCGAAATTTGATCAAATATTTTTTATTTTATTAAGAATAAGCTTTTTGTATTAAAATGAAGTTTTAAATATATAGAGAGCTAAATTATAAGTTTTGTGATTCGCTGATGTCGCGGCCGTGGTCATGTTTACATTTGCGATTACTTCTAACTGAGATTCTTCTTGATCCAAGGCAGGAAGTGTGTCACTCGAGTATAGACTCCAGGGTATTGACCCTTGCCGCATCCTATTCCCCAGCTGACCACTCCAACCTGTGTCCAGCGTCCTTCGTTCACCATCAACGGACCACCACTATCTCCCTGTCAACATAAAAACAGTTTGTCAGCGGGCGTGATGTAGTTAAACAAATCGAACCACTCATATTTAAAACTTGACACCCTATATTGTACTTTTTATATCGAATTTAAAAATCAGCTTCAAATCCAGATTCAGGTGCTACGTTCAAGTTCAAAATTCGATTTCAAAATTGAAATTCAAATTTAAAATGCAGATTCAAAATTAAATTCAAAATGGTCATATTGGTCATATTGAGCAACGGAGTCAAATAGAAGACAAGCGCATCCAAAACACGTAACAAAAACAAGCAAATAATAAAGCTAACATTAAAACCTATAGTCATAATAACACTATACGACATAGTGCATGGTTTAGATTTTACAGTACACACAATTGGGCATTGACCAAATCAAATCTTGTCACTTGGAAGTCAATGGTTACAACTAACTTATATAAAAATTTGAGGATCAATGTCCCAAGTCCATCGAAGATAAGACAGAAAACAAATTAAATTAACTTAACGCTTTATTGGCAATTCAAAACTTTCATGATAAACATTTCTTTTACATATATTTTGTATTTATCTTTTCTTTAAGTAAAAAAGTTTCTGCCTGTATAACTTTCAATTAAATCCCACAAAATTACCCAAGTTTGCTTCTTTCTTATTTTCCAACTCAGATGTTTATAGTATAAATTTTAGTTGCATTATTTTTTTGCTGCAACTCCACAACCACTTTTACTTAATTAATAAATGAAAAGACATAATTAATAAATGTATTTTATAAACACCGCGCTTGATATTTTGTAGTTCAATAAACTTACACTGCATGAATCTCTTCCAGCGCGACCAGCGCACACAAAGTGCTCGACTATTCCTCCAGGTGCAGCATTGCCGTACTTTGTCCTACACTCCGAGTTGGTCCAGATAGGAATGGTAACCTCTTGCAGTACAGCTGGTTGTGGTCCACTCTCACGCAAACTACCCCAGCCGACCACGGTAGCGTCCTTGCCCTCGTAACTTCCTGCTCCACTGGGCAGACAGATGGGTCGGATTGCCTTGGTGAACGAGACTGGAGAGTCCAGGGTCAGGATTGCGATGTCGTTGTACTGAAATGTCAAGCAAAATATTGTTAGGTCTATAGTGCGTGTGAGCATGACGTCATTCTGAATGCTTTTCAATGCTCTTCTTGAGCAATGAATAACATTGCTCAGCATAGGACAAACGTAGTTTTTGGCTATTTTCTTTAGGAAAATAGCTATTTTTTTGGTTATTTTTATTTTTCTTGCATACTTGAGGTACTAATTAAACCCGTTAACAGCATCATTGCTCTCAAAAATATTGCGAAGTATTTTTAAATTGGCAAAGAGTTATTTTCCTATACTGGCCAATGTTATTTAGCAGCACTCACTTATGGCGTTGACTTTAACATGAATAAAACCAACCTATACATCAATAATTTCTTAAGGATTGTATATAGATGGCTTATATCATCTCAAAATCTAAAAAGAAAACTTCTTAATTTTTTGATGCCATTTGAAAGTTAATAGTAACAGCTACCTATGATAACATTTTCAGAACCCGTGACCATCAGAAATAAGATAAGAGAGAACTTAATTATTGAAATTAACATAGGCTCTTATGGGACTAAAACTTCAAAAAATCATAATTAAAAATCTAGCATGGTGACCCCCCAAATTTTTTACATTTTTGAAGATACCTAATCCTAATGCATCACTGTACAAAATTTCAGATTTTTCTGTCTTTAAAACTTTTTAGTCAAATCCCGCAGTACCTGATTTCCCGCCTTAACACAGTATATATGTATTAAGATACGAGAAATTACACGAAATAAACATTAGTAGTAATAAAAATATCAAATATGCCCCACTCGCAATCTTAAAGGATATATAAGAGTTGCCCTGATTTCCCGCACCGCCTGAGGTAATACCCCTATATTGACTAACTTCCGGTTACGTGTAAAACTCAGGTAAAGCCCTATACTTCGTACAATGTTAATAGAGTGAGCACCTAAATATTGATTACGACTCTAGCTAACCTAAGTCACCAATTAGTTATAAAATTTATATAAATCCTTTCAACTTGAAAGTGTTAACTTTTAAATGAAACTCTAAAATGGCAGTTATATCAATAATTTTTGTCACAAAAACTAAAAAAAAAAAATTGGGTAAATTATTAAGATAGAAACCGGAAGTTTAGGTAAAAATGGCGATAACGTCTATGAGTGCGTGTGTGTACTCTAAAAAAACGGAAAAGGAAGAGCTGGAAAAGGAAACCATGTGACGGTAAAAGTGGGAGAAAAGTTGGTGCCAGCAGCATGCTAGGCCTGAGCTACCTCCCACTTTTAAGATCACATGGTTTCCTTTTCCGGCACTGCCTTTTCCTATTTTTGAGTAAACAGAAGCAGTCTATAGGGTGTATGCGGATGACGTCATATTTATTGCGCTTGGAGGCCATACTGGAGTAGTGAATAACATTGCTCAGCATAGGACAAACTTCATTTAAGCCAATTTTCTTTGGGAAATCGGTTCATTTTTTTGTTATTGTTATTTTTCTCACATACTTGAGATACTAATTCAACATATTTACAACATCAATGCTCTCAAAAATATTGCATAGTGTTTTTAAACTGGCAAAATGATTTATTTTCCTATGCCACCCATGTTATTGAGTTATCCAACATGGCGTCGACTTTAACATGAATGCATACATCCTATATCAAAATCGTAAATTTAATTGTTGCCTGCATCATAACCTATACTATGATCCTAAAACTGTCACATTTTGTCATACAGTATATTGCAGAGCAAAAAGCCTAAGTATCAAACTTGCAGGCGCCGCCGCTGTACCCTCTACGTGGAGAGAGACAGACAAATGAACAGAGTCAAATTTTACGTTGTCTAATAACAACACCTGTCCCTCGCTCTCTCTCTCTCTCTCTCTCTCTCTCTCTCTCTCTCTCTCTCTCTCTCTCTCTCTCTCTCTCTCTCTCTCTCTCTCGCTACCTTGGCAGCCAATATTTTAACCTAATTTGTATTCCACTCACGTTCAAGTTTATAAGCGCAGTTAGACCGCGAGAGTCGCTTGCCAGAACTCGCGGTCTTATTTCACAGCTCGTCACAAAACGTAAATAATTTCAGTTTTAATATAATACGTTACTTCTTTCCTCCTTCTATTTGATTGTTAAATTAATTCTCAAAAGTAAAACCGGCTGAAACTCATTAAACTTTAGTTTAAGCTTTGACTTCATGTGTGTGGGAAAAAAAAAAAAAAAAAAAAAAAAAAAAAAAAAAACAGCTCTATATGAAAAATGTAAAAATGCAATATCTGCGGCTAAAAAATAGTAAAGCTGTAGAGTTGTAGACGAAATTTGGGTTCAAATTGAGATCATTTTTAAGCAGATCTATTTATCCATTTGGACATACAGAAAAAAAAAATGAAAAATGAAAACCAAATTAAAAATTTTGGATTTTTGTAAATGAAATATTCCCCAACTAATATTTCAAATTTCAGTTGTGATAAATCAATATTTATCTAATTTATAATAATATGAATAGCAATAAAAAAAACTGTTACAAATAAATTTAACCAATGCCAATTTAAAGAATTGTTGATTTTGAAATGACATTTTTATTGGGGGGGGGGGGGGGGGGGAACTAAACTAAACAAGACTTTTAACAACTAATAAAACGAAAAAAAAAAAAAAAAGGATAAAGTGCGATTCAATTTAACCGAATAGTTAAAAAAATATTCAAATATCCGATTTTGATAATTTTCCACACCTCTACTATTTATCTATTTATTTATTTATATTCTCTTAATTAATTAAAATATTAAAATTGTTGTAAAGATGAAGACTTATTTTTGCCCGCAATCTCAATATTTGTACGTTAGAGAGGCGGTCAGCAATAGGTGTCACGCTGCTATAATTGTTATCAGTCAGTTATTGATGACGGTGATGTGTTAGACTTACGAGGGTGCGAGAGTCGAAGCCACGATGACGCACAAGACGTTTCACCTTCTTCTCCACGTGCTGAGTCTCCGTGTTGCTCTTGATGTTGTGGTCTCCAAGACGAACTGTCAGTCGAGACACATCCCAAGAGGTCATGCTGCAAAGGTCAACTTCATTAGTTACATTTTGTCTTTATTTTTAAAAGATTCTTGGTAGAAAGCTCGAGTATTAAAATTTTAAACCCCAATATTAAAATTGAATGGCATCAACCTTTGATAAAAATTTCATGACCTGTGACCATCAGAAAAGGGGAGAAAAAAAAATTGTAATTAACATGAGATGTTATGGGAATAAAAAATTAAATGGTATTATTAATTTTAATGTTCTACATAGTGACCCACACCCTTTTTCCTACATAGTTAGTAAACCTAGCTCATTGCGAGGTAGAGATAGAGAAAGAGAGAGAGAGAGAGAGAGAGAGAGAGAGAGAATGATGGCTTTACTACTTTTAATCCTTATTTTCAATTTTAGCTACACTCGTCTCAAAAAGACTGAGTTACCTACCGTTCGACCTTTTACGGTATCGCCCAGTCGCCCCCCTATGTAATGCGCGCGAGAAAATGGGCGATGCATTAGTGGTAAAACGATAGATCGACTGAGGTTTCTTGAGTCGAGTATATTTCCTTCTCTTTTTTACAGCTCTAATACTGATAATATATTGATAAATACTGGGCAGCTAATATACAAATAATTTATCTTTATTTTTAAACTTAGAGAGAGACAGACAGACAGACAGACAGACAGACAGACAGACAGACAGACAGACAGACAGACAGACAGACAGACAGACAGATAGACAGACAGACAGACAGAAAGACAGACAGACAGACAGACAGACAGACAGACAGACAGACAGACAGACAGACAGACAGACAGACAGACAGACAGACAGACAGACAGACAGACAGACAGACAGACAGACAGACAGACAGATAGCTGCCTTTACTAAATTTTTGCGCCTGCAGTTTTGAGATCCCGTCTTCCCGCCTCACATGCATGCTAGCATAGTTGCATAACTTTCAAGGGGCACAGATGATCACTATGATCAGTCGTTCAGCAGGATCGTGTTAGTAAATTTTACCTTAAATCTAAGCTAAACTGAATTATTAATTTATCAAAATTCATTTATTATTCATATTATTATATCATAATGAATTATTAATATTATTATTTTTTTATATGTATTATTTTAATTTATTCGTTTAAAATGCATTATCTTTCTTAAAACAAAAAAATTGAGTAAAGGATGATCCCGCAATACTAGTAATGCTACAGGATGTAAATAGGGCTCCCTGCTACCAATCTGACGTCACCACCGGTAGCAGGGACTTGATTGAATGAGGATCAGTTCACTTACTGAGCGATACAATGAGCAGCGGAGAGGATATGGGTGCTGTCAATCAGAGAACCACCGCAGAATTGTCGTCCTCCGTTGAAGAGAGCAGCCTGCGAATAAATAACAATTAATAAATACAAAATACATTTAATAAATACATTATATATTTTTATACTAAAAACCGTGTCAAATTTTATGTTTAAATTTGATTTTTTTAAAATTAACTTTTTACGTAATTCATGTGTGCCACGATGTGTTCTAGTTATGCTGTTCGTAAACCTTGTTCTCTGCTCATAAAATGACGATCGCCTTTGGTTATTCAAGTGGAATGCGCATTTTTTGGTGCAAGAGAACCGGGTTTACTGACAGCATTAATGTATATGAGTGTTTAAAACAAAATGTTCGTAATGAACAGTTTGGTCCGAACTTAAATAGTGATAGACATTCAAATAAAAATTTCAACAATTTATTATCTTCGCAATAAAAGTACAGAGATGCATGAGAACTCAAGAGATAGCAATTGAATTTGATTTTACATAAACATTAAAATTGCTCTCGTATTGAAGTTTTCAAAGAGACATTTATAGAGAATTAACTTTTTGATTGAAACACCATGCAGTAACAAGGCTTCATCTCTCTCGAGACTGGACCAAGTACTTACAATCCAAGGCCACTCTCCTCTGTCGGCATCATGGCCTCCGACAATACGTTCCTGGTCCTCGTCCTCAAAGTTTCCACTCCTGGCTCCGCAAGAAGCGTCAGACAGAACTGGTCCTGGAGCAGCGGCAGTGGGTGGTTGAGTGGGTGCTGGAGGTCTAACTGGTGCTTGAGTGGGTGGCCAAGCAGGGTAAACTGGTTGTGTGGGAGGTCTGGGAGGTGGACGAGTGGGTGCTTGAGTAGGGGGTGCGGGGGGAGGATAAGCTGGTTGAGTGGGAGCTGGTTGTGGAAGACCAGGCCAACCAGGTGAAGGAGGGTGAGTTGGCAAGGGTGGAATAGTATGATTGGGAGGATGAGTAGGGAGTGGGGGTGGCCAGTTGGGTGGTATGGCACCCTGACTGGGATTAGGATTAGGTCGCTCCTGTTCCACAGGGGCAATGGGGATTGTAGTTGGGGGTGCAGGTGGTGCGGGGGCTGGGGGTGTGGGTCGTGGAGGTTGACCGGGGCGTTGAGTAGCGGTAGGGAATGAAGGGTTCGTACAACATACGCCGAACGCCTGAAATAAAGAACAGTCATTAATATAATTGTATATAAAATCTCAAACTATTTTCATAAAGAAATAAACAACGCATGAAAATGACTACCATAATATTTATAACCAGAAAGAAAAAAATATTTATGATGACAATAAAGGTATTCTGTATGCGCTTCAAAATTATCTACGTGCTGATTAAAAAGATATGATAACCAAATTAGCATACAGAAATATGTACACTGCCACGAGCCTCGTGATTTAATACAACTGGGTGGTGTTGAAAATTATTGATACGCGTGACATGGTTGCATATGTTGCACTCTGTATTTGATCCTCCGGCTTGACTGCGCGCTGATCTATCACTGATGAACAGACTGTTGCACAGCTCACATAAATTATGGTAGGCGAGGGTGGCTCCAGCAAACGTGACATTTAATTCAAAGCAGTTTATTAACCTGAAATCCTCTTTATCGGACCATCATGCACAAAGAAAAATATCTGCGTAATTTTCTTTCGGAGCGCACCGGTTAAATATTGAGACCGGAATCTCGTTTTAAAAGCATACACGCTATTTATTTATCATGTTTATTATGTAGTTCCGGTTATGGAAGGCTTCATTCTTTCACTAGAGTTGGTACAGTAAAATCCCAGGTTTGAGCCTCACGCTTGACAAAATTTGGCCTCTCTAATCATTTGCTTACACTAGGGCAGTTTTTATGTGCTATGGTATTTTTGTTGTGTTGAAAATATTCATATAGCAAGCGTCTTACAGCATATTGTAATGAAATGTAAAAGCTGGCAGCTAAAACGTCAATTAAATCTAAGTTTTTGATAGCAAACTGACGTATAAATGTTTAATAAAGTAATTAAAACCTCAATAAAATGATATATTAAGATACGTAGTGCATGATTTTACCGCGTATAGCAAAGATTTTGTGAACATACTCGGAGGCCGTTACCTGGGTTTTGACTTTGAAAACACTTATAATACTGAACACCACGCAGTTGATCAACACAGATTTACTATCTGCAGTGAATTGATTGATTGATTGTGATCAACGTTAGCCCACACAACAAAGCTAACAACTATCAAAACTCTTTTCTCAGCTATAAGAGAAAATTATAGGAAAATTATTCTCATTGTAAACTGTGCTGTGGGTAGGAAGTTTTTTTTTTTTTTTTTTTTTTTGCTTTTGAAAGAGATTAAGTTTGGAAATATCCAGTTTTGTAAAAAAAAAAAAAAAAAAAAAAAAACTATAGACATATCATAAATAATAGCTTGTATAAGTCAGTAGGCAGGCAGGGTGGTCAATAAAAAAATTATACACATATCAGTTTAGAGCAATAATTTGTCCTGGAATCAAGGTTATATCGTTCAGACTCAATTTATTATGATTATTATATTTTGTTTTAATGGTTGTCTTAAAAAGGTAGTACTTCTGTTTTTAGAAATGTATGTTTATTTTACTGTAGGTGAAAGAAATGTGTATTTATATCTATCAGCATATTATGTTGCTATTTCATAATAATATAATTATGCTATACAACATAACTGTTATGCTGAACAAAATAGTAATTATTCAATATTACTATGTATAGCTGCTTTTAAAGTTTAGCCTAATTCAATAATAAATTAAGTAAGAAAATCAGCAAGCCTAAATTCAAAATTTCTTTATTTCTCTCTTTCCTCCAATCGTATACAATATACATCGTATTCGTCAAGGTTAATTAACAGACAGAAAAAGTCAAAACACTTACATACTAACATACTTAAACATACTTAAACATACTTACATACTATATGCACATTTGGTGCTACTTTTACATTCATATTTATATTAAATCAATAAAAAAATAGCTGTGGGCTCACTCTAGGGCCCTGACTTTGTCAACCTTTTTTTTTTTTTATTATTATTATTATTATTATTATTATACATTATCATTTAAAAATCGTAAAATTCTTGTAATTTGTAAAATGAATTATTTAATAAGAACAATTTCAATTTCTTTTTAAAGATATTTAAATCACTAATAAGTCTCATCTCTAATGGCCAGCAGTACTATAGCAAAGTGCTAACAAACAACTTTGGTTCCCTGTCTTGATTTTACGTTCCTAATTTTAGTTTTTTTTTTCTCCTCCCGATGTTGCAAGTTATACTGTATAGTTGACTGAAGCTCAAAACTTCCTGACTTCAAAATATGGTTTTCAAGGCTTTAATTTCAAATAAAGTTTGTACAACCAAATAGCTTGAAATATAATATAATAATAATTAATAAGGTTTAGTATAAGCTACATTTAACATAAAGAAACAAGTGTCAACTTTATTAATTTGTAGCTGCTTTATTCCCCATAAGAACGCATATTAAACCAAGACAATGTGACAAAGTCATCTGCTAGCACTTTGTTATAGTACAAGGAAGGTTACAACATATTCAAGGTGGTAATTTTATTTCATGACATAGTCCTGGATGGATCTGATATGCAAATTTATAATTATTGAGTTAATTAAGTTTTTTTTTTTTTTTTTTTTTTTTTGAAAATTAAAATTTTACGTTACGGACGGTAACTTATGGATGTGGGCATAGGAAAACGTTGCCAATTAAAAAATATTAAATAAACTCTAAAAATAAAAATTGGCATCGATTCAGGGTGATTCAGAATATTAAATAAAATTACCCCCTCAAATAGTTTAGTTTTCCTTATTGTTGGTATCAGAGTTTGTTTATTTTCTCCCTAATCTCACTTTTGTATGTCTTTTATATTATTGTTGTTTTTGTTGTAATAAAAGTTAGATTATAAATTGTGACTAACCTGTCTGCCATTTGTATTGAAGTAAGAACACGTATCGTACATTCCAAGGATCCAGGTCTCCCAGTTACTCAGCTCAGGCAGTTTGAAATAAGGGTAACATTGACGAAAACTGGTGCACCTGCCCAGGTGTCCTTGACTTGTGAAGCAGGGACCGACAGGTAGAACTGGTGGCCATGACCCACCGAACTGTCTTGCTTGAGGAACCAACTCATTGCTGCTAACTGACCTCACAGGTCGCGAACTTTGCTCCGCTGGAACATCACAGAAACACAAGGCTAGGTTACAATCTTGTCAAATAATACAAAATTTATTTATTATTCAAATAATTTACAAAAACTTATAATAGTTTTTTTTTTTTTTTTTTTTTTTTTTTTTTGCTTGCCATATTGTGTTATTGTGCTATTTGTGCTACACCGATCCCAGTCCCAGTCAAGACATTGTCTTATCGACAGCTAAGGACTTTCCAATTAATGGAAAAGCACACACGTACATATCGTACATATCGTACATATTAAATATAACAGTAATTAAATAAACACAGTATGTTATAATATTGATTTTTGTCAACAAATGATTTTATGATGGTCTTATTTGAAAACAGCCTACGGAAACGGTTTTAATTTAAATATATTGAACTATGAATATTATATTTTTATTATTTTTATAAGAAAAAGCCTGTTAGAAATGGACCAATAAAAGTTCTTCTATCTTATAATTTTTAATTACATTTATATATTTCCCACTATAAAAGCTTCCAAGACTATGAAAATCACTAAAAGTGCATCTAATATAATCAAGCATCATAATAAAATCAAAATCATACAGTCTGAGCTTTTTGTTTTTTAAATTATACTAATTGTTTTATACGTGAAAATTGTATAATTTTTTTAATAGTTTTTCAATTAATTTTCCTCGCTCAGGGTATAAATAAGACGATCCTTAGGTATTGCGTAAATGTTGTGACTTGCTTTGTTCAATTGTTTATAGTTGTAGATGGCAAAGATAAGCCGTGAAGTTATGACAAATGTGTTGGTCAACCTATACTCAACTCAAAAAACCTCAGTCGATTTAAATCGGGCATGCCTAAAGTATCGCCCATTGTCACATTTGAGGAGAAAGGGGGCGGCTGGGCGATACCTTAAAAGGTCGAACGGCAGGTAACTAAGGTTTTTTGAGTCGAGTATACGTCCGCCTACAACTGAAATTTAATAATTTTTAAATTTGGCGATGTTTAAAAACATTCGCACAGTGGACTTCAGTTAAATTTATAGAGCAAGTATATTACGTATTAGTTACACCATTAATTTCAAGTAAGGGAGATTTATTGTTTAATTTATAATTTGAATTTTATTTTGGTCATGAATGTTGGTTTAAATATACTACACAAGATTTTTGTGTACAATTCTGCACGAAATGAACGTTTATACTGCATGGGCCATGTTTTTTTTTTATGCTACGTAGCAGAATTATTATTCAATAATCTAAATTATATTGTTTTGCATAATTTTGCTAAAATTGGTCTATAGTTTAATTTCTACGTAGCATAATTATTACGTTTTTTTTTTTTATCAGTGCAATTGCAATACAATAGTGTTATTCGTAAACCCTCTTTTCTTGCTTCAAAAAATGCGCATCACATTTGCATAACCAAAGTTGATCGTCATTTTAGTGGCAGAAAACAGACTTTATAGACTTTTTTTTTTTTTTTTTTTTTTTTTTTTTTTTTTTTTTTTTTATGATGGTAAGCTAGTTTAATTGTAATTATGGAAGTATAGGAAATATTTTAACACAATTATGTACAAATACGCAAGTATAATATATTTCCCTAATTTTATATTTAAAGTTTCCAACTCTAACAATACATTTTCGTGGTGGTGTTCTACCTAAATAAAAGTATATCAATATTGTTGTAAGGGTATACTTAAAGGGCTCCTGGCCTTAAAAAATTAAATCAAAAACATAGACTAATATAAAAAAAGACAATGATTTTTTTTTTTAAATAACTATACTCTGTTATTATAATTCTAAAAATAGATGCACATTCTGTGTATGTAAATATATTAATTATTATAAATAATGCACAGAGACATAAAAAAATCCATATATTACAGAAAGCCGAGAAAAAAAGTACAAAGCTAAAACATTGCGTGGTGTAACTTTGTAGAAAACATGCGTACACATCACGAGAGTAAGTTTCGTAATGACCTATATATATGCAGTGGTCACTTTTGCAATGTAAAGATGTTTGTAACCTAATAAGGAAGCAGGAGGACACTCAGGTGTGATTGAGGGAATTTAATTATTTTATTAGTTATTTTTTATTGATTTATTTAATAATACACGGTATGAGAACTTAAATTTGTAAACAAATAATTTAATTTAAAAAAAAAACACTGTTTTTGTTACCCTATATTACATTTTGTGTTAGATTAAATTTAACAATCATAAAACAATGGAGAATAAAGATAAATGAATTTAAGGTATTTCTATATATAGATAGGTAATCCAAAGAGAATATCGTTATTCAATTTTCTGTTGCCTTTAATTTTATCTTATCCTGAAAGTTATATTTTGTTGTCACATTTGATCAATGTAATTTTGACCCGCAATACTGTACGTCTCCAGCTGACCAGTACTTTTCAGCGGGAATCCTCTCTGGATTACATAGGTAATCTACTTACATTAATTTAATTATTTAATAATACGGTATGAGAACTTAAATTTTTAAACAAATAATTTAATTTAAAAAAAGAAACTGTTTTTGTTACCCTATAGTACATTTTGTGTTAGATTAAATTTAACAATCATAAAACAACGGAGAATGCAGATAAATTATTTTAATTTATTTAAAATTTATTTATTGATGTAGTGATGACATGTTCTACACTATTAAGTCATGCAACGTAAAATAATCTTTCATCTTTATTCTTTAAGTACATTTTATTGCATTTTCATTTTATGTAAATATTTTAATAAAAATTACACATAAGTTATTTTATGTATTTATTATATATGTACCATTTATCACATTTTCGTATATATTTTTTTTTATTGTACGTACTTGTAAATTCCAGACTTTAAGGTCAAAAACAACGTGTATTAAGGTGAGGTGAACTACAAAAACTAAGATAATACCAGTTTGCTTATTAAGTGACGAGAAGTGCAGTTATTAAACCGCCTAAAACTGATTTATAATCTTAATAAGGTTTTTGCAAAATAATAATAATAATAAGATTCATAAGAATTTGGCAATTAAATATTTTATCATGGTATATAAAAACAAAGACAACACACCAGAGAGAGAGAGAAAGAGAGAGAGAGAGAGAGAGAGAGAGAGAGAGACATTATATTACTTCCAAATAAACCACTAAATAAAATCATTATCAACGTCCCTGAACATGCCATAAAATTTTACTCTCTGCTAAAATAAAAATCTCTTTCAACCACTAATTAGCTCCAAATATTATATATATATATATATATATATATATATAATATTATATTATATATTTTTATATCACTTTTATAGACGTTTTTTAAATATATAAACTTGGTTTTAAAATATTTTAGTGACCAGTGCAAAAATATTTAAAACTAAGCCGATACTCCATTAAGTTGAATCCCTCACTCACTCGCTTGCTCGCGATATCACGTATCTGTAGCGTGATATCAGCAAAGGCGTAGGGTGTCAACATTACGGGATTCGAATCTTATAAAATACCAGCTTCCCGTTATATGTGAACTGAGAGAACAAGTACTCTACTAAACTATAAGCATACTCTCGTCGTATATACCGGCTTTACTATAATATAAATATGTAATATGTATGCAAGATAGATACATATCAATATATTTAACACTTCAGTGCACGGTTTTTTTTTTTTTTTTAATGTTATTATTTTTTTTTTACTTGCGCACCTTTGAAGTAAAGTATAATAAATCGGTTATTGTAGAGCGTATACCAATCAATGGCACGGCCTACACTTCGACCATGACACCACCTGGGTATAGTTGATTACATATATACGCGAAGTAAAGTATAAAAATGCGAAAGATATAGTGAGAGAGATCAACGACTAACCGGTTTAGATATTTCCCAATGCAATGTCTGCTCTCTGTGTTGTTTGGACATGAAATAATAAGAGCACAGGGTAAATGGTCTCTGCTACTCAAAACATCACAGTTTGGTTTATTTACTATAACTATACGTAGAATTATAAAGCTTCGTGTAGTGGTCAACAACTCAAAATTAAGGATTGTATTCAGATGGCTTGTATCTCAAAATCTAAAAAGAAAACTTCCAAATTTTATGATGCCATTTAAAAGTTAACAGTAAGAGCTACCTATGATAAAATTATCAGAACCCGTGACCATCAGATAAGAAATAAATTCATTATTAAAATTAACATGGGCTCTTATGGGACTAAAACTTCAAAAAATCACAATTAAAAATCTAGCATGGTGACCCCCCAAAACTTTTACATTTTTGAAGATACCATATCCTAATGTATCACTGCAGTGCAAAATTTCAGATTTTTCTTTCTTTATAAATTTTTAGTCAAATCCCGCAGTAGCTGATTTATCACCTTAATAAGTTAGTACTGTCTGATAGATTCATAATAATTGTGATAATATAGCAGTAGTCATTCACTATGCAACACAATTTATATGTTACTGCGTGCAAGGTTTATGGTTGCAAATTATCATATAATGTTGCACCGCATATCTATATAATTATGCTATATTATACATTGATACAGCATAAGAATAAGAATCTTTATTTAGTCAGGCAGATCATAGTAACAATTAAAGTTACACTCTAAAAAAATGGTGCATTACTATATGTAGTTACGAATCCTTATACTTATTTAAGATATACACTTTTAAGTTATTATGAGTAGCTAAAATTATGCATTTCAGTAAATTAATAAAAATAGCTAATTTAACTTGAAATAGCTTAAAAAAACATTTAAAAACTTAAATTAGCTATTTTTAACAACTTGCTAAAATACATTATTTTAGCTACTCATAATAACTTAAAAGTGTATATCTTAAATAAGTAAGGATTCTTAACTAAAGTAATGCACCAATTTTTGGAGTGTATATAACAAGCATTGGTATTGTCAGAATAACTGATTAATGTAATTATAACAAACATAGAACAGGGACAATATCACATGCAATTACACTTTCTCACTTTTTTTTTTGTATACTGTACATGCGTCATTTAATAATGTATCCTTTCAAACTGTATAATATGGTAGTTTTCTCAAAAATCCTACAAAACTATAATAGAAACAATTGGGGTATGTACCGCTTGCATACCCGTATATCTTATTCTTATTGGCTACACAACCCCACCGATATCCATTTCTTATTGACGAAGCAGTTTTTCTGATAAAGGTGTGAGATCACTATAGTGTATAGGCATTTTGCCTTTTTCTCATCACCCGTTAGGTTACTTACTTGTTGTTTTTGTTTTTTTCTATTTGTACCTTCACAATTTAAACCCAATAAAAAACTAACTATTATTATTATTGATAAAAGCACACACAATCATTTTAGCGACTTAAAATATTTTTACAGCAATAATTACTTCATACAAAAATTGGGAGGAATATTTAATTGTAAATAATTTGTATACAGTATACATGTTAAAATAAACCTTCACCAATCAAAATTATTAACTAATTTTAATAATAAAGTTGGGAATTCCCCAGTTAATTCAAGGATATAAACTTATATAGTAACTTTCGCGCCCATGTGCATATTGAACATCAAGCACATAATTCAAATATATTGATTATTTATTGATAAAGCCCTTCCCACCTTTTGACTATGCAAATAAATACTTGAAACAAGTTCTTAATTCATTAACATACACTGTGAAAACGTTTAGCTAGTGAGCAGGCAGTCATTAGGTTTAATATTGAGCAAGTTGTGAATGCAAAGGTGAGTCGTATGTACAAGTTATAGCTACAGGTGAAATAGCTATCCAGGTAAAACAAAGATAAATATTATAAAAATGATAAATACAGGAGAAGTAGCTACCCGGGTAGAACAATGGCAAGTCTTATAAAAATGACAACTACAGGTGAAATAGTTATCCAGGTAAAACAAAGATAAAAATGATAACTACAGGTGAAATAGCTACCCATAGATAAAACAATGGCAAGTGTTATAAAAATGATAACTACAGGTGATATAGCTATCCAGGTAAAACAAAGGTAAATCTTATAAAAATGATAACTACAGGTGAAGTAGCTATCCAGGTAAAACGAAGGTAAATCTTATAAAAATGATACAGGTAAAATAGCTACCCAGGTAGAACAATGGCAAGTCTTATAAAAATGATAACTACAGGTGAAATAGCTATCCAGGTAAAACAAAGGTAAATCTTATAAAAATGATAACTACAGGTGAAATTGCTACCCAGGTAGAACAATGACAAGTCTTATAAAAATGATAACTACAGGTGAAATAGCTACCCAGGTGGTACAAAGGTAAATCTTATAAAAATGATACAGGGGAAATAGTTATGTAGGTAGTGAAGCACTGGAAGTGAGTACTTGTAAATACACTAGATATCTGTTTTGTTAGTGTACTGCAAGCACCTCGTTATTATTACCTATAATATTTTTTTAATGTTAAATTCAAATAAACAACATTTACTAATAATTCATACACTGAGTTTTGTTAAACACACCCAAGGTTATGTAATTAATTGCATTATATATGATAATTGAAGAATGTTGTACTTGAATTGTAATTAACTGTGCATTATTGTCCCCACATTTAATACGTGATCGGAGTAAAGTGACGCCTTACATTCAATGAAAAAAAACTGCATGACCCAAATATACTCGTGAAAAATTACGTAATTCTGGCATCTTTAGTAACCAAGAGTCAATTTTTGTCCTTGATTTAAATGCAATTTAGGTCTTTTTGAATGCAAGTCTCGTGTTGAGGGTGAACTGCATTGATGGCGAATATTTTTATCGAGGGTCAGAATTACACAACACATGAAAATAAAAAGCAAAAAAAAAAAAAAAAAAAAAAAAAAAAAAAAAAAATTGTTCGCAAGAAATAAAATCATAAATTACAAAAATATTAAATTATCTCTGTACATAACCATACTTGTATTTTTTCTTTTTGAGATGTGAATATAATTCTTGATAAACTACTAAGATTTTAAAATATTTATAGTATTTTTTGAAAGAGAGCCATAATTTAATATATTCATTGTTTTCAGTTTTTTTCATTTTTTTTTTTTTTTTTTTTTTTTTTTTTGCCCTATTAGAAATATTTACAATTATTTACGACGACAGGTGATAAAAATCTTCTGTCAAAACTTCTAACACGCTTTAACACCTTCAGTATCTGCAAATTATCGCTTTTCAAAATTATATTAAAAATAAAACATACGCTTATAAAAAAATCTATTTGATTGATAAAAACTTCAGTTATATCCGGAATATGCAAGAAAACTTTTATTTTTAAGTTTATTGCTGGTGGAAAAAGTAAATTATTTTGGTATTAGTAAATAAAAGTTAAATTTAATTTTAAAAAAAAACTGGAGGGCTCAACGACTGCAGCTTCATTTTGGAGACTTCAACGACCGAAATATGAGAGCAGCGACAAACATTTTTAAATTTTGATTGCATATTATGCAAGTTCTTTTAAAAAAAAAAGTAAATAAATGATATTCTATTATTATACGTGTGTTATATGTCAAAGGAAATCTAGGATATTTGTAACAAATGAGATTCATATGAGAAATGAAATAATGACACAATATTTTGTGCTTATTTTCATAATATTATGCTAAAGTTTTGTGTTCAAATGTCCTGATGTTCGAGCAACTGTATTTTACAAGATACAAAAAGGCATAATATTAAAATTACTGAACTTTTCATAACGTTTTGAATCCAATTGAATTTGTTGTGCTTTTGTGCCTTTGGCTGTACGAACATTTCATTTGCTCGTGCAGAGCAATCTGATATCGCGATGTTAGGATGGATTTGGCAATTTTACAACTTTAGTACTCTCGTTACTCAATGAGAGAGAGAGAGAGAGAGAGAGAGAGAGAGTGGGGGAGGATTTCAGGTTTCATTCTCCATAATTAAGTTATTTTTTAAAATTATGTTCTTAGAAAAAACAAATGTAGCATAATCTGATAAGAGTTTAATTTTTTTGTAATTTAATTCATTTTTTCTTATTTTAAAATATATATGAAAACTGATAAAGAAAATTTGAAATTCAAAATTTGTAAATTTAAAAATGGATAATTTACTTAAATCCTATTTACTTGACTTATGATAAAAAAAATATATTAATGAAGATAGAAATGCCATGATGCTAATACTATTATAATATATGTACTAATTCATCGGCCAGGCGATTGTTATCGCTTTTGTCGTTACTGAAAATTTGTTATATATATAATATATATATATATATATATATATATATATATATATATATATATATATATATATATATATATATATATATATATATATATATATATATATATATATATATATATATATATATATATATATATAATATATATATATATATAAACCTGCCTATGCTTCAAGAATATTGAATACATGAATTAAAAATATATATCTTTAATATATTACAAAATAATTATTTATTAAAATTATTATTATCTTTTTCATTTTCCTTTTTAATCTTAGTACTCTTGTCTTAGTATTTTAATTATAGTCCATATATCTTGATTAGTATTTGGATAGATATAGGTATATATAGATGATATTTGAATTGTAGTGCACCATTTCCATCTCGATATTGGCTGGTGTGTGTGTGTGCAGAAGACGCAGGGTGGTGGCAAGGCCACGCTGGCTGGCAGCTACGAGAGAGAGAGAGAGAGAGAGAGAGAGAGAGAGCTGAGGGGGCCGGGGGAGGAGGAGGGCACAGCAGAGCAGAGCAGAGCAGCGGACAAGGCCGCCCGCCTGCCTGCCTGCGAGTTGCTTTGCCTGAGCGGTGCACTGACCTCCCGAGCCAGCGATCGCGAATCAAGAGCCCCACCCAAGAGCCGCGTTCTCCACGCGCGCAATGCGCAGTGTCAGTCGCGACCTGGCGCAGCCCATCTCATTCGCAACCCAACTTACTGATAACTGGTACAATAATGCCATCGCATCAGCACTTACTCACGAAATTGTACTAAATCTGAAGTCTTTTTGTTTGAAACACGTAACATTTGTCTTTTGTTTCACTCATTTAACAACAATTTCCAACTTAATCGGAAAATCCTTTTTTTTTTTTTTTTTTTTTTTTTTTTTTTTGAAATACGGGCTTGCAATGCTAAATAATAGACCTTACGATTCCCTATCCGTTTCCCACACTTTAAAAAAAAAAAAAAAAAAAAAAAAACGTCATATATGCTGCAGCGAATAATTACTATGTTATACAGAATAAATTTTGCTAAATAGAAGTTGTATTATGCTCTTTATAACATACAGAATAAATTATGACATATTGAATATATGTTGCTAATTATGAGCTAGCAAAATGTAAAACTTTAACGTATTAATTATAAAATTGACCGTGTGTTAGGATAACTTGCTCCACCAATAAGTGCCATTCTAAGTCCTAAAAACTGCAAAACGAGCCATAAAACCATTGTGCGTGCAAACAATGCCACAGCCCTCCACTTCGAAATGACGTAATCCTTGTTGCTAATTATTTGCTAATATTGAAAATATATTAATAATCAACTACCTTACTCGTGGAAGATGCTAAAAAAAAAATATATATAAAAAAAAAAAAAAAACTTTATAATACTGCATGTATTTTATTTGACGGCTATCATCATTTGTTAATAGCAACTCAGCTGATTTAATGAAAATTTGCCAGCATAAAATTTGCAAACGTTGTGACGTGATGATGTTATGTTTGGGAGGAACCCATGTGCCTATATTTGTACCGGAACCAGCAATTAGTATTCAAGGTTTGTCCAAGTAGAAGTGTAAATATTTATTTTAAAATTAATTTGAATACAGGTTTGTCATTTCAAAAGATCAATAGACTCAATAACATCAAATGACATTTTAATATACAATGTGTTGAGTATAGCATATTGAGTTTGAGTTATTATTTTACGTTTAATATATTTTCTATATTTTATATCAATAAAATAAAAATTAATTTATAAAAATCAGAAAAAAATAATAAAATTAATTAAATTACTTGTAATAGCACGGATACAAGTGAGCAAACATTGCCCTGGAGCAGATATTGTTGCACCATAATGTCATCAATGTACAATATACAACAATAATAACATTTTATTAATAACCCCTGGCAACCGAGCTGGTGAAGGCAGCTGGCTCGCAACTCTGTACTCTTCACCGAGTATAGGTTCGAGCCACTGCTGGGTGCGTACGTGAAATGTGAGAGCACAACACGTTGCACGATGCATGTTTACATGCATTCCATGACGACGCTCAGTATTCGTGGAGGTGCATGATTGATGTGATTGCACCGACCAGCCTGCCTAGATGTTTCCATGGTTTCTCTAGGCTGTCATGGCGAATGCCGGGCTGTGTACTTAGGCTGTGGCCGGCTCGTGTGTGCTTTTCCATTAATTGGAAAGACAATGTCTTGACAATGTCTTGACTGGGAGGGGTGTAGCACAATAACATAATATGGTAAGCAAGCAAGCAAAAAAATAATAATAATAAATAAATAATAATAAAAACAGTTTAGTATACTTCTCGTTCTATGCATGTAAAATGTGTTTAAATTTATTCAACCAAATGAGATGCATGCATATTGTTTTGTTTATATTTAAACGTAGTCATAAGGAGCCTTGTCTCCATTCTATGTTAATATTGACTGTGACGTCACAAGTGAGATCTTCTCAAAGTTAATTATGTAATTTTGTTTTGTTTACCTTTGTCACGACCGCTCAACTCAAAATAGATATATATATATACACAGTAAAATTTTATTGAAGACGTGATGCTACACTGTCATAAATATGCATCATATTACATGTTTGTTTTTATTACTGCTCATGTAAAGTCTTTTCCTTCTCAAATCACGTGAAAGTATATCTTACTTAAAATGTGCCAACCCCAGTGCAGTTGTAAATGTTACAAACAAAATCCCACAATTCTAAAAGTATAAGAAAATAGGACTCTTGCATGGGGTTGGCTAGCGCCCTCCACCCGTAAACTCCATTGAAAACACAAAATTAAAGTTCCATTCACATGAAGCAATATTTTCAGCAATCAAGACATTTTATAGCATGGTCCATTTAGACCGTTACAGTAAATTAGAATGCATACAATTGGCTCGTACTTATGAACAGATCCTTTATTGAATCGTCTTGTCATAGAAAGTAATAAAATATTTTAAATACTCAGCTCTTTGATAAGATTAAAGGAATAGACCAGAGAAAAACATAAGCATTTATATCACAAAACACTTGATGGGATTTATATAAATAACTTTAGTTTGTCTCAAAACCCAACAGTAGCCCCGTAGCAGTGATCAGAAATTTCAATTTATGCAACCCGCACAACGTTTTCATACTAATTTTTGCATGTTTCTGACGTCATAAACATGATAAGTCACTTAAATCGCATACTTTACAGTATTTTCAAGCTCTTTTGTGAAGCTACATTAACATTCTGGTAAAAATTGTCAACAGTTTTGAAGATCCCATTTTGTGTTTATTCATTAAAAAGCACATGTTGTTTTATGGCTGCAACAAAATATGATCTTGTTGAATCAAAGTGTAGATTTATTTGAAATTACAATATTTATTATAGTGTATTATATAACATAATAAAGAAGAAAGAATAATCATTATAAAAACGTCAGTAAAAAAAGAAGAAGTTGCGTTTAACATAATTAAAGTAATTTTCTTAATGAGCTAGAAAATAAGTTTACTGACTTATTAATTTGAAAGTTAATTTTACGAAGTGTGAAAATGAAAGTATAGAACAGTATAGGGTGTATGCGGATGACTTCATATTTATTGCGCTTGGAGGCCATACTGGAGTAGTGAATAACATTGCTCAGCATAGGACAAACTTCATTTAAGCCAATTTTCTTTGAGATATCGCTTCATTTTTTGTTATTGTTATTTTCTCACATACTTGAGATATTAATTCAACATATTTACAACATCAATGCTCTCAAAAATATTGCACAGTGGTTTTAAACTGGCAAAATGATTTATTTTCCTGTGCCACCCATGTTATTGAGTTATCCAACATGGCGTTGACTTTAACATGAATGCATAGACCCTATTGAAATATACTTAATTAATAGTAATTTAAATAAATAATATTCTATATTGAAATGCGTTGAAATGCAATCGTTATATTATTTATGTGTTTATTTATATCGCTTTATATATAACAGTTATTAAATATGACATTATCAAAGACGTATAATAATTTTTGTTTAATTTTTACATTTATACGATAACAAAACATTTAACCTTCAATCAAAATTTACGATCATTAATTTAGAGATGCTATCAATAATTGATTTTAATTTTGTTTTTTTGATAGATTTGCGTGTTGTGCAGGTGTCGCTCTACTTCCCTGCTTCAGCTGTGACGTCACTTGCTACTCCGACCTTGATTGCAGAGATGGTGCTTTCTTGCTTACGACGTTAACACTTGCGAAACTGTTGCATGTAACAACGTAAGTATGCATGTAAGTATGAGCGTCAATTTTATCGATAAACAAATCAATATCATCGTCATTACAAATATCATCCAGAACTATTTTAAGTTAAATCTTAAAGGAATAGACCAGAGAAAAACATAAGCATTTATATCACAAAACACCTGATGGGATTTACATAAATAACTTTAGTTTGTCTCAAAACCCAACAGTAGCCCCGTAGCAGTGATCAGAAAATTCAATTTATGCATCCCGCACAACATTTTCATAATAATATTTGCATCTTTCTGACGTCATAAACATGAATTTTTACGCAAATTGCATACTTTACAGTTTTTTCACGCTCTCTCGTGGGGCTACAATAGCATTCTGGTAAAAATTTGTTATAATTTTGAAGATCCCATTTCGTGTTTATTCATTAAAAAGCACATGTTGTTTTATGTGGTCTATGGCTTTAACGATGTTGAGGTGATCGGCTTAATCAAAAAAAGTGCGCATTACTTCAGTTACGAATCCTAACTTATTTACGGTAAGCATAAGTTATTTGAGTTATTATGAGCAACTAATAATGCATGTTAGCAAAATATTAACAATAACTAATTTAACTTAAAATAGACTAAAATAACTGAAAACAACTTAAATTAGCCGTCGTTAATAATTTGCTATAATACATTATTTTATATAGCTGCTCATACTAACTCAAAAGTGATTATCTCAAATAAGTTAGGATTTTTAACTGATTAAGTAATGCATCCTTTCTCTGAGTGCTGATAACTCGCAAACTGAATACGAGAGTACATAGTCAACAAAAACAGCGCCTCTGCAGGAAAATAATGATACCATGATTACGCAGCGATAGCCAGGCGATAGCCAGGCTATAGCCTGGGGCGCGACTACACAGTCCATTGAGAGACTGATAATTTCCAAAAAATATTTATAATTCCTTCCAAAAATCAGCAAATAGTAATAAAAATAATCTAAATCAATTTAATTAATTAACAAAAAATGATATTTCCAATTTATCTATTTTGAGGGTCAATTTTGTTTCCAATTTGACTCATGTCTTCAGGGCGCGCTGAACAGCTGACGAGATTCGATGCGTAAGCCCTCACTAACATTAATTTCAATTATGATCAAGAGATGGCTTTATTGGTCACTATTAACTCTCGTATAACGTCGTCAATTATAATATTAACAGAAAGTAAAGATGAAATGTGCATTAAAAGTTTAGTTATGTCAAACATGTGAAAACACGATCAAATATTGAAGTTATATTTCACTTTATGCAAATGTGAAAATTCAAACTTTAGCCTCAAAATTTTAAATCAAATTAGAAACTTTTTTTTTAATTAAAAAATTAATAAAACTATTTTTGAAAAAAAAAAACAGTTTTTTTTTAATTCATTCAATTTTATTTGAAAATTAAACTATTTGTTTTATTCAATAAAAATAAAATAATGTAGAAATAATTATTCTGAAAATAAAGTTATTTTTTGAATATTTCTACACCAATTTCGTTTACCCTCTACGTTAATTCAAATTTGACCATCAAGAGGCAAAGAAAGAAACAATAATAATAATGTTCGCAAATCCACTCTTTTTTGTGCTCCAAACCACAAAAAAATGACGATCACACAATGCTTTTTAAATGAAAGTGCGCATTTTTTGTAGCAAGGGAACAGGGTTTACGAATATAATTAAAGGCATAGACCACATAAAACAACATGTGATTTGTAATGAATAAACACGAAATGGGATCTTCAAAACTGATGACAATTTTTACCAGAATGTTAATATAGCCTCACGAGAGAGCGTGAAAATACTGTAAAGTATGCAATTTGCATGACTATTCATGTTTATGACGTCAGAAACATGCAAAAATTAGTGTAAAAATGTTGTGCGGATTGCATAAATCGAATTTTCTGATCACTGCTACGGGTCTACTGTTGGGTTTTGAGACAAAGTAAAGTTATTTATGTAAATCCCATCAAGTGTTTAGTGATATAAATGCTTATGTTTTTCTCCGGTCTATGGCTTTAATAATAACCGAAGTATGGTCTGACCCTACATACACTAAGAAAACATTTAACTAGTGACAATGTTAACTCTAGGTTACATAATGAGCGAAGTAAAGTCACTATGTGTGTGAGGACAGACGAACTTATATAAAATTTAATCTAGGGGTGTATGTAGTAGTAGAGTAAATCTAATCTAATCTAATAGAAGAGCAAAATTGTATACCATAGTGTCTGTAAATTTCTTATAACAAATGATAACTACAAAAAAACTTATATATTTCTGATAATTTATAGGAAATAAATGTATATTAAAGTTAAAAATTCTAACAATTTATTAGGTCAAATTTGTAAACAATATAGTTTCATTGCTGCATCTCTCTCTCTCTCTCTCTCTCTCTCTCTCTCTCTCTCTCTCTCTCTCTCTCTCTCTTTTTTTTTGCTTATTTAAAGTTTCCTTGTAATGTTGTGGTCAAGGTTTGGTTTTATAAAACAGGGCCGTCAAGCCCTCACAACGCCTTAAATAAAGTTACTTATTATATTATCATTATTATTACAGGTGAAGGAGCTCTCCAGGTAGTACACTAACCCCCGTAAGCTGCAACGTTAACTAACTATAGTTAAATCGTAGTTAATTTGTTATTTTGATTGTTGCAACAATTAAAAAAAAAAAAACTAAGGTTTAACTATAGAGGTTGCAGTGTACAGCTCTAAATATTCTTCGAGAGTCAGTATTATATAAATACAATATTAATTATTATAGCATTTCATATATATTGTGTAGGACGTTAGTCATGTGATGGTCTTTCGGTCTGAATCTATTAGTTCTCCTTGAAATTTAGAGAGAGAGAGAGAGAGAGAGAGAGAGAGAGAGAGAGAGAGAGAGAGAGAGAGAGAGAGAGAGAGAGAGAGAGAGAGAGAGACAGAGACAGAGACAGAGACAGAGACAGAGACAGAGACAGAGACAGAGACAGAGACAGAGACAGAGACAGAGACAGAGACAGAGACAGAGACAGAGACAGAGACAGAGACAGAGACAGAGACAGAGACAGAGAAAGAGAAAGAGAAAGAGAAAGAGAAAGAGAGAGACAGAGACAGAGACAGAGAGATATTAGTGATTTTGTTTTGTTATATAAATGTACAAAGTTTGTTTAAAATTGTTTCTCCCAGCGTACACACATCCACTTTGATAAAAACATTTACTCTCCTCTCTTATGATAATTCATATGGAGAATTGCGTTCTTTAAAATCTCCATAAGAAAGCATTGTTTTGTCATAAGGCAATAAAGTAAAATTTTGTACCTTAAATGAGAAAACTATATTGAGTAATTTACTCTGCAGTAAAATAATAAAAGTTACTTTCCGGGGGGGAAAAGCTTCCAAATATCAGCTTGGATGAAAAATCGATTATTTTACCATTTATTACGGTGTTTTATTAAGATTACTTTGATTTGGATTTAAAACGGATAAATTATTCAGATTCAATAATCCTGGCTGTGATCTGGATACAAATTTAAATCCTGTTAAATAATACGTTTTTTTTTTTTTTTTACAAGACTGGTAGTAGAACTACTGCGACTGTTTGTGTATGTGAGTGAGATATCGTACCATATGTACATATTACTATGTACTATGTACGTACTATGTACATATTCAATAAAATTAACGATACATGTAATTTATGTAACTGTATTGTGATGTAATTGCAGATTAAGATCAGAGAAGAAAGGTGAATAATAAAATTAACTTTGCATGGACATTGTACAGAGTATATGTATGTACTTCTCGCAGTAAAGTCAAGTACATACATACTATATAATAATACATATACACAATATACGTAATGTGGAGCCCCACCCACATTCCTCCTTCACAGAGCAGGTCAAATCCGTGAATCTGATTTATTACGGACTCAGAAAATCAGTCACAAAATTTGTCACTCGTGACAGTGTATATGTGGTAACTTTAATTGTATAATTAATCATAAAAATTACACCATAACAAAAAATTATATGTAAATTATGTTTTTAATTAAATATGACGTCATGAACAATAAAACGATGCATTCAGGCGACATTATTTACATTAATTTACAATTTATTTTATTTACTTAAGGTGACCGGTTGATATATCGGACAAACTGGACTAAATATAAAATTAACATCAAGTAAAGATGAAATATTACTTCAAAGTTTAGTTATGTCAAACACGATCAAATATTTAAGGCGGGAAATCAGCTACTGCGGGATTTGACTAAAAAATTGTAAAGACAGAAAAATCTGAAATTTTGCACAGTGATACATTAGGATTAGGTATCTTCAAAAATATAAAAATTTTGGGGGGTCACCATGCTAGATTTTAAATTATGATTTTTTGAAGTTTTAGTCCCATAAGAGCCCATGTTAATTTCAATAATTAATTTCTCTAATATCTGATGGTCACGGGTTCTGAAAATTTTATCATAGGTAGCTGTTACTATTAACTTTCAAATGGCATCATAAAATTTCGAAGTTTTCTTTTCAGATTTTGAGATACACGCCATCTATATACAATCCTTAAGTAATTTTACTTTAAAAATAACATGTAAATGTTATTAATTAAAATTTTAGTGCCATTTTTTAAGTCAAATTAGAAACTTTATAGTATTGAATATATTATTTAAAAAATAAAAAAAAAAAAAAAAAGGAACGAAAAAAAAAGGAACGAAAAACATAGTTTCAATTTGTTTAATTTCAATTGTTTTGCTGGAATAACGTACAAAATATTATTGTAAAAATAAAGTTGTTGTTTTTTACTATATTTCTGCACCAAATTGGTTTTGTTGAAGAAGAGCTGACCGGTGCAATACACTAGCCAGTCAGATAAATAACGCGGGAAAAGCAGAGAAGCTCCTCATTCAAATCCTTCAGCATTTATTTTAGCAGTTTTTGTGAAAAATACTGCAGTGACATGAAAATAAAAATAAGTTTAATTTAAAGGAATAGACCAGAGAAAAACATAAGCATTTATATCACAAAACACTTGATGGGATCTACATAAATAACATTAGTTTGTCTCAAGAACCAACTGTAGCCCCGTAGCAGTGATCAGAAAATTCGATTTATGTAACCCGCACAACATTTTCACACTAATTTTTGCATGTTTCTGACGTCATAAACATGAATTTTCACGCAAATTGCATACTTTACAGTTTTTTCACACTCTCTCGTGGAGCTACATTAAAATGCTGGTAAAAATTGTCATCAGTTTTTAAGTTCCCATTTCGTGTTTCTTCATTAAAAATCACATGTTGTTTTATGTGGTCTATGGCTTTAAGGATACTTTAAATACTTCGACGTATTTTATAAGCAAAAATAAAGTATTTAAAATAAATTTTATAGTATTGATAACGCCCATTAGAGCTAGATGGTTACGTAATACACATCATGATTTTTATTCTTTATATCCTTGCCAACCCAGTTGGTAACTCTATGAAGGGTTAAGTATCAGATATATATGTATGTACAACTTCTCTTCTTTTTTTTGGTCAATGACCTTTTTTTTTTTTTTTTTTTTTTTGAAGACTTGTTTTTTTCATTTCATTTTGGTGTGTGGTGAGTATGATGATGATATACGAAATAAAAATAACTAGTGTTTATATCTTTAAAATAATCATACACTCATTGAACATAAGTAAGAAAGTAATAATAATTATCTGCAATCTTAAACATTCTATATTTTTTATCAAGATTATGTACGAGGAAAATATAATTACATGATAGATAATTTAATAATAACAATAGCGAGTAATTCATTGCAGTATTGTTGCAATTGTTTTGACCTCTACGGGCTTTTTATTTATATCTCTGCGATTTATTTAAACAATAATTTTATGTATTATATTGATAAGGTTGGAAGTTACAACTCGTATATATATATATATATATATATATATATATATATATATATATATATATATATATATATATATATATATATATATATATATATATATATATATATATATATAACTATATATATATATATATATATATATATATATATATATATATATATATATATATATATATATATATATATATATATATATATATATATATTTATATAATTCAACATTTTGGCTACCTCCTTTTTTGTTTTGAAGTCAAGATCGTAAAACTATGATAATAATTGAGGATCCATTTATTGAATGCCCAATAAACAATTATTTAATTTAATTTAATCCATGAAAATGGAGTAAAAATAAAGTTTCAATTTACATGCTTCATATTCACTCACGTAAAGCATTGCGTATCAATTTATGCTACATTTATGTTATTATAGCATAAATTATGTTCAATTAGAACACAAGATAAATAATTATGCTGTACAACATAATATTTATGCTATATAACATAATTATTATGCACTATAGCAATAATTATGCTGTATTGAACAACTTTTGCTGAAAATGAGCTTGCATAATTATTACGTATAGTTATTTTTATTCGTGCTGGTAAGCAAATAGCTATGTAATATTTATACTCATTTTTAGCATAGTATGTTTATTATAAAACATGATCCATCCATATACTTTATAATTACTATTTTACAATGTCAATTAAATTAAGTTGTACAGCATAATTATTTATGTTGTTCTTATTTAGCATCATTTATGCTATAAATACATAAATGCAGCATAAATTGCGTAATTTATTATTTCCGTGTTTCTAGTAGTAAAATTTCATAAATTCTTTATGATTAAGCCTCGTTCACAATGGACTTTTATTATATAAGTGAAAACGCTAATTTTTTCACATTAAGAAAAAAGTTTTATTTCCACTTAAGAATTTTTTTTCTTAATTTTTTACGTAGAACTTTCACTTAACAATTTTTTTCCTTAATTTTTCTTAAGTAGCTTATTAGAAGAATTATTTGAATTTACGTAAGAATCAACAAGGGTTTGATTCTTACGTAAATTCAAATAATTCTTCTAATTAGCTACTTAAGAAAAATTAAGAAATAAAACTGTTAAGTAACACAAATTAAGAAAATTCTTAAGTGGAAAATCAGTTTCATTGTGAACACCAATCGTTCTAAAGTGGAAAAAAATTAGCATTTTCACTTAAGAAAATTTAGAAAAAGTCCATTGTGAACGAGGCTTTACCCTGAAAATGTTGACATATTTGAAGTCACCGTATCCATAAGTGCGCAAGGAATTAACAAATAACTGTTTGTAAAATGTTAAGTCAATTTATTGCAGTGTTGGCTTTAACTATAAAAATACTGCCTTAAATTTATACTCACATTTCTTGTTCACAATTCTGAGATATAAGATGACTCTCTCACGACTCATTT